>SKCR01032104.1:0-242054 GCA_019454045.1 Zanthoxylum bungeanum | reverse complement strand
TAACTTGGAGCACAGTCCACTACCACAATGTGACATGTAATAAACATCAATATATATAAGGATCTCAGGTCCACCATTCAAAACACATCAAATGCTCATCATCAATACTTAAGGGCTATGTTCCCACAATTACACATACCAATCAAAACCTTTATTAATATATATGTACACAACAACATGCTCAATACGATTCAAAATATACAGATAAACAACTTGATTTCTAGATTTCTACGACACTTCCCATGACTCTGGAGTGGATGATTACAACTTGAGTGATCCGTCATCTAGAGCATGACTTTCCAAAGGCTTGAAGGGCTGATTAACCTAGTCGCCAACCTGCAAAACTAGAAAATTGTATTGGTGTGAGTTATAAAACTCAGTAAGTAACCACACTCGTACCATAAATAAAAAAAGGAAAATTGGTTTAGGTTATAATAACATATATTATAAATATGTGGCAGAAACATCCAAAACATTCTCAAGCTCATCACATACAGGCATATGTAATAGTTTTTGCATACAATGCTCGTATGAGTATTAGATAAATATTGTCCGAATGAATTCCCTAATCCAACACTGCTATGACATATATTCCCTATTCCAACACTGCTATGACATATTACCAACTGATCAGCCAAAATCTTCACACACACATTGCAAACATAAAACATAAATCATAAAATGTAACTATACATCATGATACATAATTCTTAAATCATGAAAAATTAATAAACTCTGAAAATACATATGCAACGATCGGGATTGGGACGTCTCCCCGACATCGCTATATGTATCAGGATTCAGTCGTGGTCCCCGCGTACGCTTGTACAATTACATAAAATAAAATTGATCACTCATTTATATACACTCTCGTGACAATACGACAAATCTGGAAACATAGGGCATCCACATGGCAATAACTGACATCCGAAGTAAAACTAACAACATGAGACATTTCGTCTCACGGTAAGTAATCTGGCATGTATATGTACACGAGTGCATCCTAACATAAAGCTCTCGTGATAATACGACAAAGCTGGAAATATGGAGACATCCTCACGGCAATAACTTGCATCTGAAGCAAAATTGGCAATATGAAGCACAAATCAGGCTCATCACATAACACGTGTCAATGTCACAAGCTTACCCGCACACATATCCGGCTCATCACATAACACACGTCAAATCCATCATCAATCGATAAATAACTCGTAAATTATGAAACAATAAAACTATATCTATATATGTATATTCACACATCTTTTCTAGAAACAAACAACAACTGATACATTATGTATTCATCACAAGAAATACTTACATGGCTACGCGAACACTCATGTTCCTAGTCAAATCGAGATTCTGAGGGCAAATACAGACTCCCAACGCTCCCACGAACGCACTAGTGTGGTCGAAATTTCATCTGGAGGTGTTGAGCAACATGACCCATCATCACCATCTTGTAGTACTCTCCGATAGTTTCGATTTGATATAGATTTGACCCAAGAAAGAAGGAACGAGCTAGATCAAGGTACAGTAACTCGCGCCTTTTTTCCTCATATTCTGGCCACCATAAGCCACCACACACCGGCTGCCGGAAACCATAACCCTCCTTTTGGCCAGACGATTATGGCTGGTCGATCACACACCACCAACAGTGGTCGGATGACCGAGCTTCGATCAGTCCATTCTCACACACAAAATATCCCAGCTACTGTGCAAGTATGTGATGGTTTTAGGGTGAAATTGAAATAACAAATTTTTTTTTTTTACTTTATAAACAAACATTCTGAACATTGCACAAAGGTCCCTACACGAATTGTAGTTTGGCTCTTATTATGGGCTGATTCAGTTTTCAACAAATGTAAGGCTATTCGGCTAAAAATTTCAAAAAGTTATGGGCACAAAAGTTGTTCGTCTCGGAAATACAAGTCAAACAATTTAAAAATCACCTCAATCGGAGTTTGTTTGCTATATTTATAGCTAAAATAATAAACTTTCACCGTATATAACGATCGTGTAACCAATTCTTTCTAATTTCATGATTCCCAATATAACGAGATCTCATTTAAACAAATTCCGACCTATTTTTCAATACTTAAACCCTTATTTCCCAATATCGTCTCATTCCGAGAACTGAATTGAGATCTAAAAACCTTCCAAAACTATATAAGAAGATGGTTCAGTCGAAAGCATGTAATCTTTCATAGATTTCCTTAATTTTTGTCCTGTATTTATTGGAGTATCTAAACCTTTACAGCTTTCTATATTAGCCTTGACTAACAGATCCTTTACATATTCTGTCTAAGAAGGATTAAGACTTTCATCTGTATAGTGAGTCAGTTCTAGTCCATCATTCAATGCAAATGTATCTCCAAGTATTTGAACAAACTAATCTTATCAGATGAAAGTTTGCAAGCTCATCACAAGCTTATCCACGCACATATCAGGCTCATCACATAACATGCGTCAAATCCATTATAAATCGACAAATAACTTGTAAATTATGAAACAATAAAACTATATATATATATATATGCACACATTTTTTCTAGAAAAAAACAACAACTGATACATTAGACATTCATCACATGAAATACATACCTGGCTACGCGAACACTCATGCTCCTAATCAAATCGAGATTCAAAGGGCATATACAGACTCCCAACGCTCCCATAAACGTGCTAGTATAGTCAAAATTTTATTTGGAGGTGTCGAGCAACACGGCCCATCATCACCATCTTGTAGTACTCTCCAAGAGCTTCGATTTGATATAGATTTGACCCAAAAATAAGAAACGAGCTGGATCAAGGTACAATAACTCACGTAATTTTCCTCCTTATTCTGGCCACCATAAGCCACCACACACCGCCTTCCGGACACTATAACCCTCCTTTTGGTTTGACGACCATGGTTGGCCGATCACGCACCACCAATAGTGGTTGGACGATCGAGCGTCGACCAGTCCCTCCTCATACACGAAATGTCCCAGAAACTGTGCAAGTATGTGATGGTTTTAGGGTCAAATTGAAATAACACAAAAATTTTGGCTTTATAAACAAACATTCTGAAAATTGCACAAATGTCCCTACGTGAAATTGTAGTTTGGCTCCTATTATGGACTGATTGAATTTTCAGCAAATTTAAGGCCCTTTAGCAAAAAATTTCAAAACGTTCTAAACATAAAGTTATTCGTCTCAAAAAAATGAGTCAAACAGCTAAAAATCACCTCAATCGGAGTTTGTTTGCTATATTTATAGCTAAAAAATTAAACTTTCACCGTATATAACGATCGTATAACCAATTCTTTCTAATTTCATGATTCCTAATGCAATGAGATCTCATTTAAAGAAATTCCGACCTATTATTCAACACTTAAACCCTTATTTCCCAATATCGTCTCGTTTCGAGACCTGAACTGAGATCCGAAAACCTTCCAGAACTATGTAAGAAGTTTGTTCAGTCATAAGCATGTAATCTTTCATAACTTTCCTTAATTTTTGTTCTGTATTTATTGAAGTATCTAAGCCTTTACAGCTTTCTATATTAGCCTTGACTAACAGATCCTTTACATATTTATTTTAAGAAAGATGCAGACTTTCAATTGTATAGTGAGTCACTTCTAGTCCATCATTCAATGAAAATGTATCTCCAAGTGTTTGAACAAACTAATCTTATCAGATGAAATTCTGCAGGCTCATCACAAGCTTATCCATGCATATATCAGGCTCATCACATAACACGCGTCAAATCCATCATCAATCGATAAATAACTCGTAATTTATGAAACAATAAAACTATATCTATATATGTATATGAACACATCTTTTATAGAAACAAACAACTGATACATTAGGTATTCATCACATGAAATACTTACCTGGCTATGCGAACACTCATGCTCCGAGTCAAATCAAGATTTTGAGGGCCTATATAGACTCATAATGCTCCCATGAATGCGCTAGTGTTGTCGAAATTTCATTTGGAGGTTTTACGTAACATGATCCATCATCACCATCTTGTAGTACTATCTGAGAGCTTCGATTTGATATAGATTTGACCCAAAAAATAAAGAATGAGCTGGATCAAGGTACAGTAACTTGCCCACTTTTCCTCTTTATCCTGGCCACCATAAACCACTATACACTAGCTGCCGGACACTATAAACCTCCTCTTGGCCAGACGATCATGGCTGATGGATCACGCACCACCAACAGTGGTCGGACGGCCGAGCGCAAACCAGTCCCTTCTCACACATGAAATATCCCAACTACTGTGCAAATATGTGATGATTTTAGGATCGAATTGAAATATCACAAATATTCCAGCTTTATTAACAAACATTCTGAAAATTACACAAAGGTCCCTGTAGGACACGGATGTTGGACGACGCTGTTCCGGGCTCGCGGCCCGGTCGGGAGTACGGAGTAGCCCACGAGGGAACTAAATCAAAGAAATAACATGGAGTCGCCACCCGGTGTGAACCGGGAAAATGATTTAAGGCTGCACTCATCCCTCGCAAGGGAAGACCTCAAACCGTTGGGTTCGGAATGGTCCCTTACTTATGCCACTTGTAATGATATGATTTGTGCAATAATTTAATCGAATCTAGCAACATATATTTCCAAGGGTAATCTATTCCTAGGTTCGCATGTATAAAATAAATCATCATAACGGCAAACATACGATATCACACAATAATCTCATGAACATGTTGAATCATCAAACACGAAAAATAAATAACAACCTAATCATGAATAGAGGAATAACGTATTAATAGTTAAATCATGCTTAAGAACCAAGTAACATACTAACAACCTAATCATGCTTGAACACCATCTCACGAACACATCAATTAGATAAATATGGGAATACAAATAGATGATAACAGTAAAAGTATCAATAATGGAATGGTATGATTAATTACATGATACAAGAGGAATCACCCAAGAAGTAATTGCATGAAATGTGATGAAAAGGAATCAGTTCAGTGTATGTGCGTTCGTGTAGCGTTTGAAAATGCGTTCAAACGGTAAACAGAAGGTTCGCGTTCATATAGCGTTTGAGAACGCGTTCGAACGGGACAAGACCTGATGAAACAAAACACATGCGCGTTCGAGTAGCGTTCATAAACGCGTTGGAACGGTAAACAGAAGGTTCACATTCGTATAGTGTTTGAGAACGCGTTCGAACGGGACAAGGCCTGATGAAACAAAATGCATGCGCGTTCGAGTAGCGTTCGTAAACGCGTTCGAACGGGAAACAGAAGGTTCGCGTTCGTATAGCGTTCGAGAACGCGTTTGAACGGGACAGGACCTGATGCATGATAGACGACGCAAACACATACACAGATGCACAATGTAGGACCCCGTGTGCCCGATTGAACTCAATCCAATTCAATCGAGTATACCTCGTTCGGCACGGCAAAACATTTAGGCATTTTCCCTCGAATAGAGGACCTTTAATCCACCCTAGTTAGCCCATGCGCACTAGAATGCAATACATGCGTAAATAGAGCAATGATATGCAATAGGTCAATGACATAACAAAAGGCGCGGTAAAACATCGTGGTAAAGGTAGCCTTCAGACATTTTCCTCGAATAGAGGACCTTTAATCCACCCTAGCTAGCCCATGCGCATTACATCATAATGTATAAAAATGAATAAGACAATAATGTGGACTTCTGTATATCCGATTAAACGTATCTCACATTCAATCAAACACACTTCATCCGGCGCGGTAAAGTATTGTCGTAAAGGTAGCCTTTTGGACTTTTCTCCCCTCAAATTGAGAACCTTTAGACTAACATACTAAGCCCATGTGCATTACATCACAATGCATAGAAAGTAAAATGCAGAAAGTAATAGCATACTAATGATTAAATCATGCTTAAAAGATAAATAACATGCTAGCAACCCGATCATGCTCGAATACAAGGTTGGATGAAACAAAATGTGTGAATCTCTCAAGTGATACGTGGCATTGTATCCCGAGTGCAAACCATAATACCTTCCATTCGGATTCGGGTACGGAATTTACGTCCGGGTTTCCATCCGATATACCACAAGAGAGAACACATATTTCATTCATTCAAGGACCATAACATATATTAACAAATGACTCTCATGCGATGGAATTCTAATAAACAACAAAAAAAGATGAGAATAAATAAAAAGGTGCCCTCAGGTCTAACCTCTTAGGTCGTATCTCGAAAGCGTGTTGCACGACCGTCGGAAAGGTTGATGCTCCGCAACTCCTCTGGTTCACTGGTCCACTGCTCTCGTTCAATGCCTCATGGTTTTGGGTCGTCGTTTCCTCTGTTTTACTGATATTTATACTGTATTTTTTTGTCACTATTTTCACTGTATTAAGGGACTGTTTTGGCATCTTTTTGGGCTGCTGTTTGAGTGTGTTTTTTGGTGGTTATAGTGCAGTTTTAGGGGTGATTTTCGGTGGTGTTATGGTGCATTTTGGGGACTATTTCGGTGATGAGAATGGAAGGCTTTTAGGGTTTGTGTTTTGTGTTACTGCCGAGAGGTTGCATGTGGGAGAGAGAATGTGTTTACGTGAGGGTCAGCTAGGCTTTTGTGTGTTTAGATGAATGAGCCAGCCCAGGTAAGGGTTGGATTTGGGTTTCTTTTATAGGCAAATGGTATGGTGAATCCTTGCTTGAAAAGGAATGAGATTTGTGTAATAAAATGAATACCATTAATTAGTGTCACACAAGGAAAAAATATATTTAATTGGGGGCATAATTTGTTTAAATTAGGAATAGGTTTATTTGATTTATTTAAATTTGGTATGTGATATTAATTAGATTTGTGACATGTGTTTTACATGTTTTAATTATCTTTGGGTGGGTTTTGGTGGGCTAAATGGGCTTGGGCGTGAGGCTAGAAACAAAACCAGAAGTACCGACACCGTTCGAACACCGATTCGAACGCTACACGAACGCCCACAATCTGTTTGACGTTCGAACGTATTTACGAACGCAGCACGAACGAAAGCAGTGAACATGTGAATTGAATCTGATGACATACTTATTCTAAATTTCCCCTTTCGACATTCATTTCCCGCGACTTCCGCAACCTAAAGAGTAGTGCCTCCGTACAAGACTCATCATAGGGACTTACATACAAAAATACAGTGCCTACAGTCGCCCCCACTTTGATGGGACTTGTGCAGGGTGTGACTAATGACAATCCTATCAAAGTTGTGCAATGCATTTTTACTTACCTAGCTCGCCAGCTGCCACCTGACTTGCCTGCTGCTTCGAGCTGAGTTGATGATGCAGTGGACCTCGATCATGGGACGCATCCCAATAAATGCAACCGATAACAGGGGCCTCGACCCTGGGACGCATCCCAATACCGCTGAAAATATAGGTCACGACCCTGTGACGCATCCCCAAAACTGATGATGCAATGGGCCAATGACCCTGGGACGCATCCCGATAACTGCAACCGACAACAGGGGCCTCGACCCTGGGACGCATCCCAATACCGCTTTCAATGTGGGTCACGACCTTGGGACGCATCCCCAAAACTGATGATGCAGGGGGCCAACGACCATGTGACGCATCCCGATAACTGAAACCGACAACGGGGGCCTCGACCTTGGGACGCATCCCGATAACATTGACAATGTGGGTCACGAGCCTGGGACGCATCCATAAAACTGCTGATATTGATGCTGCTGTGGGCCTCGCCCCTAGGACTCATCCCCAAAATTGATGCTGATGTGGGCCTCGACCCTGTGACTCATCCCCAAAACTGATATTGATACCGGTGTGGGCCTTGCCCCCGGGACTCATCCCCAAAACTGATACTGATGTGGGCCTCGGCCCTGGGACTCATCCCCAAAACTGAAATTGATGTGGGCCTCGGCCCTGTGACTCATCCCCAAAACCGAAACTGATGTGGGCCTCGGCCCTAGAGTGCCATACCTGGCAAGATTGATACTGATGCTAATATGGGGAACTAAATCGAAGAAATAACATGGAGTCGCCACCCGGTGTGAACCGGGAAAATCATTTAAGGCTGCACCCATCCCTCGTAAGGGAAGACTTCAAACCGTTGGGTTCAGAATGGTCCCTTACTTATGCCACTTGTAATGATATGATTTGTGCAAAAATTTAATCGAATCTAGCAACATATATTTCCAATGGTAATCTATTCCTAGGTTCGCATGTATAAAATAAATCATCATAACAGCACTAGAATGGTATGATTAATCATCATAACCATCTCACGAACACATCAATTAGATAAATACGGGAATATAAATAGATGATAACAGTAAAAGTATCAATAATGGAATGGTATGATTAATTACATGATACAAGAGGAATCACTCAAGAAGCAATTATGCATGAAATGTGATGAAAAGGAACCAGTTCAGTGTATGTTCATTTGTGTAGCGTTTGAAAATGCGTTCGAACGGTAAACAGAAGGTTCGCGTTCTTATAGCATTTGAGAGCGTGTTCGAACGGGACAAGACCTGATGAAACAAAACACATGCGCGTTCGAGTAGCGTTCGTAAACGTGTTCGAACGGTAAACAGAAGGTTCGCGTTCGTATAGCGTTTGAGAACACGTTCGAACGGGACAAGACCTGATGAAACAAAATGCATGCGCGTTCGAGTAGCGTTTGTAAACGCGTTCGAACGAGAAACAGAAGGTTCACGTTCGTATAGCGTTCGGGAACGCGTTTGAACGGGACAGGACCTGATGCATGATAGACGACGCAAACACATACACAGATGCACAATATAGGACCCCGTGTGCCCGATTGAACTCATTCCCATTCAATCGAGTATACCTCGTCCGGAGCAGCAAAACATCATGGTAAAGGTAGCCTTTAGGCATTTCCCTCGAATAGAGGATCTTTAATCCACCCTAGTTAGCCCATGCGCACTAGAATGCAATACATGCGTAAATAGAGCAATGATATGCAAAAGGTCAATGACATAACAAAAGGCGCGGCAAAAAATCGTGGTAAAGGTAGCCTTCAGGCATTTCCCTCGAATAGAGGATATTTAATCCACCATAGCTAGCCCATGCGCATTACATCATAATGCATAAAAATGAATGAGACAATAATGTGGACTTCTCTATATCTAATTAAACGTATCTCACATTCAATCAAACACACTTCGTCCAGCGCGGCAAAGTATTGTCGTAAAGGTAGCCTTTTAGACTTTTCTCCCCTCAAATTGAGAACCTTTAGACTAACATACCAAGCCCATGCGCATTACATCACAATGCATATAAAGTAAAATGCAGAAAGTAATAGCATACTAACGATTAAATCATGCTTAAAAGATAAATAACATGCTTGCAACCCGATCATGCTCGAATATAAGGTTGGATGAAATAAAATGTGTGAATCTCTCAAGTGATACGTGGCATTGTATCCCGAGTGCCAACCACAATACCGTCCATTCGGATTCGGCTACGGAATTTACGTCCGGGTTTCCATCCGATATACCACAAGAGATAACACATATTTCATTCATTCAAGGACCACAACATACATTAACAAATGACTCTCATGCGAGGGAATTCTAATAAACAAAAAAAAATGAGAATAAATAAAAAGGGTGCCCTTAGGTCTAACCTCTTAGGTCGTATCTCGAAAGCTCGTTACACGGCCGTCGGAAGGGTTGATGCTCCGCAACTCCTCTGGTTCACTGGTCCACTGGTTCGTTGCCTCGCGATTTCGGGTCGTCATTTCCTCTGTTTTACTGCTGTTTTTGCTGTATTTTTTGGTCACTGTTTTCACTTTATTAAGGGACTGTTTTGGCATCTTTTTGGGCTGCTGTTTGAGTTTGTTTTTCGGTGGTTATAGTGCAGTTTTAAGGGTGATTTTCGGTGGTGTTATGGTGCAGTTTGGGGATTGTTTCGTTGATGAAAATGGAAGGCTTTTAGGGTTTGTGTTTTGTGTTACTGCAGAGATGTTGCAGGTGGGAGAGAGAATGTGTTTACGTGAGGGTCGGCTAGGCTTTTGTGTGTTTAGATGAATGAGCCAGCCCAGGTGAGGGTTTGATTTGAGTTTCTTTTATAGGCAAAGGGTAGGGTGAATCCTTACTTGAAAATGAATGAGATTTGTGTAATAAAAGGGATACCATTAATTAGTGTCACACAAGGAAAAAATATATTTAATTGGGGACATGATTTGTTTAAATCAGGAATAGGTTTATTTGATTTATTTAAATTTGGTATGTGATATTATTTAGATTTGTGACATGTGTTTTGAATGTTTTAATTATCTTTGGGTGGGTTTCGGTGGGCTAAATGGGCTTGGGCGTTAGGCTAGCAACAAAACCAGAAGTACCGACACCGTTCGAACGCCGATTCGAACGCTACATGAACGCCCGCAATCTGCTTGACGTTCGAACGTGTTCACGAATGCAGCATGAACGAAAGCAGTGAACATGTGAATTGAATCTGATGACATACTTATTCTGAATTTCCCATTTCGACATTCGTTTCCCGCAACTTCCGCAACCTAAAGAGTAGTGCCTCCGTACGAGACTCATCATAGAGACTTACATGTAAAAATGCAGTGTCTATAGTCGCCCCCACTTTGATGGGACTTGTGCTGGGTGTGACAATGACAATCCTATCAAAGTTGTGCAATGCATTTTTACTTACTTGGCTCGCCAGCTGCCATCTGACTTGCCTGCTGCTACGAGCTGAGTTGATGATGTAGTGGACCTCGATCCTGGGACGCATCCCAATAACTATAACCGATAACGGGGGCCTCGACCCTGGGACGCATCCCAATACCGCTGACAATGTGGGTCACGACCCTGGGACGCATCCCAATACTGCTGACAAAGTGGGTCACGACCCTGGGACGCATCCCCAAAACTTATGATGCATGGGCCAACGACCATCCTGATAACTGCAACCGACAACGGGAGCCACGACCCTGGGACGCATCCCGATAACGTTGACAATGTGGGTCACGAGTCTGAGACGCATCCCCAAAACTGCTGATACTGATGCTGATGTGGGCCTCACCCCCGGGACTCATCCCCAAAATTGATGCTGATGTGGGCCTCGACCCTGGGACTCATCCCCAAAACTGATATTGATACTGATGTGGGCCTCGCCCCCGGGACTCATCCCCAAAACTGATACTGATGTGGGCCTCGGCCCTGGGACTCATCCCCAAAACTGAAATTGATGTGGGCCTCGGCCCTAGGACTCATCCCCAAAACTGAAACTGATGTGGGCCTCGGCCCTAGAGTGCCATACCTGGCAAGACTGATACTGATGCTAATGTGCGGAACTAAACCAGAGAAATAATATGGAGTCGCCACCCGGTGTGAACCGGGAAAATGATTTAAGGCCGCACTCACCCCTCGCAATGGAAGACCTCAAACCGTTGGGTTCGGAATGGTCCTTTACTTATGCCACTTGTAATGATATGATTTGTGCAATAATTTAATCGAATCTAGCAACATATATTTCCAAGGGTAATCTATTCCTAGGTTCGCATGTATAAAATAAATCATCATAACGACAAACATACGATATCACACAATAATCTCATGAACATGTTGAATCATCAAACACGAAAAATAAATAACAACCTAATCATGAATGTAAATTAAATGCCTACTGCGAAAGAAGATAACCAAATCATGCATAAAGGAATAACATACTAACAGCTAAAACATGCTTAAGAACCAAGTAACATACTAACAACCTAATCATGCTTGAACACCATCTCACGAACACATCAATTAGATAAATACGGGAATACAAATAGATGATAACAGTAAAAGTATCAATAATGCAATGGTATGATTAATTACATGATATAAGAGGAATCACCCAAGAAGCAATTATGCATGAAATGCGATGAAAAGGAATCAGTTCAGTGTATGTGCGTTTGTGTAGCGTTTGAAAATGCGTTCGAACGGTAAACAGAAGGTTCGCGTTCGTATATCATTTGAGAAAGTGTTCGAATGGGACAAGACCTGATGAAACAAAACGCATGCGAGTTCGAGTAGCGTTCGTAAACGCGTTCGAACGGTAAATGGAAGGTTCGCGTTCGTATAGCGTTTGAGAACGCGTTCGAACGGGACAAGACCTGATGAAACAAAATGCATGCGCATTCGAGTAGGGTTAGTAAACGCGTTCGAGTGGGAAACAGAAGGTTCACATTCGTATAGCGTTCGAGAACTCGTTTGAACGGGACAAGACCTGATGCATGATAGCCGACGCAAACACATACAGAGATGCACAATGTAGGACCTCGTGTGCCCGATTGAACTCATTCCTATTCAATCGAGTATACCTCGTTCAGCGCGGTAAAAAATCGTGGTAAAGGTAGCCTTTAGGCATTTTCCCTCGAATAGAGGACCTTTAATCCACCCTAGTTAGCCCATGCGCACTAGAATGCAATACATGCGTAAATAGAGCAATGATATGCAAAAGGTCAATGACATAACAAAAGGTGCGATAAAACATCGTGGTAAAGGTAGCCTTCAGACATTTCCCTCGAATAGAGGACCTTTAATCCACCCTAGCTAGCCCATGCACATTACATCATAATGCATAAAAATCAATGAGACAATAATGTGGACTTCCGTATATCCGATTAAACGTATCTCACATTCAATCAAACACACTTCGTCCGTCGTAACTAAGTATTGTCGTAAAGGTAGCCTTTTGGACTTTTCTCCCCTCAAATTGAGAACCTTTAGACTAACATACTAAGCCCATGCGCATTACTTCACAATGCATAGAAAGTAAAATGCAGAAAGTAATAGCGTACTAACGATTAAATCATGCTTAAAAGATAAATAACATGCTAGCAACCCGATCATGCTCGAATACAAGGTTGGATGAAACAAAATGTGTGAATCTCTCAAGTGATACGTGGCATTGTATCCCGAGTGCAAACCGCAATACCGTCCATTCGGATTTGGGTACGGAATTTACGTCCGGGTTGTTGGGGTTGGTGTTCAGAGCGCCAATTCCCGGTTGTATTTCTTTTGAATACTTCTGTAAAACATTAATTAAAATATAAATATCTTACATTAGGATATATTAAGTAAATGATGTTAGTTGCCATTGTTGACTTAAATAAATATCTATAAACTTGTTTTAGATATTTGTATTAAGATAACAAATGAATTTGAAATGAAAATGAAATGAAAATTTGATATATTAATGCTTGTTGAATTCGACCAAGTTTTTTTTTTTTTTGCACAAGTATATATTGTTTTCATTTTCTTTTCATTTGGTTAACCTAATACACTTCACAAAATATAAAACTCCATTGAAGAAACTTAAAGGAAGCTTGAGAAAAGAAAGACAAAAATCAAAAAGCTTGGAAATTTAGTAAGTTTCTCAAACTTGCTATTAGTAAGGAAATTGTTCCTTAGGTTCTAGGCTTTAATATATGACATTATTAGGTTATTTCTTTCTTTGTTCCTTGTGGTTTTTGTTGATGGAAATTTTGATGGAGGTGTAAAGCATGTGTGATGAAGGAAGTGTATGACTATTGTAGTAATAAACTTTCTTTTAAGGTTTTGGAAACCATGTTGCTAATCTAGAGTTGTTGACCCACTCTTAGATGACCTAGATTTGATCTTGAGTTTTTTCATTGTGTTGAGACTTGGATTGGATGTGAGAATGATGATTGAAGTAATTGATTTAATGTATTTGGTCTAATTTGTCCAATTTGTGGAAATTGAAAAATTAGGGTTCATGACCAATTCCAAATTTGGGGCTTTTCATATATGTTGTGTATTGTGTGTTTATATGATGCATATAAATTTTCATGTTCATTGGATTACATCTTGATGTGTTTTGAAGCATGAAATGACAAAGTGCACCAAATGGCACCCTTGTGAGGCTCTCGGCCAAATGGATAAAATTTGGGGATTTTGTTGCTTTTGGTGTTTTGATGTTTTGAACATGCTAAGTTCATCTTGGAAATGATTTAGAATCATTCAAAATTGATTTGATCAATTTCGGACTAAAATGGACAAAAATACCAAGTAAGGGTAATTTGGTAAATTCACTTAAATATGATTTATTGAATTTTATTTCATAATTTGATTATTGGAATATTAAATAAATATGTTTATTTAAATAATCCGAGAAAAAATTTTGAAATCGGAAAATATGATTTTCCACCGCTTCCGCTGCGTTACCGGATTATGCCCCTAAAAACCCCTACAAAATGGTATCAGAGCGAGTATGATTCTAGGCCACCTAAAATGATTAGCCTTCGTTGAATTAATGTTTAATCATGTTTTCTTGACTTTATGCATGCTTATTAGAATCTAATTTGATTAGAATTAGTGGAAAATCCCTAATTAATAAGGTTTTAATGTAATTATGTATTTGATGCATGTTATGTGGTCCGTCTTGTCAATACGGTTTATGAATACTTCTCTGTGACTACATCCGAGATCGTGCCTCTGCTGTGAGGGTGTAGCTGATAGAGATTTATTTATACCGGATGTATATTAGATACTAGGTAAATTCAAGTAAAAGCGGAATTCTGAACGTGCCCTAGCTGTCAGGATTACGTAAGTAACTTGAGTTTATCATTGACGAGTTTAACCTTGGTACGTCTCCTTGTGGGCCTGCCTTCGCAGCGACAACGAGAAACGACCAGGACCGGAAACCCAGGAGTCATTATAGAATGATTGACAAATGAGTTGTCTACCTGATGCATATACGTAGGCGAGACCGTGCCTCTGCTGTGAGCCGAAATATATTCACGGGATCCACTTTTCACTATTTGTATTTAATTTAATTATTAAATCTTTATATTCTGTTTGGGGACTACAGTATTGCATGATTTAGTGGGAGGGGCATTTTTAGATTAAAAATCCATGATCTAGTTTATGCTTTTGATATTATATGAAACTGTTTATTATCTGATAACCGTTTTTCGTGATCTATATGATAGATTGGCGATGGCGGCACAATCCACAAATCAGTTTGCGCGTATGCTTGATGCCAACAAACTGAAAGGCGCTGAGAACTTCGCTGACTGGGAATTGGATTTGAGGATTGTCCTCGATTCCGAAAAGTTGGGATATGTTCTTAAGGGTCCGTTGCCCCTTGCTGTGGGTGCGGATGCTTCGGAGGAGGAACGCCAAGTTTTTGAAAATTGGAAGGATGATGATTTAAGGGTTAAATCATACATCCTTACTTCACTGTCTCCGAAACTCAAGCAAAAGTACTATGGTATGCTAGATTCCTATAGTATGATGACGCGATTGAGACAATCGTTTGAGAACCAAGAACAAGTGATTGTTCACAAAGTCGCCATGGAACTGTTCCATGCGCGTCTGGATGAGGGGCAAAGTGTTAGCCCATATGTTCTTCAGATGATCGATTTGATCGATCAATTGAGGCAACATAATCTCATCTTGAATGACATTCTCGGTAGGAGTGTCATTCTTGGTTCACTACCAGCTTCATTTCTCCAGTTCGTGATGTACTTCAACATGCACGGGACTGTCTGTACCTACCAGGAGCTACATAGGATATTGCTCACGGCAGAAGAGGACCTTAAGAAGGGAGTACCGACTCGCCCTCTTAGAACTACTTCTCTTTCGGCTTCTTCCCAAGGATGGTCCAAGGGAAAGAAGAAGAAAGGGAAGAAGAAGAAGGCTTTCGGTCCTCAACAACAGGCGAAGATTACTAAGCCCAAGAGGGCTTCTGAAGACAAATGCCACCACTGCGGCAAAGTCGGGCATTGGAAAATGAACTGTCCTGATTACATCGCCCAGCTGAGGAGAGACAGAGCATCTACATCAGGTACTTTTATTTTTCCAGTTATTGATTTATCTTTGGCTTGTGAAGCCGTTACATCTAACTGGATTTTAGATTCTGCTTGTCCCATTCACATTTGCAATTCGTTGCAGGTGCTGAAGGAAAGTAGGAGGCTGAAGCCCGGGGAGATGTAGTTGCGGTTCGGGAGTGGAGACTCTTTGGATGCAGTTGCAGTGGGAGTATGCGAGATCTCATTGCCGAATGAGACATTTTTGTTAAATGAATGCCATTTTGTACCTGGATGTGTAGCTAATATTATATCACTTTTTGTATTGGATACAGAAAGCTTTTGTATTAATATTAAGAATAGTTCTTTATATTTATATGATAGTAATAATATTCAAATCCTTTTTTTTCCAAACCAGCATGGTCATTATACATTGCAAACTTCAAAAGATATATTAAATACTGGAGTTAATAAACGTAGTTTACCTGTAATTAATAATACTGAACTTTGGCATATGAGACTTGGTCACATTGGCGTTAAACGCCTTACCCAATTGGTTAGGAATGACTTGATACCAGATCTTACCATTGAATCCTATCCAACTTGTGAATCCTGTATTCAGGGTAAGATGACCAAAGCCCCATTTTCTGGTGTTGGACACCGCGCCAGTTACTTACTGGAACTCGTACATTCTGATGTATGTGGTCCACTAAGTCAAACTGCTCACAGTGGTTATTCGTACTTCGTTACCTTTACCGATGATCTGTCATGGTACGGTTATGTCTATTTGATGCGACATAAATCGGAAACCTTTGAAAAGTTCAAAGAATTCTGAAATGAAATAGAAAAACAAACTGGTAAATATATTAAATGCCTTCGATCAGATCGAGGCGGCGAATATATGAGTGGTGAGTTCATGGATTATATGAAGGAGAATGGGATTCTCGCTCAATACACTCCTCCAGGTACTCCACAACACAATAGAGTGTCTGAGAGGAGAAATCAGACTTTATTGGATATAGTCCGATCAATGTTAAGTTTCACAGATTTGCCCTATTACTTATGGGGCTACTCTCTCTTAACAGCCGCACATCTTTTGAACAAAATTCCTTCAAAAGCTTTTCTACGACACCGTATGAGATATGGTTCGGTAGAAGACCAAATCTTAATTATATTAAGGTTTGGGGTTGTCCTGCCTATGTTAGAGTGACTCAGCAAGATAAGCTTTCGTCTCGAGGGCAAGAGTTTAGGTTTGTTGGATATCTTTCGAATACGAGGGGATATCTGTTCTATGATACCGGGCATCGAAATGTGTTCGTAGCTCGCTTCGCAAAATTTCTAGAAGTAGAATTTTTGTCAGAAGGTGGTAATCATAGACAGGTTGAGCTTGATGAAGTCCAACCAAAAAACAACGAACCAACGGAGGAACCTGAAGTTCAAGTAGATAAAGGACCTTCAACACACACACTCCGCAGGCCGGAAAGGGTATCTAGACCTCATGAACGCTTGTATTTGATACAAGAAAAGAGTCTGGATGTTCTCTTAATTGAAGAGACAGATCCTTTCACCTATAGAGAATCGATGTTGGACATCGACTCCGTGAAATGGCAAAGTGCCATGAAATCCGAGATAGACTCAATGCATGAAAATCAAGTTTGGGACTTGATTCCGCTTCCCGAAGGAATTGTTCCTATCTGTTGTAAATGGGTTTACAAGAGGAAGCGCGGGCCTGACGGTAAGGTTGAAACTTACAAGGCCCGACTGGTAGTAAAAGGTTACACGCAGCGACCTGGCGTCGACTACGATGAAACTTTTTCGCCGGTGGCAATGCTTAAGTCTATCCGGATTTTGCTTTCTATAGCTACGTATCATGACTACGAGATTTAGCAAATAGATGTCAAAACGGCTTTTCTAAATGGATTTCTTGATGAAGAAATCTATATGGAACAGCCTGAAGGTTTTGCATCCAACGAAACCTCGGGTATGGTATGTAAGCTTAAGAAGTCCATTTATGGACTTAAACAAGCTTCACGAAGTTGGAATCTTCGATTCGACGAGATTATTAGATCGTCTGGTTTTCTCAAGAATTCGGAAGAATCCTGTGTGTATCAGAAGGCCAGTGGGAGCATGGTCGTATTTTTAGTCCTATATGTTGATGACATCCTAATCATTGGGAATGATTTAGGTATGTTACAAAGCGTCAAAGCGTACCTCTGTAAGAATTTCTCCATGAAGGACCCGGGAGAAGCTTCCAATATTTTAGGGATAAAACTCTATAGAGATAGAAAAAATAGGCTGATTGGGTTATCCCAATCAACGTACATAGATAAGATCTTGGAACGGTATAGTTTTGGTAACTGTAAGACAACAAACATACCGTTCAGACATGGGATTCATCTTTCTAATAAGATGTGTCCACAAACAGAAGATGAGAAGGTTAGAATGTCTAACCAACCTTATGTTTCGTGTTTGGGTAGCATAATGTATGCCATGTTATGTACGAGGCCTGATATCAGTTTCGCTGTCAGCGTAACTAGTCGATATCAGTCCAATCCAGGTAATGACCATTGGATGGCCATTAAACATATCCTAAAGTATCTTAAAGGTACCAAGGATAAGTTAATAATTTATGGAGGAAACGAACTGCAGGTTAATGGGTATACAGACTCCGATTTTCAATCGGATCCCAATGATAGAAAGTCTACATCTGGATTTGTCTTTACCCTTAACGGAGGTACAGTTTGTTGGAAGAGTTCCAAACAGGGATCGACAGCCTATTCCACCACTGAGGCGGAATATATTGCAGTTTCTGAAGCTGCAAAAGAGGCTGTGTGGATAAAGAACTTTATCACAGAATTGGGAGTTGTCCCAAGTATCGAGAATGTGATTCCGTTATACTGTGATAATACTGGAGCCATTGCGCAAGCAAAGGAACCGAGGGCGCATCAGAAGTCGAAGCATGTGGAACGCAAGTACCATATCATTCGAGAGACCGTGTCGCGAGGGGATATTGTTTGTGTGCAAGGTACCGAGTGAAGATAATGTAGCAGACCCGCTGACGAAGGCCATACCTCTGAAGTTGTTTGATAAACACGTGGAGTCGATGGGTATAAGATACGATCGATATTGGCACTAGAGCAAGTGGGAGATTTTGTTGGGGTTGGTGCTCAGAGCGCCAATTCCCGGTTGTATTTCTGTTGAATGCTTCTGTAAAACATTATTATTATGAATAATATATGCAGTTTCTATAATATAATCTATCTTTTAATATGGTAAAGAAGTATTGACCTTAGAATGATTAGTCATGGTACTGTTGCAAAAGCGTCGCAACGACATTGAGTAGTATCATGACGTTATCATTCTCAGACAGTTCCTAGTCAAGGTTTACACTACTTGGTCAGTATAGTAAACCCGTTGAGACCGGTACATGTCGTATACTGGAATATATGATTCCAATGGTTTCTCAATGAACCATTAGTCTTGGAGACTAGTATAGACGTGTATGTGTTTATAGCGGATAAACACTGAACGACTCACCGAAGATTCTTAATGGATGGTACACCAGCGTCAATAAGAATCTTCTCGGGTTGAGTAGCACTTGTGATTCTTAGACTTGAGATGCCATTGTGGGCACATGAGACGTCTTCTACACTTAGATGGCAGTCACGTCACCGATCTATTTAGATCAGACCTCCGCATGTTCGTTGGGTGTAGACAGCTCCTCAGGGTGTCCTATGTGTATCAAGATAGGATCCGTCAGTTCTGTGTACCAGAGCATAGGTAGTCCATATGATTAGCAATCCGATAAAACCATGGGCCCGTGGTAAAGTTTAGAAGCTAGTTCTAAACATTCTTTTAGAGATTGCTAATGGAATAGTCGACTGGATAATCCCCGTAGAGATTTAACGTTTACATCTATATCTCTGGGATTTATCCGGATACCTGTGACGGAGGAATTATACATTTGCCATGACCTCGACCTGTATGGTTCAGCGAGATTATCTGTGATCGTCATAATCTATGGGTGGATAGATTATGGACACGAAATTAGATTTCGTGACGGATATACCTGAATCTAGAGAGTCTCAATAATGAAACATACTCGTAGAGCACTAGAGCAACATTAATAAATAATATTGATTATTTATAAAGTCATTTTTTTATTGGTTAAACGCAAGATACGTGCTAAAGGGACTAGATAGTCATTTGCCTAATTATTGTGTATTTATATTTAATACTTGATTAATTTAAATACACATTAATTAATAGTCAAAATGAGTTATTTGACTTATATCCTAAATGAATATATGTTTTTAATATTTAATGTAAATATTATACATATATTTAATATATTTGTATTTGATTAATTAATTGATTATTTAATTGTTAAATGATTAAATTAATTAAAATATAAATATCTTACATTAGGATATTTGAAGTAAATGATATTAGTTGTCTTTGTTGACTTAATTAAATATCTAATAAAGTGTTATTTGGATATTTATGCAAGTTGACTAAATTTAGTTGAAATGAAAATGAAATTACATGACTTATATTTGTATAAGTGAAATTCGGCCAAGGCTTAATTGTTGTATGTATATATTGTTTTTCATTTCACTTTATTCTTAACCTAATACACTTTACAAAAGAAAACTCCATTAAAGAAACATAAAGAAAGCTTGAGAAAGAAAGAAAGATCAAAGAAAGCTTGGAATTTTAGTAAGTTTTTCCAACTTACTATTAGAGAGGAAAATGTTCCTTAGGTTCTAGGCTTCAACATGTGATGTTCTTAGGTTATTTATTTCTTTATTCTTTGTGGTTTTTGATGATTGAAGTTTTGATTGAAGTGTTGAGCATGTATGGTGAAGGAAGGTTGTGACTATTGTAGTTGTAAACTTTCTTTTAAGGTTTTGGAAACCATGTTGCTAATCTAGAGTTGTTGACCCACTCTTAAATGACCTAGATTTGATCTTGAGTTGTTTCATTGTGTTGAGACTTTGATTGGATGGAAGAATGATGATTAAAGTAATTGATTTAACCAATTTGGTCTAATTTGTTCATTTTGAAGAATTTGAAAAATTAGGGTTCATGACCAATTCCAAATTTGGGGCTTTTCATATATGTTGTGTATTTGGATGTGTATATGATGCATATAAAGTTTCATGTTGATTGGATTACATCTTGATGTGTTTGGAAGCATGAAATGACAAAGTGCACAAATGGCACCCATTTGGATGCATTCGGCCATGGATGGGAAATTTGGGGATTTTGGTTCTTTTGGTGTTTTGATGTTTTGAACATGCTAAGTTCATCTTAGAAATGATTTAGAATCATTCAAAATTGATTTGATCAATTTCGGACTAAAATGGACAAAAATACCAAGTAAGGGTAATTTGGTAAATTCACTTAAATATGATTTATTGAATTTTATTTCATAATTTGATTATTGGAATATTAAATAAATATGTTTATTTAATTAATCCGAGAAAAAATTTTGAAATCGGAAAATACGATTTTCCACCGCTTCTGCTGCGTTACCGGATTCAGCCCCTAAAACCCCCTTCACACGTGTCGCCGCCTCTGCATTCCACGCCGTAAATCACGGCGCGTCGCGATGCGCAAAAGTTATCGCGTCGTGACGCGCCCCACTTACTCAGCCCTATAAATTTAGCTCGATTTCATAATTCAAATCATGCATTCCTTAGGTTGTGTGAGGACTTTAAGGATTGCATCTTGTTTGTTTAAGTTTTTGTAATTTAAATTAAGAATTTTTACTTTTAGTACTTTTAAATATGCACTTTTACTTTCTGCAATGAATTTTATTTTATTTTATTTTCTTTTCTTTTATGTTCAGTAGTTAATTTACTGCTGGGGAAGGGTGGAACTTTTTACTTTTATAATTTAGATTAATCTCCTTTAATTATAATATATAAACTAGTTAAAACCTGACTTAATGAGGATACCGTTATATTGGCTGGTTGGTAATTATTTATAAATTGGTTTTAACCTAACTAAATTGGATACCGCCATATTGGTCGGATGGTAATTAATTATAAATTTGACTTAATCAGGATACCGTCATATTGGTCGGTTGGTAATTATTACGCAAAATTTATATATTATAATAAGGGAGATTTCTAAATTAGAAATAGTAAGGTAGATCAATTTCACTTTAATTATAATATGAAAATTGTAATTTAATAATATGGATTAAAAGTTGATACCGCCTTAATGGCTGATTTTAATTATGTAACATAATGTGACACCGCTTATAGGACAGTCTTTAGGTGAAAGATGATTACCGCCTATATGATGGGGTTTTAGGGCGAAAATCCGGTAACGCAGCGGAACAATGGAAAATCAAAATTTTCCGATTTCAAATATTTTTCTCGGATTAATTAAATAAACTTATTTATTTAATTACCCAATTTTCAAATTATGAAATATTACACAAGAAATCATATTTCTAGGTAATTACCAAATTGCCCCAAAACTTTGCATTTTATTCATTTTAGTCCGAAATTGTCCAAAATAATTTTGGATGATTCTAAATCATTACTAATATGAATTTAACATGTCACACACATTAAAATACAAATTGCAACAAAAATTCACAAAATCTTCATCAAGGCTGTGTGCCTCCAAAAGTGGCATAATGTGCATTATGCACTTTACATGTTCAAAACACATCAAGATGATATCCAATCAACATAAGATTTTATATATATCATATACACATCCAAATACACAACATAAATGAAAATCCCCAAATTTGGAAGTGGTCTTAAACCCTAATTTTTCAATTTCATCAAATTGGACAAATTAAACCAAATTAGCAAAATCCAACACTTCAACCATGTTTCTTCCATTCCAATCAAGCCTCACCACAATGAAACAACTATAGAACAAATCTAGGTAATTTAAGAGTGGGTCAATAACTCAAACCATCAAAAGAAAGCTTACTAGCTCATTAGTAACATTCTATGACCATTTATACATGCTCAACCCAATCCAAAATTTCCATCCTCCTACCGAGAATGTCATTCAGAATGAGATTATGTTGCCTCAAATGATCGATCAAATCGATCATTTGAAGAACATGTGGGCTAAGAGCTTGCCCCTCATCCAACCGCGCATGAAACAATTCCATTGCGACATTGTGAACAACAACTTGTTCTTGGTTCTTAAACGATTGTCCCAATCATGTCATCATACTATACGCATCTGACATGTCATAGTATTGTTTCTTGAGTCCCGGTGAAAGTGAACTTAAGATGTATGACTTCACTTTTAAATCATCATCCTTCCAAGCTTGGAAGACTTCGCGCTCTTCCGGAGTAGTGTCCTCTGCCACAACAAGGGGCAATGGACCCTCAAGAACATATCCCAACTTCTCGAAGTCGAGTACGATCCTCAAACCAAATCCCAATCGGCGAAGTTATCATCGCCTTTAAGTTTGTTCGCATCAAGTATACGCGCAAACTGATTAGTGGATGGTGCCGCCATCGCAAATCTATCATATAGATCATGAAAAACGGTTAGCAGAATAAAGCAGTTTCATATAATATAATAAGCATAAACTAGATCATGGATTTTTAATCTAAAAATGCCCCTCCCACTAAATCATGCAATACTATAATCCCCAAACAGAATACAAAGATTTAATAATTAAATTAAATACAAATAGTGAAAGGTTGATCCCACGAATATATTTCAGCTCACAGCAGAGGCACGGTCTCGCCTACGTATATTCATCAGGTAGACAACTCATTGTCAATCACTCAATAGTGACTCCTGGGTTTCCGGTCCTGGTCATTTCTCGTTGTGACTGCTAAGGCAGGCCCACAAGGAGACGTACAAAGGTTAAACTCGTCAATGATAAACTCAAGCTACTTGCGTAACCCTGACAGCTAGGGAACGTTCAGGATTCCGCTTTCGCTTGAATTTATCTAGTATCTAACATACATCCGGTATAAATAAATCTCTATCGGCTACACCCTCACAGCAGAGGCACGGTCTCAGATGTAGTCACAGAGAAATATTCAAAAACCGTATTGACAATATGGACCATACAACATGCATTAAATACATAATTATATTTAAACCTTATTAATTAGGGATTTTTCGCAAAGTGTCATACACCATAATTCTAATCAAATTAGATTATAACAAGCATGTATAAAGTCAAGAAAACATGATTAAACATTGAATTTAAAGGGCTAATCATATTGGGGGGCCTAGAATCAGACTAGCTCTGATACCATTTTGATGGGGTTTTAGGGCGGAAATCCGGTAACGCATCGTAACAGTGGAAAATCAAAATTTTCCGATTTCAAAACTTTTTCTTGGATTAATTAAATAAACTTATTTATTTAATTACCCAATTATCAAATTATGAAATATTACAAAAGAAATCATATTTCTAGGTAATTTCCAAATTGTCCCAAAACATTGCATTTTGTTCATTTTAGTCCGAAATTGTTCAAAATAATTTTGGATGATTCTAAATCATTACTAATATGAATTTAACATGTCATACACATTAAAATACAAATTGCAACAAAAATTCATAAAATCTTCATCAAGGCTGTGTGCCTCCAAAGGTGGCATAATGTGCATTATGCACTTTACATGTTCAAAACACATCAAGATGATATCCAATCAACATAAAATTTTATATATATCATATACACATCCAAATACACAACATAAATGAAAAGCCCCAAATTTGGAAGTGGTCTTAAACCCTAATTTTTCAATTTCATCAAATTGGACAAATTAAACCAAATTAGCAAAATCCAACACTTCAACCATGTTTCTTCCATTCCAATCAAGCCTCACCACAATGAAACAACTATAGAACAAATCTAGGTAATTTAAGAGTGGGTCAATAACTCAAACCATCAAAAGAAAGCTTACTAGCTCATTAGTAACATTCTATGACCATTTATACATGCTCAACCCAATCCAAAATTTCCATCCTCCAAAAATACAAAGAATAAAGAATAGAAAAACATAAGAACATCACAAGATGAAGCCCACAACAAGAGGAATATTTTTCTCTCTAATGGAAGGTTGGAAATACTTACTTAAATCCAAGCTTTTTCTTTGTTTTTCTTTTCTTATCTCAAGCTTCTTTGTCTTTCTTTTTAATGGAGTTTTTGGTAAAGGTTTTGACTTAAGGAAACCCTAAATGAAAACAAAATAATTTATACTCCCTTTCAAAGCCTTGGCCGAAAATTGTGTATAAAGAAAATATCATGATATTTTTCAATTTTTTTTTTTAATGCCTTTTATCAACTTGTTACTTTAATCATTAAACCATTTAATGTAATAAAACAAGTCAACAAAAGAACTTTGTCATTAAATAAAATATCATAACTTTAAAATATCTATACTTTAATTAATTTAATCATTTAACATTAAAATACAAATATATTAAATATATGTATTATATTTACATTAAATTTTAAATACATATATATATATATATATATTTATGATATTAGTCAAATATATCAATTTGATAATTAATTAATGTGTATTTGAATTAATCCATCATTAAATGCAAATAAACAAAATTAAGGAAATGACTATCGGGTCCCTACACATGTATATTTCGTTTAACCTTTAAACGACTTTATAAATAATCAATATTATTTATAAATGTTTCCCTAGTGATCTACGAGTATATTTCAATAGTGGGAGTCTCTAGATTCAGGCATATCCGTCACGAAATCCAATTTCGTGTCCATGATTTATCCACCCGTAAATTATGACGAACACGGATAAACTCGCTGAATCATACAGGTCGAGGTCATGGAAAATATATAATTCCTCCATCACAGTTATCCAGATATATCCTAGAGATATAGATGTAAATGTCAAATCTCTATGGGGATTATCCTGTCGACTACTCTATTAGCAATCTCAAAAAGAACATTTAGAACTAGCTTCTAAACTGTACCACGGGCCCATGTTTTTTATCCGATTTCTAATCATATGGACTACCTATGCTCTGTACACAGAACTGATGGATCCTACCTCGACACACACAGGACACCCTGAGGATCTATCTATACCCAACGAACAGACAAAGGTCTGATCTTAATAGATCGGTGACGTGACTGCCATCTAAGTGTAGAAGATGTCTCATGTGCCCACAGTGGCATCTCAAATCTAAGAATATCAAGTGATACTCAACCCAAGAAGATTCTATTGACGCTGGTGTACCATCCATTAAGAATCTTCGGTGAGTCGTTCAGTGTTTATCCGCTATAAACACCTACACATCTATACTAGTCTCCAAGACTTATGGTTCATTGAGAAACCATTGGAATCATATATTCCTGTATACGACATGTACCAGTCTCAACGTCATGATGCTACTCAATGTCTGTTGGACGCTTTTGTAACAGCATCATGACTAGTCATTCTAAGGTCAATACGTCTTTACCATATTAAAAGATACATTATATTATAGAAACTGCATATATTATTCATAATAATAACGTTTTACAGTAGTATTCTCAAAGAAATACAACCGGGAATTGGCGCTCTGAGCACCAACCCCAACAAAATCTCCCACTTACTCTAGTGCCAATAACGATTGTATCTAATACCCATCGACTCCAAGTGTTTATCAAACAACTTCGGAGGTATGGCCTTCGTCAGCGGGTCTGCTACATTATCTTCACTCGGTACCTTGCACACGATAATATCCCCTCGTGATACAATCTCTCGAATGATATAGTATTTACGTTCCACATGCTTCGGCTTCTGATGCGCCCTCGGTTCCTTTGCTTGTGCAATGGCTCCAGTATTATCATAGTATAACGGAATCGCATTCTCGATACTTGGGACAACTCCCAATTCTGTGATAAAATTCTTTATCCACAGCCTCCTTTGCAGCTTCAGAAGCTGCAATATATTCCGCCTCAGTGGTGGAATCTGCTGTTGACCCATGTTTGAAACTCTTCCAACAAACTGCACCTCTGTTAAGAGTAAATACGAATCCAGATGTAGACTTTCTATTATCAGGATCCGATTGGAAATCGAAATCCGTATACCCATTAACTTGCAGTTCGTTTCCTCCATAAATTATTAACTTATCCTTAGTACCTTTAAGATACTTTAGGATATGTTTAATGGCCATCCAATGGTCATTACCTGGATTGGACTGATATCGACTGGTTACGCTAACAGCGAAACTGATATCAGGCCTCGTACATAACATGACATACATTATGCTACCCAAACATGAAGCATAAGGTTGGTTAGACATTCTAACCTTCTCATCTTCTATTTGTGGACACATCTTCTTTGAAAGATGAATCATATGTCTGAACAGTATGTTTGCTGTCTTATAATTATCAAAATTATACCGTTTTAAGATCTTATCTATGTACGTTGATTGGGATAACCGAATCAGCCTCCTTTGTCTATCTCTATAGAGTTTTATACCTAAAACATAGGAATTTTCTCCCAGGTCTTTCATGGAGAAATTCTTACAAAGGTATGCTTTGACACTTTGTAACATACCTAAATCATTCCCAATGATTAGGATGTCATCAAAATATAGGACTAAAAATACGACCATGCTCCCACTGGCCTTCTGATACACACAGGATTCTTCTGAATTCTTGAGAAATCCAGACGATCTAATAATCTCGTCGAATCGAAGATTCCAACTTCGTGAAGCTTGTTTAAGTCCATAAATGGACTTCTTAAGCTTACATATCATACCCGAGTTTTCGCTGGACGCAAAACCTTCCGGCTGTTCCATATAGATTTCATCATCAAGAAATCCATTTAGAAAAGACGTTTTGACATCCATTTGCCAAATCTCGTAGTCATGATACGTAGCTATAGAAAGCAAAATCCGAATAGACTTAAGCATTGCTACTGGTGAAAAAATTTCATCGTAGTCGATGCCAGGTCGCTGCGTGTAACCTTTTGCTACCAGTCGGGCCTTGTAAGTTTCAACCTTACTGTCAGGCCCGCGCTTCCTTTTGTAAACCCATTTACAACCGATAGGAACAATTCCTTCAGGAAGCGGAACCAAGTCCCAGACTTGATTCTCATGCATTGAGTCTATCTCGAATTTCATGGCATTTTTCCATTTCACGGAGTCGATGTCCAACATCGATTCTCTATAGGTAAAAGGATTAGTTTCTTCAACTAAGAGAACATCAAGACTCTTTTTTGTATCAAATACAAGCGTTCAAGAGGTATCGATACCCTTTGTGACCTACAAAGTGTGTTGTTGAAGGTCCTTCATCTAATTGAACTTCAGGTTCATCCGTTGGTTCGTTGTTTTCAGGTTGGACTTCATCAAGTTCAACCGGTCTATGATTACCACCTTCTGAAAAAAATTCTACTTCTAGAAATTTTACGAAGCCAGCTACGAACACATTTCGATGCTCGGTATCATAGAACAGATATCCCCTCGTATTCGAAGGATATCCGACAAACCTACACTTTTTCCCTCGAGGTGAAAACTTATCTTGCTGAGTCACCCTGACATAGGCAGGACAACCCATAACCTTAATGTAACTAAGATTTGGTCTCCTACCGAACCATATCTCATACGGAGTCGTAGGAACAGATTTTGAAGGAATCTTATTCAAAAGATGTGCAGTTGTTAAAAGAGAGTAGCCTCATAAGTAATAGGACAAATCTGTGAAACTCAACATTGATCGGACCATATCCAATAAAGTCTGATTTCTCCTCTTAGACACTCCATTGTGCTGTGGAGTACCTAGAGGAGTATATTAAGCGAGAATCCCATTCTGTAATACTTTATATCAAAAAAAAAAAAGGGTCGTTGGGGGGCCAGAAGCTTTTGAATTGTATAAGGGGTAAAATAATTTTTTTTGGAGAAGCCTTCTCTCTCTCTCTTTCTTAAATTCTTTTCAATTTTTCTCTTTCTTCTTTTTCTTCCAAATACTCTCTCTCCCTGCCAACTTCAAACCGCCATCGCCGCTTCACCGCCGGCCATCAGCCGCCACGCACCGGACCGCCTGAAAGCTATCGTCGTCAGCTTTCTAGATCCACCGAGAACGCACTGATCGGACGCGGACGCGCCTCCACGCGCCGCCGGAAGGGGACGACACGTCACCGGAGTTTCTGCATTTTCTGGCCACTTCCGATCACTTATGACGGTCACCTCCAGCGAGTGGACACTTTTCAGGCCGATATCTTTCCAACGGCAGTGGTCACTTCCCGATCCGACATCGTTTGGGTTGGTTTCCGTTTCATAACTACCGGCAATTCGGGAATCTTACTAGAATTTGAGATCCGACCGTTGGATCGGCGATCCAGACGTATCTGATTGATGCTCTCGATAATACGAGCGTTTTGGTATATATATCCACCGTTGAAAGTATTTGGTTGTGGGGCCCGCATTTTGGTTGTGGGGTCCGATTTTCGTTATGGGCACTTGCCTCGTTAAGCGTATCAGTAAGTTCCGAAGCCATAGCTGTGATCCTTGAGAGGTTTGTTGACCAGTGGATCTTTCTTTGAGAGATTTGGAGATCGATGGAGCTCGGTATGTGATTATTACCGTTTTAGGGGTGTAAATGATAAAATTAGAAAGTTTTGGATATAATTGTAAATTTGCGTAATTAAGAGGGTAAAATCATAATTTTGGATAATTGAGGGACCTTATCGTAATTTTATATTTTTCAGATTCTTGGCGAGGATATAGATTTATTCAGAGCTTTTGCATGGATAGAGGTAAGTACACTCTGTGGTGATTCTCTTAACATATTGTTTGATGATTGATGGTTGTTGTAAGAGTCGGTATATATATATAAATATAATGGTATATTATATATATATATATATATATATTAAATACATTTTGTTGAGATATAATATTGAGATATTGAAAGCATGATAAATATGAAATCATGATTATTGAGATGAGATTGATGGATTGGATGTGAGATGTGATTGTGTTTGATGATGTGTGCTGTTGTGTTATGCTGCCGGGTTTTGTATAATGGTGGTCGGATTTGAGATGAGATGTGATGATACATCAGATGATATGAGATGATAGAAAACCTTGGGAGCTGTCATTGAGGACTCTTCCATTGGTTTTGATTTGGGGGTATACGGGGACTCCCCCATTGATTATATTTCACTCACATTTTACGAGTTGATATGGTTGGAAACCTTGGGATTTATCATTGAGGACTCTCCCATTGGTTTCAATCCTCTGTTATACTAAACCCGGATTAGCAACCATGTTTGATGGATGTTTGTATTGTTGTGGGATGATTGTATGAGATGATATTATAATATATGCTATTCCATATATATATTATATTATATATATATATATATATTACTTATATATATACTTATTTTGTTGGTGAGGTCATGTTGAGAGAATGAGTGCTTACTTGCTGAGCTTTTTAACCTCACTCCCCTCTTCCCCCAAACATTCCAGGTAGTTCGTGAGCAAAGCAGGAGCAATACCAGAATTTGATCCACGTGCCACAGTTGTATTTTCGGGTTGGTCCAGACATTCGAGTCGTCATTTGTATTTTTAAGTCTTGTGTTGTAAACCATAAAAGTTTTGTATACTTTATAGGTTTGTAATATGTGATGTATTGTTTGTGTGTTTTAAATTGGTTGATTTGGCATATAGAATGCTTGAGCTGAAGAAGTTTACGAACCTCTTTCTAGGGTTGGGCCCGCTCTAGGGAGGGGGTCGTGACAGATTTGGTATCAGAGCTTAGGGTTTTAGGTTCTGTAGACACGTTGCATTAGATGAGGGTATTAAAAGGGTAGTTTTGTGTCCGTGGAAAAATGTCTGGACGTGGCCGTGGTACTGGTACTCAATGTGGGAGGGGTATATTCTGACAGTGCGTGAGAATGTCGAGTAATAGTATAGAGAGACCTCACACTCAGCCGATAGATCTTGAATTTGTTATCGCTTTATTTGGTGTTCATCCAATTGTTGAGGATAACGAGGAGTTTAGACTTATACCTTCAGTAGTTTCGACAGTTGCCCTTTTCGCTATTTACGTAGTCGTATCTGACAAGATTTCTACAATTGTACCTAATGTCAATTTTCTGTAGTAGTTATAACATCGTCGTGAGTGAGTAAGTCGAAGACATTATAATTTTGGTGTTTGAGAAAGAAGGAAGAAGAGTTTATTGACACTTTTGTATAAGCAAACAAACGCTATAATACCAAGCAAAGCAACAAAATATAAGATTTATGATTACATTATGGAATATAACAACTTGGTTGTGTTGCAAGGACATGATCATCTTCGAATTGATAATCTTCCCATTGACGTTTCGCGCATAGAGACATAGGGATAAGACCGTCGATGACTTGGATTTCGAAACTGTCAGGAAACTTGATTTTATTGTAGCCTTGAACGATACTTCTATATGATTCTTCGATAGTAGTGAATATTTGCCAGTCTTTATCATTGGTATTGCTTTCTAGACTTCGACGGACTGAGTCTGCAGAGAGAGCCTTAAGATCACAGGAATGACGAAAAGTAATATCTGCTGGGAAAATATCATCATATCCATAGTAAGCTCTAAGCTTCGGTCTAGATGGCCAACTAATAAGTCTCCAATCGGTGAGTAGACGTGATGGTATGATTCTTATAAGATGAATTGGGTGGTAAATGATCGAATAGTCATCCGACCATTCTGGAGTAATGGTTTCGATCCATACAGTAATACTTTTGTGTCGTTTATACCATCGATGTAAGATATTACTGATGAAGGGAGGAAGCTCACTTAGGCTGGCTTCTGAGATACCAGGATAGTTGGGATAGATTGGACTTGATCCAAGAATAAATCCATTTAGGAAACCAAGTTCAAACAAGGTGTCGAGACTCCACGGGCAATGATTGAAGAAGAAATCCTGACTGTTGATAAAAACTGTGGAATGAAATCTGTGATATCCACAGTGAACAATTGCAGAGTTATTTTCGTATTGGATTAAACCATCTGTTTTTCCATTCCAAATGGTTCTAAGAATGAAGCACCACCTCATGAAGTTTGTAGGAACTCTTGCCACGATATCCATTGCAACCTATTTAGGTAAAAGAGCGGACGGAGCTTCATTAAGACAATCGTAGATGTCTCTCCAAAGGTCTCGAACATATTTAGAGTCTATAATTGCACGATCAGTGACTGGCCATTTACAAAGCTTTTGGTATATCACCTTAGCTCTGGCAGATTTTGAACTTGGGATAGGATTGGCAGATGAGGATGCCATGAAAGAAATTTGAGTAATTCCCTAAGAACATATGCATCCTTTATAGGGAGTGATAACAACAATTTCTTCGTGAAAAGACGTTTTCACAGTATCCATGCATGATTGGAAGGGATAATAATTATCGCGGTGACAAGATGTAAAGCGGAAAAATGAGGGACCTGGAAATCCTCTTTTCAGTAGTGGGAATCTTAAGGTGGTGGATTTTGTGTAAACCGCTTAAAGCATTTTACAGTTGTTGTCAGAGCGGGGCCCTTAGGTGGAGCCTTTTCCTTTGGAGACAGGATAGCTGACTCGTCAGTTGTGGCACAGGTTAGAATAATGATAATAATTGGAGGCATTATTCATATGATGGTAAGTGTGAAATGTATAATGATCGTTAGAGTTTGAAATATGTTTCCATTCAGAAATATCTCAATTTTGTGATAGATATGTTGGATGGAGTTTCTAAGTGACTATGGTTATACTATTGATTAGTATTCAGAAAAGATTAATGAAGTTACTGATACACTGAGTGGGAAGAATGTGATTAATTTTGAGAGTTAGACAGAAAATTTTTGAGGAGACATTGGTATGCTTGACTTTTGGAATGATCGATAGTGGGAGTATTCTTGTCAATATGAAGGTTCGACACACACACTGTTAGATAGATTTATTATAGCACAAGCGGTTTAACCAATGTGGAAAATGGAGAGCAGATATTGGAACGAATGAGATTGCTACCTTCGGATTGAGTTCAGAGAATGTATAATTATTAGTGATAAGTCGTGATACCATCTACTAGAAAGCTCAAGTGGGAGATCTTAGATGAGGCACACAATGATCATTATTATATGAAATTTGAGAGCACCAAGATGTATCAATATCCATAGAAGACTTATTGGTGGTTGAGAATGAAGAGAGAGATTTAAGTGTTTATATCTCAGTGTTTAGTTTGCCAGTAGGATATAGGAGAGCATCAACAACTAGTTGGATTACTACAGTCTTCAACTAGACCTGAGTGACCATGGGAAAATATCGTGATGGATTTTGTGGTACGGCTGCCGAGGACGCGGTATGGTTATGATGCAATGTGTGTGTAGTAGGGAATCGATTGTATAGGTCTGCTCATTTTCTAGCGATTCGAGTTTGTGGGGACCAGAGAGACTAGTGATATTTAGTCGTGAAGCAGATTGTACGATTACATAGTGTACCCTTATCGATTATATCGGATAGAGTTCTCGGATTTACTTCTCATTTTCGGGAGAGTTTCTAGAAGACTATCGGATCAAAGATTTCTACGAGCACCTCATTCCACCCTCAAACAGACGGTCAGTCAGAGCGGACTATTCAGATGTTAGAAGATTTGTTGAGGTTGTGTGTTGTGACATAAATAGGAGTTGGGGGTGAACATTTGCATTTGATCGAGTTTGCTTTTAACTATAGCTTTTTGACTAGAATCGACATAACTCCATTAAAGGCTTTACGAGAGAGGTGATTTAAGACTTTTGTTTGTTGGGGCGAGGTTGGAGATGGACAGATTCTTGGCTCACTTGGTAGATATGACATCTGAGGATCAGGTTGATCCGGATGAGACTGTTGGTTGAGTAGAATCGATGAAAGAGTTTTGTCAGCAGTAGAAGATATGACATCGAGTACCAAATTGGGGATACAGTATTCATGAAAATTTCTTATTGGGAAGAAGTACTAAGATTTGGCTGAAAAAAAAATTAAAAAAAAAAAATTTCGCCGAGCTGTATTGGTTTGTTTGAAAATTTGGAGAGAGTGTGAAAGTGGCATATCGTCTGACATTATCACCATTAGTAGAAAGGATTCATTAAGTGTTTCATATAATAGCTATAAGGAAGTTTATACTAAACTCTTCTCAGATTCTAGAGAGTTAACTGATGGAGCCGAGTGGGAACTTGACTTATAAGGAAAGCCTATGAAGGTCATAGATTGAAATGTTCAAGAATTGAGATCAAGACGTAATCCTTTTGTGAAGTTCATTGTCTAATCATCATATCCAGGAGGCAATTCAGGAAGTGAAACGGGTTATAAGGGAGGAAAAACTAAGAGCGATGGTGAATGAAGAAATTTCGAGGACGAAATATTTGTAATATGGGTAGATTGTAATACTTTATATCAAAAAAAAAAAGGGTCGTTGGGGGGCCAGAAGCTTTTGAATTGTATAAGGGGTAAAATAATTTTTTTGGAGAAGCCTTCTCTCTCTCTCTTTCTTAAATTCTTTTTCATTTTTCTCTTTCTTCTTTTTCTTCCAAATACTCTCTCTCCCTGCCAACTTCAAACCGCCATCGCCGCTTCACCGCCGGCCATCAGCCGCCACGCACCGGACCGCCTGAAAGCTATCGTCGTCAGCTTTCTAGATCCACCGAGAACGCACTGATCGGACGCGGACGCGCCTCCACGCGCCGCCGGAAGGGGACGACACGTCGCCGGAGTTTCTGCATTTTCTGGCCACTTCCGATCACTTATGACGGTCACCTCCAGCGAGTGGACACTTTTCAGGCCGATATCTTTCCAACGGCAGTGGTCACTTCCCGATCCGACATCGTTTGGGTTGTTTTCCGTTCATAACTACCGGAAATTCGGGAATATTACTAAAATTTGAGATCCGACCGTTGGATCGGCGATCCGACGTACCTGATTGATACTCTCAATAATATGAGCGTTTTGGTATATATATCCACCGTTGAAAGTATTTGGTTGTGGGGCCCGCATTTTGGTTGTGGGGTCCGATTTTCGTTATGGCACTTGCCTCGTTAAGCGTATCAGTAAGTTCCGAAGCCATAGCTGTGATCCTTGAGAGGTTTGTTGACCAGTGGATCTTTCTTTGAGAGATTTGGAGATCGATGGAGCTCGGTATGTGATTATTACCGTTTTAGGGGTGTAAATGATAAAATTAGAAAGTTTTGGATATAATTGTAAATTTGCGTAATTAAGAGGGTAAAATCATAATTTTGGATAATTGAGGGACCTTATCGTAATTTTATATTTTTCAGATTCTTGGCGAGGATATAGATTTATTCAGAGCTTTTGCATGGATAGAGGTAAGTACACTCTGTGGTGATTCTTTTAACATATTGTTTGATGATTGATGGTTGTTGTAAGAGTCGGTATATATATATAAATATAATGGTATATTATATATATATATATATATATATTAAATACATTTTGTTGAGATATATATTGAGATATTGAAAGCATGATAAATATGAAATCATGATTATTGAGATGAGATTGATGGATTGGATGTGAGATGTGATTGTGTTTGATGATGTGTGCTGTTGTGTTATGCTGCCGGGTTTTGTATAATGGTGGTCGGATTTGAGATGAGATGTGATGATACATCAAATGATATGAGATGATAGAAAACCTTGGGAGCTGTCATTGAGGACTCTTCCATTGGTTTTGATTTGGGGGTATACGGGGACTCCCCCATTGATTATATTTCACTCACATTTTACGAGTTGATATGGTTGGAAACCTTGGGATTTATCATTGAGGACTCTCCCATTGGTTTCAATCCTCTGTTATACTAAACCCGGATTAGCAACCATGTTTGATGGATGTTTGTATTGTTGTGGGATGATTGTATGAGATGATATTATAATATATGCTATTTCCATATATATATTATATTATATATATATATATATTTACTTATATATATACTTATTTTGTTGGTGAGGTCATGTTGAGAGAATGAGTGCTTACTTGCTGAGCTTTTTAACCTCACTCCCCTCTTCCCCCAAACATTCCAGGTAGTTCGTGAGCAAAGCAGGAGCAATACCAGAATTTGATCCACGTGCCACAGTTGTATTTTCGGGTTGGTCCAGACATTCGAGTCGTCATTTGTATTTTTAAGTCTTGTGTTGTAAACCATAAAAGTTTTGTATACTTTATAGGTTTGTAATATGTGATGTATTGTTTGTGTGTTTTAAATTGGTTGATTTGGCATATAGAATGCTTGAGCTGAAGAAGTTTACGAACCTCTTTCTAGGGTTGGGCCCGCTCTAGGGAGGGGGTCGTGACAGATTTGGTATCAGAGCTTAGGGTTTTAGGTTCTGTAGACACGTTGCATTAGATGAGGGTATTAAAAGGGTAGTTTTGTGTCCGTGGAAAAATGTCTGGACGTGGCCGTGGTACTGGTACTCAATGTGGGAGGGGTATATTCTGACAGTGCGTGAGAATGTCGAGTAATAGTATAGAGAGACCTCACACTCAGCCGATAGATCTTGAATTTGTTATCGCTTTATTTGGTGTTCATCCAATTGTTGAGGATAACGAGGAGTTTAGACTTATACCTTCAGTAGTTTCGACAGTTGCCCTTTTCGCTATTTACGTAGTCGTATCTGACAAGATTTCTACAATTGTACCTAATGTCAATTTTCTGTAGTAGTTATAACATCGTCGTGAGTGAGTAAGTCGAAGACATTATAATTTTGGTGTTTGAGAAAGAAGGAAGAAGAGTTTATTGACACTTTTGTATAAGCAAACAAACGCTATAATACCAAGCAAAGCAACAAAATATAAGATTTATGATTACATTATGGAATATAACAACTTGGTTGTGTTGCAAGGACATGATCATCTTCGAATTGATAATCTTCCCATTGACGTTTCGCGCATAGAGACATAGGGATAAGACCGTCGATGACTTGGATTTCGAAACTGTCAGGAAACTTGATTTTATTGTAGCCTTGAACGATACTTCTATATGATTCTTCGATAGTAGTGAATATTTGCCAGTCTTTATCATTGGTATTGCTTTCTAGACTTCGACGGACTGAGTCTGCAGAGAGAGCCTAAGATCACAGGAATGACGAAAAGTAATATCTGCTGGGAAAATATCATCATATCCATAGTAAGCTCTAAGCTTCGGTCTAGATGGCCAACTAATAAGTCTCCAATCGGTGAGTAGACGTGATGGTATGATTCTTATAAGATGAATTGGGTGGTAAATGATCGAATAGTCATCCGACCATTCTGGAGTAATGGTTTCGATCCATACAGTAATACTTTTGTGTCGTTTATACCATCGATGTAAGATATTACTGATGAAGGGAGGAAGCTCACTTAGGCTGGCTTCTGAGATACCAGGATAGTTGGGATAGATTGGACTTGATCCAAGAATAAATCCATTTAGGAAACCAAGTTCAAACAAGGTGTCGAGACTCCACGGGCAATGATTGAAGAAATCCTGACTGTTGATAAAAACTGTGGAATGAAATCTGTGATATCCACAGTGAACAATTGCAGAGTTATTTTCGTATTGGATTAAACCATCTGTTTTTCCATTCCAAATGGTTCTAAGAATGAAGCACCACCTCATGAAGTTTGTAGGAACTCTTACCACGATATCCATTGCAACCTATTTAGGTAAAAGAGCGGACGGAGCTTCATTAAGACAATCGTAGATGTCTCTCCAAAGGTCTCGAACATATTTAGAGTCTATAATTGCACGATCAGTGACTGGCCATTTACAAAGCTTTTGGTATATCACCTTAGCTCTGGCAGATTTTGAACTTGGGATAGGATTGGCAGATGAGGATGCCATGAAATAAATTTGAGTAATTCCCTAAGAACATATGCATCCTTTATAGGGAGTGATAACAACAATTTCTTCGTGAAAAGACGTTTTCACAGTATCCATGCATGATTGGAAGGGATAATAATTATCGCGGTGACAAGATGTAAAGCGGAAAAATGAGGGACCTGGAAATCCTCTTTTCAGTAGTGGGAATCTTAAGGTGGTGGATTTTGTGTAAACCGCTTAAAGCATTTTACAGTTGTTGTCAGAGCGGGGCCCTTAGGTGGAGCCTTTTCCTTTGGAGACAGGATAGCTGACTCGTCAGTTGTGGCACAGGTTAGAATAATGATAATAATTGGAGGCATTATTCATATGATGGTAAGTGTGAAATGTATAATGATCGTTAGAGTTTGAAATATGTTTCCATTCAGAAATATCTCAATTTTGGTGATAGATATGTTGGATGGAGTTTCTAAGTGACTATGGTTATACTATTGATTAGTATTCAGAAAAGATTAATGAAGTTACTGATACACTGAGTGGGAAGAATGTGATTAATTTTGAGAGTTAGACAGAAAATTTTTGAGGAGACATTGGTATGCTTGACTTTTGGAATGATCGATAGTGGGAGTATTCTTGTCAATATGAAGGTTCGACACACACACTGTTAGATAGATTTATTATAGCACAAGCGGTTTAACCAATGTGGAAAATGGAGAGCAGATATTGGAACGAATGAGATTGCTACCTTCGGATTGAGTTCAGAGAATGTATAATTATTAGTGATAAGTCGTGATACCATCTACTAGAAAGCTCAAGTGGGAGATCTTAGATGAGGCACACAATGATCATTATTATATGAAATTTGAGAGCACCAAGATGTATCAATATCCATAGAAGACTTATTGGTGGTTGAGAATGAAGAGAGAGATTTAAGTGTTTATATCTCAGTGTTTAGTTTGCCAGTAGGATATAGGAGAGCATCAACAACTAGTTGGATTACTACAGTCTTCAACTAGACCTGAGTGACCATGGGAAAATATCGTGATGGATTTTGTGGTACGGCTGCCGAGGACGCGGTATGGTTATGATGAAATGTGTGTAGTAGGGAATCGATTGTATAAGTCTGCTTATTTTCTAGCGATTCGAGTTCGTGGGGACCAGAGAGACTAGTGATATTTAGTCGTGAAGCAGATTGTACGATTACATAGTGTACCCTTATCGATTATATCGGATAGAGTTCTCGGATTTACTTCTCATTTTCGGGAGAGTTTCTAGAAGACTATCGGATCAAATATTTCTACGAGCACCTCATTCCACCCTCAAACAGACGGTCAGTCAGAGCGGACTATTCAGATGTTAGAAGATTTGTTGAGGTTGTGTGTTGTGACATAAATAGGAGTTGGGGGTGAACATTTGCATTTGATCGAGTTTGCTTTTAACTATAACTTTTTGACTAGAATCGACATAACTCCATTAAAGGCTTTACGAGAGAGGTGATTTAAGACTTTTGTTTGTTGGGGCGAGTTTGGAGATGGACAGATTCTTGGCTCACTTGGTAGATATGACATCTGAGGATCAGGTTGATCCGGATGAGACTGTTGGTTGAGTAGAATCGATGAAAGAGTTTTGTCAGCAGTAGAAGATATGACATCGAGTACCAAATTGGGGATACAGTATTCATGAAAATTTCTTATTGGGAAGAAGTACTAAGATTTGGCTGAAAAAAAAATTAAAAAAAAAAAATTTCGCCGAGCTGTATTGGTTTGTTTGAAAATTTGGAGAGAGTGTGAAAGTGGCATATCGTCTGACATTATCACCATTAGTAGAAAGGATTCATTAAGTGTTTCATATAATAGCTATAGGAAGTTTATACTAAACTCTTCTCAGATTCTAGAGAGTTAACTGATGGAGCCGAGTGGGAACTTGACTTATAAGGAAAGCCTATGAAGGTCATAGATTGAAATGTTCAAGAATTGAGATCAAGACGTAATCCTTTTGTGAAGTTCATTGTCTAATCATCATATCCAGGAGGCAATTCAGGAAGTGAAACGGGTTATAAGGGAGGAAAAACTAAGAGCGATGGTGAATGAAGAAATTTCGAGGACGAAATTTTGTAATATGGGTAGATTGTAATACTTTATATCAAAAAAAAAAAAAAAAGGTTTGTTGAGGGGCCAGAAGCTTTTGAATTATGTAAGGGGTAAAATAATTTTTTTTGGAGAAGCCGTCTCTCTCTCTCTTTCTTAAATTCTTTTCCATTTTTCTCTTTCTTTTTTTTCTTCCAAATACTCTCTCTCCCTGCCAACTTCAAACCGCCGCCGCCGCTTCACCGCCAGCCATCAGACGCCACGCGCCGGACCGCCTGAAAGCTGCCGTTGTCAGCTTTCTAAATCCACCGAGAACGCACTGATCGGACGCCAAACTCGCCTCCACGCGCCGCCGGAAGGGGACGACACGTCGCCAGAGTTTCTGCATTTTCTGGCCACTTCCAATCACTTATGACGGTCACCTCCGGCGAGTGGACACTTTTCAGGCCGATATCTTTCCAACGGCAGTGGTCACTTCCCGATCCGACATCGTTTGGGTTATTTTCCGTTTTATAACTACCGGTAATTCGGGAATATTACTAGAATTTGAGATCCGACCGTTGGATCGGCGATCCGGACGTACCCGATTGATGCTCTCGATAATACGAGCGTTTTGGTATATATATCCACCGTTGAAAGTATTTGGTTGTGGGGCCCGCATTTTGGTTGTGGGGTCCGATTTTCGTTGTGGGGCCCGCTTGCCTCGTTAAGCGTATCAGTAAGTTCTGAAGCCATCGCTGTGATCCTTGAGATGTTTGTTGACCAGTGGATCTTTCTTTGAGAGATTTGGAGATCGATGGAGCTCGGTATGTGATTATTACCGTTTTGGGGGTGTAAATGATAGAATTAGAAAGTTTTGGATATAATTGTAAATTTGCGTAATTAAGAGGGTAAAATCGTAATTTTGGATAATTGATGGACCTTATCGTAATTTTACATTTTTCAGATTCTTGGCGAGGATATAGATTTATTCAGAGCTTTTGCATGGATAGAGGTAAGTACACTCTATGGTGATTCTTTTAACATATTGTTTGATGATTGATGGTTGTTGTAAGAGTCGGTATATATATATAAATATAATGGTATATTATATATATATATATATATATATATATATATATATATTATATTAAATACATTTTGTTGAGATATAATATTGAGATATTGAAAGCATGATAAATATGAAATCATGATTATTGAGATGAGATTGATGGATTGGATGTGAGATGTGATTGTGTTTGATCATGTGTGCCGTTGTGTTATGCTGCCGGGTTTTTTGTATAATGGTGGTCGGATTTGAGATGAGACGTGATGATACATCAGATGATATGAGATGATAGAAAACCATGGGAGCTGTCATTGAGGACTCTTCCATTGGTTTTGATTTGGGGGTATACGGGGACTCCCCTATTGATTATATTTCACTCACATTTTACGAGTTGATATGGTTGGAAACCTTGGATTTGTCATTGAGGACTCTCCCATTGGTTTCAATCCTCTGTTATACTAAACCCGGATTAGCAACCATGTTTGATGGATGTTTGTATTGTTGTGGGATGATTGTATGAGATGATATTATAATATATGCTATTTCCATATATTATATTATATATATATATATATATATATATATATATATATATATATATATATTTACTATATATATATACTTATTTTGTTGGGAGGTCATGTTGAGAGAATGAGTGCTTACTTGCTGAGCTTTTTAAGCTCACTCCCCTCTTCCCCCAAACATTCCAGGTAGTTCGTGAGCAAAGCAGGAGCAGTACCAGAATTGGATCCACGTACCACAGTTGTATTTTCGGGTTGGTCCAGACATTCGAGTCGTCATTTGTATTTTTAAGTCTTGTGTTGTAAACCATAAAAGTTATGTATACTTTATGAGTTTGTAATTTGTGATGTATTAAGAAGCTGGGAGCGAACCAAGATAATCAAATCGATCATTTAAAGAACATATGGGCTAACAGTTTGCCCCTCATCCACCGCGCATGGAACAATTCCATTGCGACCTTGTGAATAACAACTTGTTCTTGGTTCTCAAACGATTGTATCAATCATGTCATCATACTATACGCATCTGACATGCCATAGTATTGTTTCTTGAGTCCCGGTGAAAGCGAACTTAAGATGTATGACTTCACTTTTAAATCATCATCCTTCCAAGCTTGGAAGACTTCACATTCATCTGGAGTAGAGTCCTCTGCCACAGCAAGGGGCAGTGGACCCTCAAGAACATATCCCAACTTCTCGGAGTCGAGGACGATCCTCAAATCCAAATCCCAATCGGCGAAGTTATCATCGCCTTTAAGTTTGTTCGCATCAAGTATACGCGCAAACTGATTAGTGGATGGTGCCGCCATCGCAAATCTATCATATAGATCACGAAAAACGGTTAACAGAAATAAAGCAGTTTCATATAATATCATAAGCATAAACTAGATCATGGATTTTTAATCTAAAAATGCCCCTCCCACTAAATCATGCAATAATATAATCCCCAAACAGAATACAAAGATTTAATAATTAAATTAAATACAAATAGTGAAAGGTGGATCCCACGAATATATTTCAGCTCACAGTAGAGGCACGGCCTCGCCTACGTATATTCATCAGGTAGACAACTCATTATCAATCACTCAATAGTGACTCATGGGTTTCCGGTCCTGGTCCTTTCTCGTTGTGACTGCTAAGGCAGGCCCACAAGGTGACGTACCAAGGTTAAACTCGTCAATGATAAACTCAAGCTACTTACGTAACCCTAACAGCTAGGGCACGTTCAGGATTCTGCTTTCGCTTGAATTTATCTAGTATCTAACATACATCCGAAATAAATAAATCTCTATCGGCTACACCCTCACAGTAGAGGCACGGTCTCGGATGTAGTCACAGAGAAATATTCAAAAACCGTATTGACAAGACGGACCATACAACATGCATTAAATACATAATTACATTTAAACCTTATTAATTAGGGATTTTTCATAAAGTGTCGTACACCCCAAATCTAATAAAATTAGAATATAACAAGCATGTATATCAAACAACATGATTAAACATTGAATTTAAAGGGCTAATCATATTAGGGGGCCTAGAATCAGACTAGCTCTGATACCATTTTGATGGGGTTTTAGGGCGGAAATCCGGTAACGCAGCGGAACAGTATAAAATCAAACTTTTCCGATTTCAAAGATTTTTCTGGGATTAATTAAATAAAATTATTTATTTAATACCCAATTGTCAAATTATGAAATATTACACAAGAAATCACATTTCTAGGTAATTACCAAATTACCCCAAAACTTTACATTTTGTTCATTTTAGTCCGAAATTGTTCAAAATAATTTTGGATGATTCAAATCATTACTACTATGAATTTAACATGTCATACACATTAAAATACAAATTGCAACAAAAATTCATAAAATCTTCATCAAGGCTGTGTGCCTCCAAAGGTGGCATAATGTGCATTATGCACTTTACATGTCCAAAACACATCAAGATGATATCCAATCAACATAAGATTTTATATATATCATATACACATCCAAATACACAACATAAATGAAAAGCCCCAAATTTGGAAGTGGTCTTAAACCCTAATTTTTCAATTTCATCAAATTGGACAAATTAAACCAAATTAGCAAAATCCAACACTTCAATCATTTTTCTTCCATTCCAATCAAGCCTCACCACAATGAAACAACTATAGAACAAATCTAGGTCATTTAAGAGTGGGTCAATAACTCTAGATTAGCAACAAGTTTCTCAAACCATCAAAAGAAAGCTTACTAGCTCATTAGTAACATTATATGACCATTTATACATGCTCAACCAAATCCAAAATTTCCATCCTCCAAAAATGCAAAGAATAAAGAATAGAAAAACATAAGAACATCACAATATGAAGCCCACAACAAGAGGAACATTTTTCTCTCTAATGGAAGGTTGGAAATACTTACTTAAATCCAAGTTTTTTCTTTGTTTTTCTTTTCTTTTCTCAAGCTTCTTTGTCTTTCTTTTTAATGGAGTTTTTGGTAAAGGTTTTGACGTAATGAAACCCTAAATGAAAATAAAATAATTTATACTCCCTTTCAAAGCCTTGGTCGAAAATTGTGTATAAAGAAAATATCATGATATTTTTCAATTGTTTTATTTAAAGCCTTTTATCAACTTGTTACTTTAATCATTAAACCATTTAATGTAATAAAGCAAGTCAAAAAAAGTAACTTAGTCACTAAATAAAATATCATACCTTTAAAATATCTATACTTTAATTAATTTAATCATTTAACAATTAATTAATTAATTAATTAATTAAATATAAATATATTAAATATATGTATTATATTTACATTAAATATTAAATACATATATATATTTATGATATTAGTCAAATATCTCAATTTGACAATTAATTAATGTGTATTTGAATTAATCCATCATTAAATGCAAATACACAAAATTAAGGAAATGACTATCGGGGTCCATACACATGTATATTTCGTTTAACCTTTAAACGACTTTATAAATAATCAATACTATTTATAAATGTTGCCCTAGTGCTCTATGAGTATATTTCATTAGTGAGACTCTCTAGATTCAAGCATATCCGTCACGAAATCCAATTTTGTGTCCATGATTTATCCACCAGTAAATTATGATGAACACAGATAAACTCACTGAATCATACAAGTCTAGGTCATGGCAAATGTATAATTCCTCCATCACAGGTATCTGGATATATCCCAGAGATATAGATGTAAACGTCAAATCTCTTTGGGGATTATCCTGTCGACGTCTCTATTAGCAATCTTAAAAAGAACATTTAGAACTAGCTTCTAAACTGTACCACGAGCCCATGTTTTTTATCTGATTGCTAATCATATGGACTACCTATGCTCTGTACACAGAACTGATGGATCTTATCTCGACACACACAGTACACCCTGAGGATCTATCTATACCCAACGAACAGGAGGAGGTCTGATCTTAATAGATCGGTGACGTTACTGCCATCTAAGTGTAGAAGATGTCTCATGTGCCCACAGTGGCATCTCAAGTCTAAGAATCACAAGTGACACTCAACCCGAGAAGATTCTTATTGACGCTAGTGTACCATCCATTAAGAATCTTCGGTGAGTCGTTCAGTGTTTATCCGCTATAAACACCTACACATCTATACTAGTCTCCAAGACTTATGGTTCATTGAGAAACCATTGGAATCATATATTCCTGTATACGACATGTACCGGTCTCAACGGGTTTACTTTACTGACTAAGAAGTGTAAACCTTGACCAGGAACTGTCTGAGAATGACAACGTCATGATGCTACTCAATGTCAGTTGCGACGTTTTTGCAACAGCACCATGACTAGTCATTCTAAGGTCAATACGTCTTTACCATATTAAAAGATACATTATATTATAGAAACTGCATATATTATTCATAATAATAACGTTTTACAGTAGTATTCTCAAAGAAATACAACCGGGAATTGGCGCTCTGAGCACCAACCCCAACACTATATGGCTGGTTTATGGATAAATAATAACACCGCCTTTATGGCTGGTTCAACTTAATTTTGTAACACTGGCAATTTCCATATTATAATAATTTGATATTTCTAAAGGTGGATCCCCTAACCCCCAGCATTTTATTTTTATTCTAGGGAAGTGATGAATCACAATATTAACAAGCTTAATAATTGATTTAATTATATTATAGATAATTTTTTAGTTTGTTTATTGAATCTTAAGCTTAATGTTTCTTGTTGCCTGATCACCAATAAGATTGATGTGGTAAACTTAAAATGAACTTGGAAAAGGGATTTTAGGTTTCAGCCTTAGATTCAATAGCTCACGATCTTCATTGAGGATAAATAACCTTTTAATAGATTTCCTTACAGGATAAACATATATCTGTCGGGCGTGAATAGCCATAATTGGAACTTGAACTTAATGAATTCAGATAACTTGGTTAACATAGAAATATGATTATTGAGTTACACTGGGTATTTGCATCTGACCATCGACCGAGGCTTTTGCATAACTTCGTGTTCCAGGTTAGCAAATTAATTTATTACACATATATAAGAGAATCAATTTATCTTTAGAATAATATTGTGTGGAGTCACGACCCTAGGTATTTTGTGTCTTTTGTTATTTTCCTTAGTATTTTCTTTTGTATTTTTATTTATTTATTTATTTAGCAAATCCACATTCAACCAACCAATCAAGCAATCATTCTCTTCTCCCTCTAATTAGATACATGTGAATAAATAATATCAATAATTAATAACAACAGTAGGAATTAAGTTATCGTGGGATCGATATTTTTATACTACTTGAACGATACGTGCGCTTGCGTTATACGCGTGTGATTATGCACCGGTCAATGATAACGTATTATTGAGTTATTACATGGGTGACGTGTTACCACCGTTTCATAATATAATTTTTCCAAAATATGAGATGATTTATTTTATATTACTGTAATTTGCTACCACATTAATTATTTTTTTTCTTATCTTTATATATAAGAGGATGTATTCAATTAAGATTTTAATTGATTGTATCAGTTTTTTTTTATAATATGTAAATTCTGCTAAATTTATAGATTAAACTCTCACAAATTTTAAGGAGTTGTTTATTTAATTGAATTTTACAAAAAAAGTAATTTGTTACCATAATAAGTATTTTTTCTTCCCTTTATACGTAATAAGAGAGAACACAACTTTTTTTATATTCCCTTCATAGCGATGACAATTTGGATGGATATTTAGGATATCCGTTAATATCCTTCCAATAAAATATCATATATCCCAATTTAATGGATAGTGGATAGGTTATGGATATGAAATTAGGTATTCGTAATGAAAATTGACGGTTGCAAATATCAGTATCAATACTATCTACTATCCATCATATAACTAAATATGAGATTGTATAATCTGTTTATGTTATAATTGATATTCAAAATCATGTTGAATTACCGGTGTTTTATTAATTGTAACCTTATATGTGATAATCGTGTATACTTTTTTGAAATGTATAACCAATATTATTAAAAATTATGTTAATTGAAATTAATCTTCAAAATTATGTTGAATAAATTTCTATTGAATTATTAGATTTGTATTAAATGAACCAATTGTATTGGATATTGTATATATAATAGTAAATTTTATTTTTTCTGATTTTACATATACTTTTTACGGATATGAATATCTACATTGATGGAAGGCTGGACATGTACATATTGACCCTGAGAATTTTATTGGATATGGATAGGTTGCAGATACAAGATTTTGATTGTGGATACGGATGCGAATATCTCAAAAATTAAAGATATTATATCAACTGTCATCCTTCCCTCATTTCTCTATCATTTGAATCTCCTATAAATTTTTATACCTCTTATTCCTCTATGATGGTAAAATATTCAATTCCTGTGCGGTATTTTTGTTGATACTTCATGGAAAAATATGATTCTCACTCAAACATGAGTTTGACTATGATATCATATTAAAAAAATATATAATTTGTAGGGTCCAACGTGGTCCCCACCCATCCCTAGGATAAGCCCCATTTCGGGGCATGAGATGTGACCTTGAAACTAGCTTTTAGATTTCAGTTAGGCTCATGATATTTAATATGGTATTAATGCTAATCTCATACATAAGTGGGAGCTTACATTACCAACCCACATGCTCATACTAGGCAGAAGACTGACTTGCACATGAGGACGATGTTGAAGAAAATTTCTCATATTGTAACACCCCGATCAGTCATCACACATTCGGTACAGTAATGCATCATGCACAACATGTTAATATTCATATAATCATGTGTAAATAGGTTTCATACCTTAAAAATCTCGCCTGTAGGTCCGTGATAAATTTTCAATTTCAACCCATTATTTACTATCGAGCTGAGTTTTAGGAAACTTTCAATTTTTTGGCCGTAACATTTTTATACGCTGTCCAATTTTTATGATCTTTATACAGTTGAAAATTTAAGACCGAGATTTACAACCTTTATGTTAACTATTTTCCCAAATTTTGACCAGAACCTAGTCAAGAATGCAAATTATTCTCCAATGAACAATAACCAACATGGATTGGTTTAAATTTTGAACATGTGGCATCATCCTAGCCATTCTTTCCTTAACAAAAATCAGCCCCTATTATAAATAGTCATCACTATTCATTATCACTTTTATTCTCACAAAAAAAAACATGAAGAAGCTTTCCCTCATGCCATTTCTTATTCTTCAATGTGCTTCCAAATTGTCATGTGAATTTGATGATTTCTAGCTTACTTCTAAGCATGGTAAGCTTCTATAATTTTCCCTATTTCATTTTCATATTTAAGCAAGCATTTTAGCTTCCCCAAAATCATTTTCCATGAATCCTTGATGTGAAACTAGATCATCTTGGATGGATAAGCATGGTAGTAGTGATTATTGATAAGTGTGGTTTATACCCACTTATTATGGCATTCTCAGCTTATTATTTTGTTATAATTCGAGATATTAATATGATTTATAATTTATTTTATGTTTTATATAGGAGCATTAATATATGGATCGGGGAATAATTGCACGTGTTTTGGGAACTTTCGGGAAGAACACAGGACACGCAGGCACCAAAGCGCCTCAAGCTTCTCATACAACTAGCGCCGCGGCGCTAGCTCCCCATACAAAATCCAGGAGCTTAAGCGCCGCGGCGCCCATTCATGGAGTAACATAGGGCGCCGAGGCGCCAATGAAGAGAGCCAGGCGCCGCGGCGCCCTAAATTGCCAATTCTCATACAAAATGCCGAGGATTATGCGCCGCGGCGTTGCTAGAAGACCTGACACGTCTCGGGAAAGTGATTTTAGGGTTTTTAATAATCCTAATGATACACAAAGACTCCCAGCTTCAACTATAAATATAACATTACATCCAACACTCAAGGGGAGGCTAATACAGAGCACAAAACACAGAAACACATATTTTTAGAGATCCAAGGAGAGGATTGAAGAGCGACAAGAGGAGACAAAGGCTGTAATATCCGGAGAGGAAGAGATTCAATTCGGGTTTTATCTTCTTATTTCTTTCTTAAAACTCTAATGATTTCCATTAGATTCGTGGCTTGATTATTTATTGTTTTATCTTTTGTCATGAATTTACTCCTCAATTTTGGAGAACGATTATAATTGATGCTTGAACCTTATTTTGTTTATCAGTTTTGTAATGAAGTTTTATTAATTATTTATATTCTTTTGAGTTTAATGCTTCTTGATTGCTGGCCACAATTGGAGATGATGAATGTTTAGAATCTATCACTCGAGAGAGGGGATTTTGAATAGATCTAGAGAATATAACCTAGGATTTTATAGAGTTCGAGAGATCTGTAGTCCTTTGAAGTCGTTAACATAGAATCACAAATCGTAATGAGTTATTAACTATTGGATTTTTATAGAGATATCGAAGTCTATAGTTGATAATATTTTCACTCGGCACTCGAGAGAGGGAGTGAATATTTTAGGATCTGACTTATAAATAATATAACTGAACAAAGATTAATGGCATGACAAATACATAGGAGACAGCTAGGTGGAATCAGGATCCAGAATCTCTATCACATTAATACTACTACCAAGTATTTTAGCTTTAATTTAGAATTTTTATTTTAATTTTAATTTTAATTTTAATTTATTATTTTTATTTCCTTTATTTTTGTCTTAAGTTTTATTTTTATTTTTGTTATTATTATTTTTTTTTTTTTGATTTGATTTGATTTGATTTTATTTTTGTTTTATTTTTTTTTCTTACGAGGTGAGTTTGAAAAGAACCAATGGCAGATCCTGTTAGTGCACTGATAGCTGAAGTATCGTCCTTCACGACTCATCTAGCAGTATTGATAAATCAAATGAGTCAACCGTCTATTGAAGCTGTTTCTGCTAATGGAATGTTTTTATCCAACAGAGGAGCAGGATTTGAACAAGTACAGTATGTGAACAATTGGAACTTCAACAACTGTAGAGGCAGTCATATGCTTAATTATTATCATCAAGAATTTTTCATATGCTGATATGGAGAACATTTTGCAACCTCCTCATGGCTTCAATTATCCAAAGTTGAGCAGAAACCTTCCTTAGAAGACCTCATGATCACGTTTGTAGCTACAGCTTCAGAGAGGTTTGAGAAGAATGAGTCAATGCTGGATAATATCGAAACACGAATGGGCAATATAGAGGCAAATATGAAATCTTTAGAAGCAAAAATTGAGTTGCTTGCTTCTTCCATGGCCAATCAACAGACATGGGATTTTCCGAGTGACACTGAAGTCAACCCCAATGAGCAATGTCAAAATAGAACCTGTAGGAGCAGAAAAGAGTTTAAAGACACCTCTCAGGACTTAGGCAGTAAAGAAAATGAAATGGTTTTTAGGAGGAAACAGTAATAGAAGAAGAGAACAAAGGTGAATTGAAATGATAATGAGAGATCAATATGAAGAAATCACCTTCAGTGTTTTCAGAGCCATGCCGAGTTCTCAAGGTGATGCAGACTGTCACATGATAGATACAGTAGAAAAGAGAGTTGAAACCAGACAGGGTGAATCAGTATTTCACAGCCTATGAGCATAATGCAACCATGTATAAAGGAAAATTCTCTGCAGCTAAACTCGAAACCACTCCCAAAGGGCCGTAAAAAGAGGAAAAGAAAGGCCAGTTCTCACTTAGAGATAATTCCTGGAAGATTAAAAAGAAAACCGAGCCAATTTTGCCGAATGTGCAGTCCAGAATTTCCAATTGAAGGGAATCTACATATCTTGGGGGACCATCTATGGATAAATCACCACAGCCTGCCAAGCTATCTTTTTCATGTCATAAGAACCGGTGGATACCAAAGAAGAAAGTAGATGAGATTACCCGGTTCACTACGTTTAAGCCACCATAACCATTTGGGTGGTTGCGTCTGGCTGTAGACGTTAAACTTAGCGCTAGCGGGGAGGCAACCCTTGCATTTCTTTTATTATTATTTTCTTTACTTTTTATTTTTATTTTATTTTATTTTATTGTGTGCTATTTATTTATTTGCATGTTATTTATGCAGGTAGCACGAGACACACAACGCCCGCGCAACCAAATTCCAACCAGCAAGAGTCTGATCAACTCCATGCACGGTAGTGTTGTTCCTCACTCTTGCTCTTGATATTTATCATACATTGAGGACAATGCAAATTTTAAGTTTGGGGGTGTGTGCATGTTGTTTACTTGCTATTTAGTTGTTTAAATTTATTAAAAAAAAAAAATTTGTTTTAGTCTTTGATAGTAAAGCATAAATCTTGTGATAATATGGTTTGTTTATGAGTGAAATTTTAGAAACGATAAGTGCCTAATTTACTTTTATCTGATGCCTTGAATAATTGATCTATGTTAGACTCGTAAGCACTTAAAAATAGGTTCTTAGCAGTAAAACTTAAGTAGTTGACAATGTGACTAGTTGAAGAAATTGCATGTCGATGAATGACTGTTTGCTTAGATATCTATCTTGATTTGCTAGTGTTATGAAGTATGGTATAGCTAAAAGAAAAATGTCTCTAAAGAAAGAAAATAAACCACCTATAACCGATAAGCGTGAAGCTACCCATGGGCGAGTATTAGGACCACCATGAGGAGAAATGCTACCTTAAAGGGTAGGTGAGTTGAAAAAAATGATGCAAAAATGAGAAAAGAAAAAGAGACAAGAAAAGAAAAGAAAAAAATCATACCATACCGAACACAAAATAAAGCAATTACAAAGCATAATTGAGATATCTAAGTTGGTTTGACCCATTGATTCTAATTTTTAAACGAAATCATTGAGTTGGCTTACTTAAGATCAAAGCTGTGAATGAACCTTTACACACACACACCTTGAGTCTAGCTTAGATAATTTATTCGAGAATCTGGATTCGAGCTGCAATTGCGTACTTTGAAGATTCTCTAATTTCATTTATAAGCTTTCTTTGAGGATATATTTATGCATAACTATCGAGACTATGTTTTGTTATTTTTTATATTTTTGCATGATTGTGTGTGAATGACGTTTGTGGGTGTCGTCGCTGTAAGCCCTCACGAGACTATAACTCGTCCACTAGGGCCGCCTAGGGGTTTAAAGGCTTGTTGCATATGCTAAATGCAATCGTGATCCCTACGAAAGTGACTTAGTTAATTTAGTAATTTTTATTTGTTATTTGAATTTAGTTTTTATTTTATCTTTTGCTCGGGACTAGCAAAACCTTAAGTTTGGGGGTATTTGATAAGTGTGGTTTATACCCACTTATTATGGCATTCTCAGCTTATTATTTTGTTATAATTCGAGATATTTAATATGATTTATAATTTATTTTATGTTTTATTTATAGGAGCATTAATATATGGATCGGGGAATAATTGCACGTTTTTGGGAACTTTCGGGAAGACACAGGACACGCAGGCACCAAAGCGCCTCAAGCTTCTCATACAACTAGCGCCGCGGCGCTAGCTCCCCATACAAAATCCAGGAGCTTAAGCGCCGCGGCGCCCATTCATGGAGTAACATAGGGCGCCGAGGCGCCAATGAAGAGAGCCAGGCGCCGCGGCGCCCTAAATTGCCATTCTCATACAAAATGCCGAGGATTATGCGCGCGCGCGCTTGCTAGAAGACCTGACACGTCTCGGGAAAGTGATTTTAGGGGGTTTTAATAATCCTAATGATACACAAAGACTCCCAGCTTCAACTATAAATATAACATTACATCCAACACTCAAGGGGAGGCTAATACAGAGCACAAAACACAGAAACACATATTTTTAGAGATCCAAGGAGAGGATTGAAGAGCGACAAGAGGAGACAAAGGCTGTAATATCCGGAGAGGAAGAGATTCAATTCGGGTTTTATCTTCTTATTTCTTTCTTAAAACTCTAATGATTTCCATTAGATTCGTGGCTTGATTATTTATTGTTTTATCTTTTGTCATGAATTTACTCCTCAATTTTGGAGAACGATTATAATTGATGCTTGAACCTTATTTTGTTTATCAGTTTTGTAATGAAGTTTTATTAATTATTTATATTCTTTTGAGTTTAATGCTTCTTGATTGCTGGCCACAATTGGAGATGATGAATGTTTAGAATCTATCACTCGAGAGAGGGGATTTTGAATAGATCTAGAGAATATAACCTAGGATTTTATAGAGTTCGAGAGAATCTGTAGTCCTTTGAAGTCGTTAACATAGAATCACAAATCGTAATGAGTTATTAACTATTGGATTTTTATAGAGATATCGAAGTCTATAGTTGATAATATTTTCACTCGGCACTCGAGAGAGGGAGTGAATATTTTAGGATCTTGACTTATAAATAATATAACTGAACAAAGATTAATTGGCATGACAAATACATAGGAGACAGCTAGGTGGAATCAGGATCCAGAATCTCTATCGTATTAGTTCCTCCTATCTAAATATTTTTATATTTTATTTAATTATTAAAAAATCTTTATTATTTGTTGTCTAAATAAAGTTAGGATTATCAATTGTAGTACTTAGTGCGAGTTAACGCAATCCCTGTGGGTTCGACACTCTTAACTCATATTTATACTAAAACTTGACACCGTACACTTGCGGTACGATATAAAAATATCACAACAATTATCATGCATTTCATTAGATATAAGCTTGGATGAATTTACATGAACACATAGGGAGTAGAGTTTTTGATTTTAATGATGATGGTTCATGTATTTAGTGATATTTGAGCGTGGGTTTATATAATGGTGTTGGAAATTACTTAAAGGTTCTAATTTTGTTGCCTTGGCCGAATTATTGCTTGTTTGTGGAGGGTTGATTTTATTCTTTATTGATAATGAATTGTGTTGGTTCATGCTTAGGATAATGTTTAGGTATGATTTGGTATTGATTTATGTTGGAAATTTCAAGGATTGTTTAATAAAGGCTGAGGCCGAATATCTAAAAGATGGGCTAAGGCCAAATTATTTTGATGTTGGTTTATTCATGTGTTTATAGTGATAATGGATGATGTTCATGTATTTGTGAATGATTTAGCATATGTTGTATTGATTTAAGTTGAAGATTACCTAGGTTGTAAATTATACCCCTTGGCCCGATGGTGTGCTTAGTGGGGAATGTTGATTTTCTTTTGCTTTGGTTGTAAAAGATCAAGTTCATGTGTATGTGGTGTGACAAGATTATGTTTGTAATTCTATGCTGGGTTGTTCAAATACATAAAGCCTATTAGTAAGGTTTGGTCGAATGGCATGTTAATTACAATTTGTTGTTAGTATATGTTATGTGTGGTATGTTGATAAGCATGATGTAATGAATCAAGTATTGATGATACACATGTGTGTGTGTGTGTGCGGATGCTAAAGGATGTGAAAATGATGTATATATATTTGTGGCCATAAATAATAGTATAGTGATGTTGAGTTGTTGATGGGCATGTTAGGCCAAATGGTTAGCTACAGTGACAAGGCCAAATTGGGCATTTTGTAGACAAATAGCTTTGGGCATTTCGAGTAGCTAAATCGACAACGCCAAAATATCTCATCAGTATTGGCATGAGCAAGTCATAACATGAACACAATATAACACATCATGAGCATGTTATAGCATGTGTATTAGTAGTTTAGTCAGGTTAAGCAGCACGTCTGTATAGCTTAAGATGTTAAGTAAACATCTCAAGTTATCACGTTAGCCATATTATCACATATACAACATGATTCATGCATTCACGACATTCATGATCATGTTCAATATCCTTTAGTTCAAGTATTCTAACCATACTTGAACACAGATTTAGTTAGATGCCTCACAAGCATCGTTCTAGCAGCATTCGGGCATACTAATAGCGGAAGTCAGTATTTGAGTGAATGTTTCTTTTCCCTTTATTTTCATGCCTTTCAGAATCTTATTTCTTGTTTGACTCTAGTTTCGACTTATATATCTAACTTATGTGTTCTATGAATATTCTTAGTTTTATGAATTCTACTTATATTCCTTCATTATATTTTAGTTGTGTTGTTGAATTACCTTTTTAGTGTCATTAATAGCTTGCACTTACGGTTTATGTTCTTTTGAGTCTCAGTTTATTCGACTTGATTTTTTTATTCATTTTAGTTCTTGCAGCTATATTGTACAGTTAGACTTCCAGTTAGCTCATGTATTTTCAGGTTAGGTAATCGGATTCATTATAATTCATGTTAATAACTAATGTCATGTAACTCATGGTCAAGTTTTACGTTTTAGTAAATATCAATTTATGCCTTTTATGTTTACTAGTTCATGTGTAGTCCCTCAAAATCAAGTTTTCATCATTTTAATCATGTACTTAGGATTCAGTTCAGTCACGTTTTCATGTTCTTCATGTCATAATATACATATAATTCATGTCCTAGATTTCTAATTCATGTTTTCAAGATAGCCAAGTGAATCCGTGAATCTCATGTTTTTCATGTCATGTTATTCATGTTATAGATTTTCAATTCATGGTTTCATGTTATTCATGTCATTTTCAAGACATTCACATACCATGCATGTTAGATTTCAAGTTATGTTTTTCATATACATGTTTATGTTTATGATTTCAGAAATGATCTTATGAGATTCAAGTTATTATTTAGAAAATATTTTTATAAGTTTATATATATTGTTTACAAACCACCAGTTTAGTGTCGTCCCCTCACGGTTAGCATCTGGGTTCGCAGGAATAGCAACCAATTAGAAATTAAATATAAAATAATAATTTAAAGAAAACAAAAAATAAAGAAAACTCAGTATTGTAAGTTTACTTACAAGTAGGATGAGGAAGATCTGTTTGATTTTCATCTCCCATGAGATCTTTCTCCAATAAACGTATTTTTGGGGAGCTTTAAACAGAGCAGCAACACCTATAACATTGGTACAAAATGAAGAATGGTGTCCGATCTATCTTTCTTCATCATCCGATAACTCTATCTGGTTGCGTCCATGGGCCTTGACGTACTTAACCAATGTCAGGCCACGACTGCGTCCTCGAGACTTCACTGTAATCGAGTCACTTGTGCTAACAGAGACCCCAGGATCAGCTTATGTCCTTACAGATATAGATGAAGTTGAGTAAGGACACTTGCGAGAACCCGATGCTATCTACAAAATAAGAAACCAAAACTTTCACCGCAACTATCAAATTTTTGTTTTATAGTTAGAATTTCCATATAATCAATTTCATAAACATATAATTAAATGACAGATAAATTACAGCATCACAGAGCAGGGGTGCAACAGTAGCAGTACTACAGTACTCTATTGTTGCAACACTACAGTTGCAACAACAGCAACATTATGTTGTTACAACACTGTTGGTGTTGCTGAGAAGCTGTATCATAGGTATGCACACCGATATTCCATAATGTATGTAACTTTTCAATTAATAGTCTCAGGTAAATACTCATATCTTTACCATGGGAACTTTTAGAGACACAGTCACATGATAGATTTTGATGAAGTCAACACTTGAAGTATTCGTTGCGCATTAGTGAGATATTACAAAACGATTTTGAAGCAATTGTTGATGAAGAGCTAAAATGTGCTACAAGATGATCAAGAAAGAAAAAATGATAAAGAGGCACAAAGCAAGAGCTAAGCAATATGAAGATCAAAATAATGATTAAGAGCTAAAAATAATTATAAGTGAGTTTATTCAAATATTTTAAAGCTCTTAGGAATCTTACATTTTGCATCATTTTCATTTAAAATGACTTAGAATGCTTAATGAATCATTTACACTTTATTTGCACCAAAATGAATTTCAATGCACAAGTGCATCGGAAAATGGTTTTGGAAAATTAACAAACTATTGAATTAAACTTCAAATGAGCTACCGTCACATAGATATGTGTCTCTAGCTTGTTACGGTTCAAACAGAATACAATTTCGATATATAGAACTTTTGCTATAGCCATATTACTACAACATGTTCATATGTGTGTTTTTCTGCATACCTGTCACATTGGAAAATTTCCATAAAATTCATATTAATGTTTTTGAAGTTGAAACTGTTACAGATAATAGATCTATGTGTCTAGTTTATGTAGAAATTTACGGATCATGATTTGAAATTTCCTAGAGTAAGTTATGGATAAAATACCAAGTGTTGTCAGTCTTGACTGGTCATCAGAAACATGCATATCGGTCTCCAAACTGGAATACCGGTCCTTGTAATCGGCAAACCAATTCCAGAGGTCCAAATGGTAATTTTTTGAGCTGTTTGACTGGCATACCGGTCTCAGACCTTTAAAACGACTATAAATGGCTAGTTTTGTGCAAAATCTATAAATTCATCATTTTTCTCACTTCTAACATAGCTCTTGCATATATATTCATCCTCCAATCATGTGAAAATATTCTTGAGAGTTTTTAACCATCTTCAAATCATTTTCTCTCCAAAATCAAATTTATAAAGCTCATTATTTTACATCTTCATATTTAATTAGTAAGCTTGTTTTTCATTTGGGTAATACACTCACATTCAAATTTTTGTAATCTTTTGTGAGTTCCCAAATAGCAAAGAGAGCTTTTATATCTTACACTCTCTACATTTGAAAAAGCTCATACTTCATCTTCACATTCATATTAGTGAGCTTTGATACATTTAGGTTAGAAATTCACATCTTAAATCTTCTTATCTTTTGTGAGTGCTCAAGTTAATTTTAAAAATTTATTTAAAACACTTGTGTAGGTTTATGAGTGAGCCTTTATCTAAAATTCATATTGTAAAGGTTGTTGAGTGAGCCTAGAGACAAAACTCATAGTTGAGGATTTTGAGTGAGCCTATATCTAAAACTCAAAGTGTAAAGGTTTGTGAGTGAGCCTACGTAGAAAACTCAAAGTGTAAGGGTTTGGAGTGAACCTTGTGTAAAACTCTTGGTTGCGGGTGAGCCACGAAAACTCGTTAATAGTGAAAATCTTCAAGCGCGGCTTGGGGGAGTGGACGTAGGCATTGTTGGCCGAACCACTATAAATCACGGTGTTATTTTCTCTATCCCTTAACTATTTACTTATTGCAAGTTTGATTTATTTATATGCTTATTACTTAGAAACTTGCATATAGGTGATATATCGAAATAGAGAAAATCAACCTAAGGCTAAATTGGTAAAACTAGATAAAATCGGTAAAAAAATTTAATTTTCGCATTATTAGGCAATAATCCAATTCACCCCTATTGGGAATATAGAGTTTGGTTGTTGTATTGCTTGTAGGTAATTTCAGAAACGTGGACCAGGGATAAACAATGACATAAATATTAACGGATCCTTCATACATTTCCATGGAGATAAGTTGTATAGTATAAAAATTACAAGACACATACATATTCGCAAACGGGTTAAAACCATCAGAGGCGAGGCCTAACCTGACATTACGACGGCGGTACATATCATCGAATTACTTCCATTTGGTTCCATCCGTAAGATTTCTAAGTATGCCCTTAGCACCGAACCACTTTTCGTGATGCCACCTCATATCGGATGTTGTGTGTCGTGACATGAACAACCACTGTAGCCTGGGCGTTAATGGAAAATATCATAATATCTTCTGAGACACTTTCTTGCCAAGACCAAGAAATTTGTATCGATTTTCACCACAGATCGGACAATATTCAAGTGATTCATACACGGCAAGAAATAATACACAGTCATACTTACAAGCATCGATGAATTCATACCACATTCCCATATCATGCAATATTTTCTTTGCCTCGTAATATGACTTTGCTAATTCGCTGCCAACCGGTAACATTTGGCCAAGTCTAGTATCATATCAATACTTTTATTGGTTATTATGTTTGTAGGACACAGATGTTGGACGACGCTGTTCTGGGCTCGCGGCCCGGTCGGGAGTACGGAGTAGCCCGCGGGGGATAAAACCGGAGAAATAACATGGATTCGCCACCCGGTGTGAACCGGGACAAAGATTTAAGGTTGTACTCACCCCTCGCAAGGGAATACCTCAAACCTTGGGTTCGGAATGGTCCCTTACTTATGCCACTTGTAATGATATGATTTGTGCAATAATTTAACCAAGCCTAAGCAACATATTTCCAAGAATATTCTACTTCTAAGTTCACATGCATGAAAGTAATCATCATAACGACAAACATATGATATCACACACAATCTCATGAACATGTTGAATCATCAAACATGAAAAATAAATAACAACCTAAACATAAACATAAAGAAACACCTGTTGTGAAAGGAGATAACAATATCATGCATAGAGGAATGACATACTAATGGATAAATCATACTTGAGAAACAAGTAACACCCTAACGACCTAATCATGCTTGAACACAATCTTGCGAACACATCAAATAGATGAATGCGGAAATACAAATGGATGATAACAGCAGAAGTGTCAATAATGGAATGGCATGGTTAATTACACAATGCAAGAGAAATCACCCAAGAAGCAATCATGCATGAAATGTGATGAAAATGACTCAGTTCAGTATATGTGCGTTCGTGTAGCGTTTGAAAATGCGTTCGAACGGTAAACAGAAGGTTCGCATTCGTGTAGCATTTGATAACGCATTCGAATGGGACAAGATCTGATGAAACAAAATGTATATGCGTTCGAGTAGCGTTCGTAAACACGTTCGAATAGGAAACAGAAGGTTTGCGTTCGTGTAGCGTTTGATAACGCGTTCGAACGGGACAAGACCTGATGAAACAAAATGCATGCGCGTTCGAGTAGCGTTGGTAAATACGTTCGAACGGGAAACAGAAGGTTCGCGTTCGTGTAGCGTTCGAGAACGCGTTCGAACGAGACAGGACATGATGCAAGATAGATGACGCAAACACATACACAGATGCACAATGTAGGACCCTGTGTATGTTGGAGTTCTACGGTCCCAATGATCGAATCAAAAGCATAAAATAAGTGCGAATACAATGAGGGAGTTGCGGAATACTCATATCGAACGCTGATTCGAACGCTGCACGAACGCCCGCAATCTGCTTGACGTTCGAACGTGTTCACGAATGCAGCACAAACGAAAACAGTGAAGATGTGAATTGAATCCAATGACATACTTATTCTGAATTTCTCCTTCCGACATTCGTTTCCCGCGACTTCCGTAACCTAAAGAGTAGTGCCTCCGTACGAGACTCATCATCGGGACTTATATGCAAAAATACAGTGCCTACAATGTTCATCATTTTAAGGTGTAATAGTTTCACAACGAAATTTAAGATCGACATCACAGCACCTTCAAATGATATTTTTTGTGCCTCATCAAGTAGTTGACTAAATAAATTTTGATCATTTCCATCTTACATCGGTCTGTCATCGCCAATGACTGACTTGTGGACCTTGTAAATCGCGCAAAGCATCAGTTATCTCATCGTTTGCAGGTTGATTCTAACTACTACTCCCTTCACAAGAATCAATAAACCGTGATTGAGAATTATATTACTCATCATGATAAATCCACGTACGGTAAGTTAGTGATATTCTCGGCATGTATAAATGATTGAAAACTTCATCTAACCGTTTCCTTTCCATATTCAAATATTTTATACATGGACACCGAACACGACCTTTTGTATCAACATGTTGCTTTGCCGATTCCATAAACTCATAAACTCCATTACGGTATTCAGCACTCAATTTATCCACCGAGCTCATCCAATTTCTATCAATTTCAACCAAATATCTACATATAAAAATATAATTATTAGACATTATATTAAACTCATCAACATCACCAATTAATTAATTATTTAATTTAAGCATACACATAATTAATTAATTAACGCATAATTAATTAATTAATTATAAAATAAACTAATCTTACATATATGCATCATAATCAACTAGTAACAAATTAACTAACTAACACAATGTATAAATAAAGATAATTATAAAAAATTTGAACCCAAATTTTTTGATAATAAAGATATAAAAATATAATTATTAGACATTATATTTATTTTTATAATTATTAGAACCCTAATTTTTTTAATAATAAAGATATAAAAATATAATTATTAGACATTATATTTGTTAAAAAAATTATATCGTTATTTTTATATAATAAAAATATACAAATATAATTATTAAACATTATATTAAACTCATCAACATCACCCATTAAATGGTATAATTAATTAATTAATTTAAGCATGCACATAATTAATTAATTACAAAACAAACTAATTAATCTCACATATATGCATCATAATCAACTAACAACAAATTAACTAACGCACACAATGTATATAATAAAGATAATTATAAGAAATTATAATCCTAATTTTTGAGAGACTAAAATTAAATTAAATAAGAGTGATTCAAATATAAAGAAAATTAAAGAGTTATGGTTTAATAAAAGAGTGAATAAAAGTTACCTTGTGAAAAATTGAAGTTTTGTTTGATAATTTGTAGGAAACTTTTGAGAAAAAGTTGTAGAGAAGAGAAAGAGGAGAAAGAGAAGAGGAGAAAGAAGAATGGGGACTGTTAGTGATTTTGGGGTTATAACAACCTTTTAGCGTTGAAATAGAAATTTTGACGATAAATGTTACACTTTTAATTGATACTAGTGCCGATAGTTATGTGTTGTAACAACACTTAAGCATTGAAATTTTTGTTTCAACTTTAAAGGGTAATGGGATTGTTGGTGGTTCAGAGGTTGTAAGAATCATTTAGCGTTGATATATTATCTTCGACGTAAAAAGGTAAAGTTATTAGCGTCGAAATAAAATTTTCGACGCTTAATGTCATAGCATTTATTTCGACGCTAAAGATATATTATTTGCATCGAAATATTTTTCGACGCAATAGAGCTGATCCTTTAGCGTCGAATATTGGTTTTCGACGTTGAAATGTCTCTTTAGCGTCGAATTATTTTTCGACGCTAAAATTAATATTTCTTGTAGTGGTAGTTTTATAACTAATTGAATCTTAATCGTTTATTATTATACATATACCTAGGACGGAAAATTAAAAAAAAAATGAACCATAAAAAAATCAACACTAGATCTGAATTTATGAAGATTTGATTGTTAACGGTTCTTTTCTTTCAACAGAGTTAATCTTTCAACTGACAAACTCATAAAGGTAAAACTAGTTAGTACGTGATATGGCTGTTAATGATCAACAAACTATTGAATAATTATTCGGAACCGGAACCGAACCGGTTGGAACCGGAGCCGTTGGCGACCGGTTCGGTTGGGGTTCATCCCAAACTCGAACCGGTCGGAACCGGTGGAACCTTATGGTTCCACCGGTTCTACGGTTCCAACCGGAACCGTTCGGTTCCGGTTGGAACCGTAGGGTTCCAACAGGAACCCTACCCCAACGGCTCCCTGCCCCAATAAGTAAATAAAAAAAATTAAAAAATTAAAAAATTAAAAAATTAAAATATAAATTACTAATATATCCCTAATAACGGTTATATTTAGGGGCATTTTTGGTATCAAAAAAATTCTAAAAATCTATAAATATGATTCATTTTTCATTATTTCAACACATCAAATTCTCAACTCTCTCATTTCCTACAATTCTCTTATTCTCAATCAATTCATACAATTCTCTTATTCTCAATCTCGATTCAATTAGTTGTTAATTTGTTAAAATTTTAACAATTATTCAATTTTCTTATTTTTCTTCCTAATTTCTCAAACGAAAAATGGCAAGCTCATATGAGAACATAATGTCAAATATGCCAACCCAAGAGAGCGGCCCTAGTGTCAGTGCACAATCACGGATAAGAGAAGTTAAGGCTCGGTCCTCGGATATTTTCAAAATTCATTTTAATTTGGAACGCCTAGAAGATGATTCACAACGAGCAATTTGCAACTATTGTGGGGTTATCTATAAATTTTCTGGTGGATACAGCAATATGATCAAGCACATGGAAAAACATCATCCGGTTGAATTCGGCATTGATACGACGCAAACTCAAATGGCCAGGTACGCATCATCTAGTAGAGGTACGAGTGCTGTAGAATTATTTAAATATTCTGATGCAAAAAATAGAGAAGAATTTACGAAATTAACTTGTATGGCACATCTTTCTTTAAGCTTTGGTGAAAAACTTCATTTTACTAATTACGTGCATAATGCTTTAAATCCTACTGCATGTAGAATGACTCGAAACACAACAAAACGTCATATTTTTAAATTATACAAAGATGGTAAAATTATTTTAAATGAAATATTTAAAGAGATGAAAGGTCGTATTTTTATATGTTCTGATATTTGGAGTGACCATTGGCAAACACACTCATACATGGGTGTGACTTGTCATTGGATTAATGCATCATTTACCATGCAAAAACGACTTATTGCATTTAGAGTTTTTGATGACCAACATACTGCACATAATATTTATAGAATGATGAAGGTAATTTTTGATTAATATGGTTTAGTAGAAAAAATTTTAACAATTGGATTTGATAATGCATCTGCAAATACTGCATCCATCAATGATTTAAAAGAAATATGTCAACCAAATTTAGGGGGTCGATTTTTTCATATTCGTTGTACATGTCATGTCCTTAACTTATGTGTGCAAGACGGTCTAAAATTATTATCACCTTTCTTTGATCCAATTAAAACGGCACTTAACTGTATTTGGTCATATTCTCAAGTTATGAGAGAATGGACGAAGTTTTGTAAAATAAATGGTATTAAACCGATTAAATTTTCAAGAGATGTTCCAACACGTTGGAATTCAACTTATTTTATTTTATGTCAAGCATTTCAATACAAAGATGCATTATGTAGTTTTTTTCTCAACATGTTCAAAATGTCACACTTTATCCTAGTCAATGGGATATTTGTGAAATTTTTTTAGATATTTTAAGAGTTTTTAATGATGCTACTTTAGTTTTTAGCGGTGTTTATTATCCTACAGCACATTTATTTCTTCTTGAGAGTTTAAATATTGTTGGCACTCTCGATGAGCATGTTGACAGTAGCGATCCTAATGATATTATTTTGTTAGAAGTCATTATTGTTATGAAGGTAAAATGGTTGAATTATTTTAGAGAAATTCCTTTACTTTATCTTATTGCTGCTGTTTTTGATCCTATATTTAAATTAGAAGGTTTGAATGGTGCTTTACAAGCTTATTATGGTTATTTAGGAATATTAGATGAAATTGATATTACAATATTAATGACAAAATTAAGAAATGATTTAATTGTTTTATCTAATGATTATATTGTAAGATATAACTTAGGAACATTAGGTGAATCTAGTAGTAGCAAATCGGTAATTCAAACAAGACTTAGCGCAGGGGATCGTTGGTTATTGCAACGAAATAAAAAAGCTAGGGATACGACAACTAATAACCCTGAATTAGATAATTATTTATCTACAAATTTTGAGTTTTCTAATGAAAGTTTATGCAGTAAAAATTTTAAAATCCTTGAATGGTGGAACCGGCATCAAAATATATATCATGTTTTATCAATTATTGCTAAAGAGATATTGGCAGCACTTATTTCCACCGTTGCGGTTGAGCAAGCCTTCAGCTTGGGAGGTAATATATTGGAAGCTAGGCGATCTTCATTACATCCAAGCACTCTAGAAGCAACAGCTTGTGTGGATGATTGGACTCGAGCTGATCTGAGACAACAAGAAGATGCCCCCGATGATTTTGAAGATTTGTTCGATAATGCTTCTGCAAGTGCAACAACAAGTGCAAGCGGAACCGGAGCCGAAGGATCAACTGATAATGATGATTGATAATTGTAAAATTGTAATTTAAAAAGGGGATATGTCTTAAAATTATAATGGAACTACGTGAGCTTTGATTCCTCTCACCCTTGGAGGATACGTAGACAACTTAAATTTTTAAAAATTTAAGCTCAAGCTCTTCAATGTAATATTTTTTTTTTATTTATAAAATTAATCTCATTTATTTTAATTAATTTTCAAAATTTAAAAAAAAAAGGTTAGGAACCGAACCGGAACCGGAACCGAACCGGACTTCTGGTTCCACTTAAGTGTGGAACCGGAAACCGGCCGGTTCGATTCGGTTCCGAACCGGAACCGAACCGCCGGCCGGGTCTACCAATATACAAGGGACCTGAAGTAGACAATTAGACAGATCTGCTGGGAGACTGCAGAGGATCTAAGTGCTATGATTATGATAAGGGATACCCACGGCATTATTACATTTTTTTTCTATTCTTTTAAAATTTGTATATTACATTTGTATACTAATTTTATAAGAGAAATTAGCAATCTGTTATCAAATATATAGAAATCCTAAAATTGTATTCACGAGCTCACCCAAATATTGTAAATTAAATCAAAAATATGAAAAATGTCCATTTATTTTATATCAGATGTATATCTAATAATATTTAACACGTTTCAATTATATATCTAAATTTGGTACAAATTTAATATACTTTGTAATTTTTAAATAGACTGGTAAATAAAATTTCGAGATTTGTATATTTCTTGATATCATGCTAATTTTTTAATATACGATTGATAATTTTTCTTTTTTTCTTTTTTAATTATAAGGGTGTATATTTATGTATCTCTAACACGAAAAATTATATTATGTTTCGGGTGTATATGTCATCTCTCTCACAATAGTCGGATCTCACAACTGTGTGAGACTCAACTAATGTGAGAGATATGACATATACACCCAAAACATGATATACCACCTCCTCTAACACGGTCTAATTTTCGGCTTTAGATTTTGTGACTTCTGATGGGCTCGCTCTATGGACCTAAGTGTCAGGCCCGCACGATTTTGTTACTCAAGCTCAATAAAAGATGCTTATATATGAGGTGCAGGATTTGGATACAAACATTTTGAGCCGGTATTGAGCGCACACTAAGTACGTACTATCATGCTACTGTAATAGTCAAATCTGTTTAAGACTTGGGTGACGATATATATAATTTGGAGGACTTTGGCAAGTAATTTTCTGTTGACTCCTTTCAAAGCCGGCATTTGTCAGGTGGTCGGACTATGACCTCCGATTTTTGTTTGTTTTTTTTTTAACATATAAATAACTCATGATTAAGGATTTTAAATTCTTTTTATTATAATATTTTGTTATGATTAATGATCTCAAAATATAAAAATCATCTAAAATCCCAACAACATTAGGGCCGGCCCCGACTCCTTTATGAGATTTACATTTAGCCAGGACTTCAGTGACAACATATACCAAGAAGAATTAATAACTTATTGAAAAACAAGGACTTAATAACTTATTATATCATAAGGCTACTAGTACCCTAACCCTATTTAATTCAAACCAACATAAATTTTAATGATTTCATCAAAATGGTTATCACCATCATGAGGAAAATGATGATTATTGCAGACGACATGAGCAGAGAAAAAATAATTATAAAATATATCTTGAAAAGTGCACAAAATTTGAAAATTGAATAGATGCGTGATCAGTGACGTGGATTAAGATTAAGCTATTCATTCATAAGAGCAATTGCTTTCATATATCACAATGCATAAGAAAGGAGTTATCATGCATTACGTGGAACACAGTTACTATATATATATATATATATATATATATTCGATGTTGAGTTGAGTTTTTTACAAATTTGAATAGCTAATTATTGAATAAGAATTTATATATTATTGAATATTAACCGTTCATTATTATTAATGCACGTATGATATAGGAGGTTATAGAAAGTTTAGCGAACTCAGCTCAAAATTGAATCCAAAACCTCCTATAAACGCATTAATATAAGTGATATTTATGATTCCTTTTCTTAAGATAAGCCAAAGCCAAAGCCAAAGCCAAAGCAAAAGCAAAAGAAAACACTTGCTAATCCATGGCAACTAGATTTGAACTTATAGACTATGGCTATCTCTTCATAATCTGGATAATTTCAACCCTTGTGGTGCGTTATATCATCAAGATTTGCACAAGCTCCACTGGATCCCGGCCACCACCAAGCCCGCCAGCCCTACCCTTCATCGGCCACTTACATTTACTAAGCTCAACATTGCCAAAATCCCTTGAAACCCTAGCCAAACGATGTGGTCCTCTCATGCAAATACGTATGGGGGATACAGCTTTTGTCATCGTCTCGGATTCTAACACAGCCGAAAAGGTCTTGAAAATCCATGATGTTAACTTTGCTTCCAAGTATGAGCCTGGTCCTGCACAACAACTCATTTATAGAGGCTCAAGCTTTGTTAATTCCCCTTATGGACCTTACTGGCGGTTCATGAAGAAGCTATGCATTACTAAACTTTTTGCCGGGTCACAACTTGATCGGTTCACACATATCCGAGAGCAAGAGAGGATGAAGCTAATGAAATTTCTTGTGCAAAGATCATTAAAAGGAGAGTCATGTAACTTGAGTATGGAGCTAGAGGGATTGACAAATCATATAATGTATCGAATGGCGATGGGGAAGAGATGCACATCACAAGCATATTCTGAACAAGCTGTGGAGATTAGGAGGCTAATTAGGGACATTATGGAGTGTGGAGCAAAGTTTGCTGTTATTGAAGTGTATGGTCCGTTGAAGAAATTGGACCTTTTTGGAAATGGGAAGAGAATTAAGTCTGCATTTTTGAGGTATGATGACAAATTAGATCAGATTATTGATGAGTATGAGAAGAATCGGATGAACATCAGTGAACAAGAAGAGAAAGATGTGATGGATATGTTGCTCGAGACTTATAATGACACCAATGCCGAAATCAAATTGACGAAAGATCATATAAAGTATTTTTTCATGGTGAGTTTTAATTTAACTTTCAGGCTAAAATCTATTATTAAAGGGAGATTGAAATCTTTCTCTTATTGCTTTTAGTTTTTGTCCTGTTACTTCCTTTGATGTTTAAAAAAAGTCAGTGAAATTTTTTACATTATGAAGGTAATAAGGTATTACAAAAAACTGTATGAGTAATTAATATATGAAAATTAGAAAAGCAAAAGTGTCATTCTTCCAAATAAAAGACATGCAATTCCATCATATGGATAACATATAATAAAGTAAATTTGAAATGTCAATGAATTAAAACGGGAAAATAGTAAAATTTCTTAATATTTGGTGAAATTAATTAAAATTCTTCAAATATTTTAAAATTAAGTGAAATTTCTTATAAGGAGATTTTACTATAAATAATTTTATTTTTATTATAAAACATGAGATAGATTTTGTTTAATTTTAAAACATAAAATTTAGCATACTTTCAACAAATATTAGGGGTTTAGCTAATTTTCCCAATAAAAATGTCAAGTGCCAAAATAACATTTCCTTGACATGCCGGTCCAAAAAAAAAATTTCAGGAGTGATAAAGGTCTTAATAACCCAATTTTAAAATATCAAAAATGATACACTCACACACACTTTTACTTAAACTCTTTCATTGTAGCTATAGTGATCTACAGTAAATCATTGTACCTACGGTGAGAGAGTTAGTAAAATTTTAAGTAAAAGTGTGTGTGAGTGTATCATTACTCTTAAAATATTTATATTCTTATCTTCTCATGTACTGTGTTAAGGAAATATTCATGGCAGCCGTTGATACTACAGCAACGACTTTACAATCCGCCATGGCAGAGCTCATCAACCGACCTCAAATATTCAAGAAACTGAGAGAGGAAATTAACAAAGTCGTGGGAGCAAATAGGCTGATCAAAGAATCAGACGTCCCGAATCTCCCATTCTTGCAAGCTGTCCTTAAAGAAACCCTAAGATTACATCCACCAGGGCCCATGCTCCGTAGAACGTGCACCAAGGATTGCAAGATCAACGGCTACGATATAAAAGCCGGGACGAAATTCTTCGTCAACGTATATGCAATCATGCGTGATCCAAAAATGTGGAAAGAACCTGACAAGTTCGTACCGGAGAGATTCTTGGACTGTGAGTACCGTACGATCGATTTCAAGGGACAGGATCATCGTTACCTTCCGTTTGGTAGCGGAAGGAGATCGTGCTTAGGGTATTCACATGCTTCGTTTGTGATGCATGCGACGGTGGGATCTTTGGTTCAATGCTTTGAATGGAAACTCGAAGGTGAAGACGAGGCTGGTATTGATATTGTGACTGGATACACAGGAGCATTGGCACGTCCTCTTGTTTGTTATCCTAATATATATTTTGATCCCTTTAATGCATGATGTTAAATGAAGGTTTGATGATCAAGTTTTGAGTCCTTTGTGTGTGTTTTATGCTTTAATTTAATTGGAACGTTTGTTGTGATACTACAAACAACTCAAAGCATTAATTTGAAGGGTGTGCCCGAAATTAGGTATCCTTTTACAGGTTTTTTTTTTCCTTGTAAATATGTTAAGGTGGTGAAATTAAGTGAAACCTTGAAATTAATTAAGCGAAATCTCTTATATTTTAAAATTAAACGAAATTTCTTTTATGTTTAAAATTTAGAATTTTAATATAAAAATCTCGATTCTCGATTGAGATTTGAGATCACTAACCATTAGTTCGGGATTCAAGATGATTTTTCTTCCTAAATCAGAATCGAGATGGGACTAGACCGATTCAGGATGAGATATCCCTATTGTCATCCCTACATCATATTTTACAATAAGAACTAAATTATTTATAGAAAAACCGATATAAGAAAGTTTCGCTTAGTTTTAAAATATCAGGTGGGTTCGCTCAATTTCATCAAACATTAAAGGGTTTTGCTATTTTCCTTGTTTAGGTTCATTACCTATTTTGAATTTGAGATACTAGTAAAAGAAAACTACTTGAAAATCACTCGGTCAAATCTTTGGGGCAATACGGGTAGCATGGATGGCACAAGGAGTAGGCTGTCTAAGCCCAAGTCTAGTGTCGATTCAATAATTTTTTATATTTTTCTTTAAAGTATAATAATAAAATATTTAGCACATCAATATTATTTGAAAATTAAATTTTAACCATCCCTATAATAAAATCATACATCTGCCCTAGCAGAGTAGAAATTTGATAAGAACCACATAAAATATTAGCGAGAATCAAGTGTAAGATTGACAATAATTAAATTAAAAAAAAAATAGAAAAAAAAAATTAAACTATCAACTCATCAAGATAGAAAAACCTCTACTTCTGTTCTTTCATTTTTTAATTTTTAATTTTCGGTAAAAGTAGAAATATTCCTATTTTCCGGGGGAATATATGATACTCAAGTAGTAATTCTTTATAAGTTTAAAAAAAGGCTAGCCGTTTCTCTCTAAACCCCGATATCAAGATGAAAACTATATATTAACCTTTTCAACATGCTTTTACAATGACAATGGTTATCTTTCTCTATCTTTGTGAAAGTTTTGAAAATCTACTTTATTAGTGGTTTTTTTTTTTTTTGTAAACGCCAGCTAGATGAAGAATTTTGATGATGCAACGCTGGTGACTTCAAAGCAAAACGAACGTAAATAAAAAATTCAATCAAGAAGCGGCGATGCAAGATCTTATAACTTAGAATTCTATATGTAAGTGAGTTGATATTTAAGTATTTCTAAACTCATAGGATTCATGCATGCTCATATAAGTCTTAGGATCAAGTACATAAATATTTTTGAACTGCATTATTGAGTTTTATGTATTGAGATCGGCATACCAGCCCCTGATACTGGCATACCGGTGTCTCGGACTTCTTTTGCATGCTCTATGGAATTGGTTTGATACATATCGGTCTCCATACCGGTCCTCACGTCTGATTGCATAGCTTCTGGAACCAAACAGCTTTCATAGCGACCTTCATACCAGTGAATCTGTATGTTTTACATACTTTTCGGAACCGGCATGAACCATATCGATGTCTATACCAGTGAACCTGTGTATTTTACATACTTTCTGAAACCAGCATGACTCATATCAGTACTCATACTGATAGATGTGGCGCATTTAATACTCAACGGTAGCTATTCAGTAGCCATTTGAACTTTAGACCAGTATACTGACCCCTGTAGACCGGCATACCGATGTAAAGTTGGATTTACTTGAATTTTTCACTATAAATTGAGACTCTATTTTATTTTTACTTAGTTGTTACCTTTTCCAACATTATCATGAAAGCAAAATCTGAGAGAAATACAAAATCTTCTCGATCATTTCATTTTCACCATTTCATAAGCTCATTACATACATCTTCATATACATCTTAGTAAGCTAGATATATTTGAGTAATACACTCTCTCTTCAATCTTTGTATTTTTCTTAATGAGTTCCCAAATAGTGTTGTAAACACAAACTTATAATATTAAAAACGCTTGTGTGAGTTGTGAGTACTATCAAGAGTGTAGTTGGTGTAAAAGGTTTAAGAGAAACCTTAGTGAAAAAATCTATTGGTTGTAAGTTTATTGAAACTAGTGGAACCTTCAAGTGAGCTTGAAGAGAGCGGACGTAGGCAAGTGATTGGGCCGAACCACTATAAAATCGATATTGTATCTCTCTTCCCTTATCTTTAGATTGTGCAATTTATTTAGAATCAATATTGTGTTTTATAATTATTGGTAAAGATTGAAAGCTCCGCATTAATTTTCTTATTACTCAATTCACCCCCTCTTGGATATTGTTGTTACTTGATAGTGCTTGTAGAGAATTTCATTTTTTGTGAGAGTTTTATCTATTTTTTGTGGTTTTATTCCATAGTTTATTACGATTGATTGTGTTTTGTTTTGATACGAGTCAAATCTTTTTTAAATTTTGATCCATTACTTTTTATATTCTTATTTAAATATCTCCCAATCTACGAGAGATCGTGATTTTATTACCACACTCAAGCTTACGTATCGCTTAAGTAATATAGTAATAATAAGTCGAATATCGAACCCACATGAACTTATTATTAATCTTATTTATATTAAAACTAGACCTAACTTAACTAAAACTAAGCAATTGGTTGAGAAAGTTTGGATTAAACTAACTGAAAATCTAAATAACAGAAAACTGAACAATTTTGGAAAACCTTATGTGAGAGAAGAACTTATGGTTGTAATTTCACCTAAGCACGTAAACAGTGAATTATTGCACTTTTCTTTCAACTGGGTTGTTGTTATAGATTATTAACCTAGAATGCGATTTTATATACAAACTTCTTACGATGGTCTGGTAGAAATACTAACTTAATTCAATTACCTATATTCCTATGATAATCAATTTAAGTCAAAGTCATTAAGAACTGGTTCTAATATTGGCTACGCATGCCCAGTATGTATATTTTTATCCTGCACATAAATCTATTCATTAAGAATTATGATCACGTCTTATGATTCCCAAGGCTAAACCCAAATTCCATTTTCCAAGTTCCTAGGGGTTTACCACACCTATTCTATTGTTGGCCAGATAATAAAACAAATTGAAAAAAGAGAATAATAAATTACTGCATAACAAACCCAAAAGAATAAAAAGATACAAATTTAGATTAAATAATTATGTTGTGGATCCATTACAACTCTAAATTAATGATTTAGTTACACATGATTGTCATTAAAAGCAAACTAACCATTAATACAAAGTAAGAATTCATGAAAATGAACTGAAAGATAAAATGGTAGAAAGAACTCGTGATAAGAACCTCGGCTTCAATCTTCTATGCTGGTTGAAAGTCTGGTCTTTGCCTTACTTTGGGTGTTGTTCTTTATCTTGTGGTCTCCCAAAATTATGATATTTAGGTTTAGAATCGGACTTGAACTTATATAGAGAGTACTGAGAGCTTTCCTTCTTAAGACATAAGAGTTTTTCACGCACTAAGAATCGAGGTCGCGTCGCGAAAAGCATAGTCCACCGTCTCGACGCTGGCTACTTCACTCGGTGTTATGACGGGAAATAAGAATTATGTTCTGCCTCAAAAATTCACTAGGATGTGTTGTGACGTATAGTCTGCGGTTTGGAATGTGGCCCGATTTCGCTCTGATTTTACCGATTCATCACTCGATAAGCCAACTTTAGTCGTAATTTCATTTGGACCTACAAAATATACCCAAAAAATATCAAATCGTCCATAAGGCTCGAAATAACCCACAAAATATAATATAGATGGGCAGTAAATATAGATATATTAATCGCTCATCACACCCCAAACTTAATATTTTGCTAGTCATCGGGTAAAAGTTAAAAGGAATAAAATAAAATAAACAAACTTGTACAAATTAACCTAAGCCACTTTCGTAGGGATCACGATTGCATTTATCTTATGCATCAAGCCTTTAGACCTGTAGGCAGCCCTAGTGGACGAGTTGTAGTCTCGTGAGAGCTTACAACGACGACACCCACAAATATCTTTTAACACACACATGCAGTCACACAAATGCATAAAGAAAACAAAAAATAAAATAGTCATGGGAGTTATACATAATATTTCCCTCAGAGAATGCTTAGATATAAAACCAAAGAAACCTTCAAAGTGCTCAATACAATACAAATCCAAATTCTTAAATAAATCATCTAAATCAGACTCATAGTGTGTGTAAAGGTCCAATCACAGTTCGACTCCCAAGTCATTCAACTCGATAATTTCGTCTCGAAAATTGAAATCCAACATATCAAACTAACCTAGATATCTCAAATAAGCTCTGTGTTTGTCTACTTGCACTCAATATGGTACAGCGTTCTCTCCTTTTTTTGACTCACCTACTCTTTAAGGTAGTATTTTTCCTCATGGTGGTCCTAACACTCGTTCATCGATAGCTTTATGCTTAAGGATTATATGCGGTTTATCTTTTTTTCTTTTCATATTTTCCTTTTCTCTAGTCATACCATACATCATAATAATTATAGATGGAGATAGATACCTAAACAAACAATCATTATCTTCAAATAATTTTATCAACTAGTCACTTTGTCGATTATCTAAGTTCTTATTGTTACAGACCTAATTTTAAGTGCATACAGGTCTAACCTAGATCACTTACTTAAGGCATCAGATAAAAATAATTCAGGCACTTATCATTTTCTAAGATTTCACACTTAAGCAAACAGTCTCACATCGAAAATATGTTCTACTTCCTGAGACATTTTTTTAACAAAAAAAAAACTAGCAAGAAATAACAACTAGCAAACACACACACCCAAACTTGAAAGTTGCATTGTCCCTAATGTAACAAGATAAAGAGGAATGTTAAGGAACAACACTATCGTGGGTGGGGTTAGTTAAGATCACGTGTCGCGACGCACATGGTGTTGGACAATTATGACCCATAGCATCACTATTTGTACAGAACATGGTGTTGTTGTACAAATTAACTATGTGACATAGGAAATTGCTATTTTATCATTTGTAATTGGATTACCGGGATATATAAATGATAAAAGTCCATATGATTAGTTCCGGATTAATAAGATATAAGACAGTATTAATCCACTAAGGTTTAATCATTAAAACATCCCTAGTCGTAGTATTATCGAGATTGGACATCGATAATGCGGAATAGACTAGTATTGCACTTGTGCGCATTGTGGGAGCATAACGACATAGTTCTCATATATTTAAGTATTGGATACTTATGCAAGTGTGATAAGAGATTATGTTTACCGATGGTACGGAAACAGCTTCGCTCTGGATAGACCCCTCGGAATTCCATTGGTAGTATGACTATGTGTCTATGGAAGTCCGAATCAGGGTAGGTGTATTTGGTCTTAACCTAAGACTTGCATCGCTAATACTTGCGACAATCAATATACTTTGGTTTGGTCGTCCAAGGCTTTAACAGGTTCTGTGTACGCCTCTTCTGGGTATATTGAGAATCGTAGTGTATTAGGTGTGATGTCGAGATGGAAGTATAACTTCAGTCATATGGAGATGATGGTCACGTAGGATACGAAACTGGTACTCTTATATGCTGCAGCTATCGGGATAATATGACTAGGTCAAGTTTATCTGATTATAGAGACTAGTTACCAGAGATCCGACATGTGCTTCGTACGAGGTAGACACAATTCCAGCCCCAGGCCTAGCACGTGACATCAGATACTGGATCGCAATACGCAATATTTCGTATACTACGCCTGATACATATTACATATTCATTTAAGAATATTTCTGGAGAATTAGGTAGGCACGGTGTTTTGCTAGAAGCCAACCATGTCTTGTAAATTGGTAAAAATGTAGTACTAGGTATGTACGTATTCGGATAGTCCGACGACCGGATTTACTGTCAACATATCCAGGGATCTCATGGGTCACTTCCTGAAGATTCACCGATGACGTATGACTCGCACATAATTAATATGGGATTAATTATAAGAGAGAGAAAATTAATCTAGGATTAATTACAGAGATATTTTATCTGGGATAAAATATTATTTAAAAGAGAGAAAACGATTAATTTGGAATTAATCGATAAAATAATATATTCGATATATTAAACGAAATTAGATTTCGATGCGGAATTAAAATGAGATTTTAATTCGGACGAACGAGTTAATTTAGAATTAATTCGCTAGCGACGTGAATAGTAATTTTCCTATGCATAATTATTTAATTAAATTTATTTTAATTACGTCGCGACGGAAAATTCGTTAATTCGGAATTAATGAACCCGAGCCCAGAATGTGTTTGCGAGGCCACTCCGATTTTGAATCAAGTGCGGCCACAAATCACATCGCAAGTCACTCACATGTCACATCCACTTTTTGTGATGTGTGTCATGTCACCTTTTTGGTGATGGAGGTGGTTGAGAGCAATTAATGATCTTTTCCCTCCAAATTGCTTTTGGAAAGCATATACCAAAAGGGGTTTTGACTTTGGAAAATGACTTGGTAATTGTTTAAGAAACAAATACACAACTCTTCTCTCCCTCCTCCATCATCTCACGACAATGGTGTCTATTTCTCTCAAAATTATCTCCTTTGCCGAGAGCAATAAGAAGCAAAAGAAAGATTTGTGGCAAATTTTTCTATGATGCTAGCACATCCAAGGGGTCACGCAAAGGTGATAGGGAAACCCATTCATGAGCATGGAATCCATTTACAAAGCTTGGAGCTTGGAGATCTACAAATGGGATCTTGGCCGAGAGTCATCCATGGAGGAAGAAATTTTTGTTGTCTTCGCATCGCAAAAGCCGATCAAAGTGAGTATTTCCACAACTTTACTTTGATGTATTCGCACTTTTCATCGCTTAATATGATCTTGGTTTGACCTAGAAAACCCAACAATGGTATCAGAGCCATGATTAAGCATGAAATTGAATTTAGGGTAAAATTTGGGTAAAATTGATTTGAGCATGATTTGATGAAATTGATTGATTGAGTATGCTTGAATGATGATAACTTAGAGTTATGCATGATCAATTTGATGAAAATTGAATTGGATTAATTTTTCCCCAAATGTTTGGCTTGGCCGAAAGTTTGAAGTGCCCTAAAGTCATGGTGATTTTCATTTTTTTGATCATTGGATGAGTTGAAAGACTTGTGATAAAATGATTTAGGATTTATTTGGATTAAAATCGAAATCGGATTTAAAAACCCTAAATTTCCGTGAGCTACAAAAGCATGGAAATGAATTGATTTTGATTCAATAATGTTAGACATGTATTGATGATGATAAGCATGATTAATTAGTGTAATTGGTATTTTGGAAATGTTAATTTGACTAATTAATTATGGCTAATGCACTTTAGTTAATTAAATTGTGAAATTTGGAATTTTAGAATTTAATTAGTTGGGCTAAATTTGGAATTGGGCTAATAAAGTTGTATTTGGGCTTAATGGGCTTGGTTGGGCCAAGTTTGGTTTAGGTTAATTGGTTGGATCCAATTGGGCCTAAAACCATTTCCATAAAGTCCAAATATGATTAAATGGGCCTTTAATATTAATTTTGCCTAATGGGCCTAAATTGATTTTTGGCAAAAGGGTGATTCTTTATTGGGCTTTGGTTGCCAAAGTCCATGCCTTATAAATTAATTGAAAGCCCATTGGACCTTAATTAAATTGACATTGGATGTTAATTGGGCTTTGAGACCCATTAAGATTAGATTTAGAATCTAAGTCGCTAAAGGCTCATTAAAAAGTGTAACTATTTAATTTGGAATTAAATATAGAATTAGTATTGAATACAAATTAAATTGGATTTAATATTGTAGTTTGATATAATTCAAGAATTCGTACTTTGAGTACTTATTCTTAAAACGAGTCGGACTCGCGCAAATCAAATCATTGTTTGAACATTGGATGGTCATTAATTTCAGATTAATTAATTGGATTAGATTGATTGATAACATGGTTTGTGTGAATACATGGATGTGATGTATGAATAATGTATATCGGATTGATATTAGATGGGTGAGGGCAATTTTGGAAATTGTTGTAATAAATTTAGAATTTATTAAATTGGACCTGCGTGTCCAGCCTATTACCTCTTGACTCTTTGTATTTCTCTTCTCACTTATTCCCCTCAATGTAAATGAGGTTTCTTTAGAAGTGTTATGTAATTGGGTAGAAGTAAGATTTGTGCTAGCGGGAGAGAGAAAATGGAGAGATTTGTTCTAAGAACAAAATGTTTTAAATATCCATCCGCATATCATTATTAATTTATTTATCGCGCCTTATTATGCTTTTAGAATGCATGTTTAAGGGTGTATGATGAGACCTAATCAAAGATAATTAATTGGTTGCCAATTACGCGAAAAACTCTCAACAAATATTAAGCGTTTTTCCTTCCATTGAATGATTCATTCTCAAGATCCAAGATTGGCACTGGTTTGTTGGCCAAAGTCAAGACCTTTGTCCATCGCGGATGTGTTTGAATCATGAAGGCTTTGTTCCATATCGCATGTCTTGTCCAAGTTGTGATTTGTTGGCCACAGTCAAGATCACTTCTTGTCCATCGACATCGATTATGAAGCTTTCCAAGGTCAATGGGTCCCGCTTAACTGGAATCATTAAGTTTGTTGTGCCAAAGCCAAGGCTTAGTTGATTCAGAGGAAAAAGGTTAGGGAATATATTGGATATATTGGCATATATTATATATATGTTTCGGACTTGGATGTCCACCTACTGGATCTAGGAATTGGATAAGATCCAACTGATCTTAGAGATCTACCTAGTTAAATATCATACAATTTGTTGCCAAAGTTAAGGTTGTGTGTTATTTAACGGGATCCTAGCCCATTAGGAAACTGGGTTTCCCGAGTACTCAACAGAGGTTAGAGGCTCGCCGAAAAATAGTGGGAGGCAAGTATTAAATTTGCAATTTCGTTTAGATACTTTCCTATACGCGCTCATTTCAATTTTTCGTCAATAAATAAATATATTAGTTGGACTAATATTTAATCGTTGTTTTAATTAAACAGTTGGACTGTATTCAAACTACTTCAAATAATAGTTGATTATATAATTGGATTATAGTAATCAATATATTTGAATTTAACCAATCAAATTATAGTTGATTATATAGTTAGACTATAGTAATCATTATATTCAATAGTACCCAAAATAGTTGATTGGATAGTTGGACTATAGCAATCAAGATAACTGAAAGATTAGTGTTTAAAACATAATCATGGGAGAAAATGTTTTTAAACGACTTTAATTTTCAAATTGGGAATAAAATCTCAGGATAGTCCTGGGAATTGAGAATTTATTCTATTTGATAGAATTATATCCCGGGCCTAAGCCCGGAGTTGAGCAAATAGTAGAACATTATCTTGGAAGATTCATGTGATGATAACTTTAGTGCTCAATCCTTTATACTTGATGCCATGACACTTTAATTCCGTCGTCAGAATTAAGGATTAGATCATTGAATCATGATGATGAAATTAAAGATCTTCATAGATTTATTCTTAAATCTTAGAAGTACAAATTGTAAAAGAAGCTCTTTGGCTCGCGTATGTCAGATGGTACATCTGTCGAGCACTAGGTGTCGCAGATGATTGCTGACATCGATCAGCTAGGTCAGCTGGGCATTACCTACGTGGCCGAGACTACCAAAGATTTGATCTTATAGTCTCTACCCAAAAGCTGGGGCATGTTCATTATGAACCAAGAGTAAACTCTTGGATAGTTGATGGCTATGCTCAAGGAAGCAGAGCCAGAGCTTCTAAAAGTGGCAAAGGCAAAATCATCACAGTCTTCTAGGAAGACAAAGGACATATCCCAAGATGTCTGCCTAAACTGTGGCAAATGGGGTCACTGGAAGCGTGACTGCCGTATGGACAAGGCATACATGAAGGAAGTGAAGAGGGGCAAGGCTCCGGCTTCAAGTATGTTTGTCATAAACATGTTCACTACTAGTTTCAAAATTGGATTTTTGATACTAGATGTGGTACATAAATATGTACTGATGTGCAGAATCTGCTGATTAGCAGGATACTGACTTAAGTTGAGATTTATCTACTAATCGGAAACGGGACGACAGTCGCTGTTTTAACCGTAGAAACCTAAGTTTAGGAACTACCCTTCGGGTGTGTACTTAAATTAGGAAACTGTTAAAATGTACCTAGTTTGACTAGAAACATTATCTCTATATCAGAGTATAACTCGTTGCGGGTATACCTTTATATTCTAGAACACTAAAGTGTTTTATTTTATAAAGATGATATTGAGATAAACACATTAGATGTGAAGAATAGTATTTATATTTTGAATATTGATGAGCGGAAAATATATCAATATTTACCGCCCCTTTAACTTAATATTTTGTTTAGTTTCTCGGTTTGATGAACGTTTTGATGTGTTTTAGTTTATTTTGCAGATAAAATAATATCGGATCTCAATGAAATCATTTAGGACGAAATATGGTTCAAATAAGGGCAATTATTGGACTTGATATTTTAATTTTGAAGATTGGAAACTTGAAATGGCGTTTTTGACGAAGTGCAGTTTTGGAAATTCCAGTTTTGTGCATCTGTCGTATTGTGGGCATAACTTTTTACTCCGATATCGGATTGAGCTGATTCAAGTTCCAGATTAAAGAAGACTCAAAGATCTACAGCTTTTAAAGACAAAATAATTTCGAATTCTGAAGATTTAATGCCCAAAATTGATGAACCATCCAGAAGTGTGTTGTGTGTAATTATTAAAGTCACTTTCAATCATTTTCAAAGCAAAAATATAATTAATAAATAAATAATAAAAATTATCAAATCATCACCAAACATGATAAGAAATTAGTGGAGCAATTAATAATGGATTTGGTGGAGCAATTAGTAGAGCAATTAATAATTGATTTGGTGGATGATTTGATGGAGGAAAAATTTTGCCTATAAATACCAAGCCATTTCATTTGTAAAATTCATACTTTCTTCTAAGGAATTCCTTAAGAATACTAAGAAGATTGTATCTTGTTTATTTATTTACAGTTTTCAGTAATTAATTTCCGCTTTCGCACTTTCTTTTCTTTACTTTTCAGTTTTTACTTTCCGCAATTTACTTTTACGCACATTACTTTTCTTTCTTTAATTTTCAGTTTTTACTTTTCAGTAATTTACTTTCAGCAATTTACTTTCAGCAATTTACTTTCAGCAATTTACTTTCAGTAATTTACTTTCAGCATTTAATTTTCAGTATTTAATTTCAGCATTTACTTTCAGCATTTACTTTTCAGTATTTAATTTTCAGTATTTAATTTTCAGTATTTTACTTTATGTCTTTTATTTTATTTAAGTTTTTTTTACTACCCGTAAATATGTGTCGTAACTAAGCCAGTTATCTGGGGTTGTGATGAAATCCAATATCACCGGTTTATAAGGGGTTAAATTATAGTTTGGGTAATTTAAAGGTTTACTTATTAAGTCTTAAGCTTAATGCGTCTTGTTAATTGGCCACTAATAAGATTGATGTGGTAAATCTAAAATAAACTTGACAAAGGAATTTTAGGTTTCAGCCTTAGACTTAATAGCCCACGATCTTCCTTGAGGATAGATAACCCTTTAATAGATTTCCTTACAGGATAGACATATACCTGTCGGGCGGGGGTAGCCATAATTGGAACTTAAACTTAATGAATCCAGATAATTTGGTTGACATAGACATATGGTTCAATTGGGTTAAACTGGGTATTTGCGTCAGACCATCGACAGAGGCTTTTGCATAATTTAGTGTTCCAGGTTAGTAAACCGATTTATTACACAAACATAAAATAACCACTTCATCTTTAAAATGATATTGGAAGAAATCACAACCCTAGATAGTTTTTAATATTGAATTTTCTTAAAACCTACTTTCGAACAATTTTATTTACTTGTTTTCAAATTTAGAATCGTCACCATTTCAAATCAATCAAACAACTTGTTAGATACTAGTAATCATTTGACCTCATAAAATTAATAGATTAGATATTAAGTCCTCGTGGGATCGATATTTTTATACTACTTGAACGATACATGCGCTTGCGTTATACGTGTGTGTTTACGTCGGTCAAATATAAATGAATCTCAAACGTATGACATGACAAACAAATAGCTCAAACTGAATAAATCAGATGAGACTTATTTGTGGCATTGTTGTCTGGGACACATTAAACAAGACTCGTATATCCACACTTTTGAAGAGTGGATACTAGGACGAATTTGATTCTAATCAAATAATGTCTACGAATCTAGTTTATTAGGCAAAGTGCCTAAAATACCTTTTACTTGGTAAAAGTGTAAGTGCCACCGATCTGTTAGCCCTCGTTCATAGTGACGTAAGTGGGCCCATATCTAGCTAGGCTAGAGGTGGATATGAATACTTCGTAACCTTTTCAGATATGGCATCGCGTTATGGTTATGTGTTTCTTTTGAAACATGAATCAGAAACTTTTGATAAATTCAAAGAGTTTCGACACGAAGTAGACAGACATATCGGCAAGAGTATTAATACATCACGATTGGACTGTGATGGAAAATACTTAAGCAATAAGTTTCTCAATTACTTGAAAGAATATAGTATTTTTTCACAAAGGACTCCTCCCGGAACACCTTAATTGAGCGGTGTGTCTAAACGGAGAAACCGAATTTTGTTAGACATGATAAGGTTAATTATGAGTCGCTCTGAGCTACCATTTTCCTTCAAGTGATACGCATTAAAAAGTGCAAAACTTATTTTGAATAAGGTTCCATGAAAATCTGTTTGACAGACTTCATATTAGATATGAACAAGAAAGAAACCGGGTTTTCTCATTCCTGAAGATTTGGGAATGCTAGGCATATGTTCGGATGATACCAAACTAGAACCCAAATCGGATAAGTGCCTAAATTATAGGTTATCCTAGGGAAACCAAAGTATAATACTTATACAACTCACAAGAGAACAATTTAATTGTTGCTCTCTATGCGGTTTTCCTAAAAGGAATACCTATATGCAGTGGTAAGTGGGAGGAAAGTAAAACTCGATGAAAATCGGAGTAATACTGTTTTAGGCACTGAGTCCTCAATGGAACACAAACAGTTCATCAGGGATGAAACTGTACCACAATCTTCGAATACACAATAACCACGTAAGTCGGAGAGAGTCAGAAAATAACCTGGGAGGTATGCGTTTCTGATCTCACCTCAAGTAGATGTCAATCTTATTGAGGAAGATAAACTAACTAAGTATAAGGAAGTGATACAAGATATCGACTCCTTATTATGGCAAGGTGCCATGAAGTCCGAAATGGATTTCATGTATACCAACCAAGTTTGGACACTGGTTGTTATACCGGAAGGCATTGTGCCTATTGGTACAATATGAGTCTTCAAGGAAGACATACATGGATGGCAACATACAAACGTACAAAGCTAGGCTTGTAGCAAAAAGGTATCGTTATCAACATTGTGTCGATTACGACGAAACCTCTTAGTCGTTGCCATGATTAAATCCATTTGGATAATGCTTGCTAATGTGCATGTTTCATTTATGAAATATGGCAACTGGACGTCAAAAATGCTTTCCTTAAACGGAAACCTTTTGGAGGATGTTTACAACATCCTGACGGTTTTATCGCACCTAAACAATCAAACAAGGTTTGCAAGTTAATTCGATCCATTTATGGATTGAAGCAAGCATTGCGTTCTTGGAACTATTGTTTTGATGTAATCATAATGGTATATGATTTAATTCAAAACAAAGATGATTCTTGTGTATATAAGGAGGTTAGTGGGAGCGCACTGACAGTGACTGTCCTAAATAATAATGATATGTCATTTCTTGGAAATGACATTCCCATAATACAATCAGTGAAAGCTTGGCTTTCATAAAAATTCTCCGTATAATACTTGGGAGAGACAACTTTTATTCTAGGAATAAGGATCTACTGGGATAGATCTAAATGTTGTTGGCACTCTCCGAGAACTCGTACATTGAAAGATATGTACGCGACATGGTGTCTCATATGCTTTGAGCATATGGAGTCACAATCAGGGCAATCCAAGTGATAATCACTGGATTGATGTTAAGAACATCCTTAAGTATCTTAGAAGAACTAAAGATGCTTTCTTAAGCTATTGAGAAGGAGAACTTGAAGTGACTGGGTTCACCGTTGCAAGTTTCCTAACCGATAAAAATGACTATAAGTCGTAATTAAGGTATTATATAATTTGAATAACGGAACAGTGAGCTGTAAATCTTCCAAGCAAGATACTGTTGCCGAATAAACAACAAAGGCGGAATATTACTGCAGCTGAGGCAGCAATAGAAGCACTTTGGATCTAAATAATCCTAATTGGATTAGGAGTAGTTCTGTTAGCAGCTGAGCTAGGCAACAGCACAGGCTAAAGAATTAATGGTCTCATCAACGATCCAAGTATATACTTCAACTATTCATATTATTCGTTCGGATCGTACATAGTGGCGATGTGATAATCGAATAAATCACGTCAGATGATAACTTTGCAAATCCGTTGATGAAAGCATTTTTCTCAGCAGAAGTTTGAGCGAGCCGTACATAGTTCAAGTGTAGAACACTTGAGTGATTGGCTATAGGCCAATTGGGAGATTGTTGGACAATTATGACCCATAGCATCACTATTTTTACAGAACATGGTGTTGTTGTACAAATTAACTATGTGACATAGGAAATTGTTCTTTTATCATTTGTAATTGGATTACCGGGATATATAAATGATAAAAGTCCATATGATTAGTTCCGGATTAATAAGATATGAGACAGTATTAATCCACTAAAGTTTAATCATTAAAACATCCATAGTCGTAGTATTATCGAGGTTGGATATCGATAATGCGGAATAGACTAGTATTGCACTTGTGTGCGTTATGGGAGCATAACGGCATATTTCTCATATATTTAAGTATTGGATACTTATGCAAGTGTGATAGGAGGTTGTGTTTACTGATGGTACGGAAACAGCTTCGCTCTGGATAGACCCCTCAGAATTCCATTGGTAGTATGACTATGTGTCTTCCAGGGTATGCGTATTTGGTCTTAACCTGAGACTTGCATCGCTAATACTTGCGACAATCAATATATTTTGGTTTTGGTCGTCCAAGGCTTTAACAGGTTCTGTGTACGCCTCTTCTGGGTATATTGAGAATCGTAATGTATTGGGTGTGATGTCGAGATGGAAGTAACACTTCAGTCATATGGAGATGATGATCATGTAGGATACGGAACTGGTACTCTTATATGCTGCAGCTATCGGGATAATATGACTAGGTAATGTTTATCCGATTATAGAGACTAGTTACCAGAGATCCAACATGTGTTTCGTACGAGGCAGACACAATTTCAGCCCCAGGCCTAGCACGTGACATCAGATACTGGATCGCAATACGCAATACTTCGTATACTACGTCTGATACAGATTACATATTCCTTTAAGAATATTTCTGGAGAATTGGGTAGGCACGGTGCTTTGCTAGAAGCCAACCATGTCTTGTAAATCGGTAAAAACGTAGTACTAGGTACGTACGTATTCGTAGTCCGACGACCGGATTTACTGCCAACATATCCATGGATCTCATGGGTCGCTTCCCGAAGATTCACCGATGACGTATGACTCGCACATAATTAATCTGGGATTAATTATAAGAGAGAGAAAATTAATCTAGGATTAATTACGGAGATATATTATCTGGGATAAAATATTATTTAAAAGAGATAAAACGATTAATTTGGAATTAATCGATAAAATAATATATTCGATATATTAAACGAAATTAGATTTCGACGCGGAATTAAAATTGGATTTTAATTCGGGCAAACGAGTTAATTTAGAATTAATTCGCTAGCGACGTGAATAGTAATTTTCCTATGCATAATTATTTAATTAAATTTGATTTAATTACGTCGCGATAGAAAATTCGTTAATTCGAAATTAACGAACCCGAGCCCGGAATGTGTTTGCGAGGCCACTCCGATTTTGAATCAAGTGCGGCAACAAATCACATCGCAAGTCACTCACATGTCACATCCACTTTTTGTGATGTGTGTCATGTCACCTTTTTGGTGATGGAGGTGGTTGAGAGCAATTAATTCTCTTTTCCCTCCAAATTGCTTTTGGAAAGCATATACCAAAAAGGGTTTTGACTTTGGAAAATGACTTGGTAATTGTTTAAGAAATAAATACACAACTCTTCTCTCCCTCCTCCCTCATCTCACTGCAATGGTGCCTATTTCTCTCAAAATTCTCTCCTTTGCCGAGAGCAATAAGAAGCAAAGGAAAGATTTGTGACAAATTTTTCTATGATGTTAGCACATCTAAGGGGTCACACAAAAGTGATAGGGAAACTCATTCATGAGCATGGAATCCATTTACAAAGCTTGGAGCTTGGAGATCTACAAATGGGAGCTTGGCCGATAGTCATCCATGGAGGAAGAAATTTTTGTTGTCTTCGCATCGCAAAAGCCGATCAAATTGAGTATTTCCGCAACTTTACTTTGATGTATTCACACTTTTCATCGCTTAATATGATCTTGGTTTGACCTAGAAAACCCAACACATGGACCTGCATCGTGATGCAAACAGCTTCACACTTTCTAACTTATTTTTACACTATGGTGCATCACGATGCGAATAAGGTGTGTCGCAACGCTTGCTATTTTAGTTGTTGGTCAGTTTTTTACTGCTTCAAGTGAGCCATTAGTGTCAGTTCCCGCATAATTAAAATTTAAACTTTAAAACACACAATTTAGCATGCAATAAACAAAGAAATTAGATAATAAAAAAAACAAACTAAAAATAAATAATCACGAGGGTTGGCTCCTCACTAACGCTAAGTTTAACATCTTCAGCTAGACATAATCCTTCAAATGGTCATGGTGGCCTCAATTTTAGTGCTGGACTTGGAGATGAATCATTCACACTCTCGAACATTTTCATTAAATGAGGCAGTATGTATGTGGATTTTTTGTACTGACCGTTTTCCCTTAATCTGCCACTCTTGCTCATATTTGCTTTCCACTGCTGTGGGCCTCAAATGATGTCTTCATTGACTGTTTTGGCACACCAAAAGGTTTTATGGCTCTTGTAAATGTGGTTTGGAAAGGGTGGGGTCATGTGGTTTTGGTTGGGGTATACCATGGTCGGTCGTGGTGCAAATTGATTGCACATTGCAGCTATAATGTATTATTTTTTGTTGTATTGACCTTGAAGGCTTCACACATTACTGCTTCATTAACCACATTCTCTGTCTACGATTCCATATGCATCTCTTATTTCCTTTCTACTATCTCCATCAAGACACTGCTCTCTTGACTTTCTTGATCTATCGCGAGGTTGAACACTTGATAACCAACCCTTATCCAATAACTATGAATGTGATGAGACCTTTTTGTACATCAATAGTTATTCCGGCTATTGCCAGACATGGTCTTCCCAAAATGAAGGGTAACTTTACATCTTCCTTTATTTCCAGAATAATGAAGTCCGTAGGAATCTCAAAGTCTCATACTTCACCATCCCATCTTTTATTTTTCCCTTCGGTACCTTAGTGGTTTTGTCAGCAAACTATAAAGACATAGAGGTTGGGTTCAACTTGTGATATCTCAGTCTCTTTGTCATAGGTAGAGACATTAAATTAATCCATGACCCTAAATCAAATAGCGTCTTTGACACGTAGTCCACAATAGTACATGTTATGGTGAAGATGTCAGAATCCTTGCATTTGGTAGTAGTCGTTCTTTACAATATTTCACTACACACATTTGTAAGTCTTTCTTCCTTGATAGGTTTGCACACTTATGAAGTTGTTGCTCTTTTCTATGCTTATCTGTATACTCATCTAGTTCTTTCTATGACATTAGCCTAGTGGGAAATGGAGGCTATGGTTTATAATGCATCAAACTTCTTTTGGGTTCTTGTTTCATTGGTGTGGATTCTACAAAAGGTTTCTTCTATTTGTGCTTCTTTAATGCTTTCTGTGATGGCATTGCAAAATTCAGTTCCTTCTCTTCTAGGGTTAGCTTATGTGCTACTTGGGAGAGCTCTTTGTGGCCTCTGGTACTGATTATTAGCCAACTATCCCAATTAATTTAACAATGCTCTCACGGATGCTGCTTGACTCTGTAGCAACACTTCCAATCTAGCATTGTTCTTTACATATTCCATGCTATGCTTTGTGAAAATCTTATTATGATTGGCCATCTGAATCAGTAGATCTTCCACGAAAGATTTCTTCTCTTGAGTGACATCTCTATTCTGCTGCTAGAATCATAGAGGGGGATGTGATTTGTCTGATGAACCCGCCCCTTGGTTATTCTTCTATCCAAAATTAGGGTGGTCCTTCCACCCATGGTTATGGCTGTTAGAGTAAGGGTTGTGTCATTTTCTGTTGTAATTGTTGACATAGTTCACAGACTCTCCATATTAAGCGTATGACTATATATTTTGTTCTCCCTCATATACTGCATTTATGGCTCATGTGTTGCTTATAGTCTACATGCTCAAAATTGTTGGACAATTATGACCCATATCATCACTATTTGTACAGAACATTGTGTTGTTGTACAAATTAACTATGTGACAAAGGAAATTGCTCTTTTATCATTTGTAATTGGATTAACAAAATACATAAATGATAAAAGTCCATATGATTAGTTCCAGATTAATAAGATATGAGGACAATATTAATCCACTAAGGTTTAATCATTAAAACATCCCTAGTCATAGTATTATTGAGATTGGACATCGATAATGCGGAATAGACTAGTATTGCACTTGTGCGTGTTATGGGAGCATAACGGTATAGTTCTCATATATTTGGGTATTGAATACTCAAGCAAGTGTAATATGAGATTGTGTTTACCGATAGTACGGAAACAACTTCACTATGGATAGACCCCTCGGAATCCCATTGGTAGTATGATTGTGTGTCTATGGGAGTCCGAATCAGGGTAGGTGTATTTGGTCTTAACCTGAGACTTGCACCGCTAATATTTGCGACAATCAATATACTTTGGTTTTGGTTGTCCAGGGCTTTAACAGGTTCTGTGTACGCCTCTTCTGGGTATATTGAGAATCGTAGTGTATTGGGTGTGATGTCAAGATGGAAGTATCACTTCAGTCATATGGAGATGATGGTCACGTATGATACAGAACTAGTACTCTTATGTACTGCAGTCATCGGGATAATATGACTAGGTCATGATTATCCGATTATAGAGACTAGTTACCAGAGATCCGATATGTGCTTCTTACGAGGCAGACATAATTCCAGCCTCGGGCCTTGCATGTGACATCTGATACTTGATCGCAATACACAATACTATGTATACTACGCCTGATACAGATTGCATATTCCTTTAAGAATATTTCTGGAGAATTGGGTAGGCACGGTGCTTTGCTAGAAGCCAATAATGTCTTGTAAATCGGTAAAAACGTAGTACTAGGTACGTACGTGTTCGCATAGTCCGACGACCGGATTTACTGCCAACATATCCGGGGATCTCATGGGTCGCTTCAAGAAGATTCACCGATGACGTATGACTCGAAAATTATTAATCTGTGATTAATTAATAGAGAGAGAAAATTAATTTGAGATTAATTACGGAGATATTATATCTGGTATAAAATACTATTTAAAGAGAGAGAATGATTAATTTGAAATTAATCGATAAAATAATATATTCGATATATTAAACGAAATTAGATTTCGACGCGGAATTAAAATTGGATTTTAATTCGGGCGAACGAGTTAATTTAGAATTAATTCGCTAGCGATGTGAATAATAATTTTGCTAGGCATAATTATTTAATTAAATTTGATTTAATTACGTCGCAACGGAAAATTCGTTAATTCAGAATTAGCGAACCCGAGCCCGGGAGTGTTTGTGGGCCCACTCACATTTCGAATCAAGTGGGGCCCACAAGTCACATCACGCGTCACATCATTAGTCATTCTTGTGATGGAAGTCACATCAACTTTGAGTGATGTGATGGATGTCACTTTTGTGAGTGATGTGAGTTGTTGGAAGGCTTTAATGCCTTGTACCTTTTTTGAAAAATGGTAATTGATTTTTTGGTATTTGATTTTTGAAATTAAAACAAAATACACAACACAATTTGATCTTCTCTCTCCCTCCCTAATTCGGCCTTGGTGTCATTTTCTCTCTAAGTTCTTGGCTTGGCCGAGAATAAGAAGAAGAAAAATAGGAAGATTTGTGGCAAATTTTTCCAAGATGCTAGCACATCCAATGGGTCTTACAAAGGTGATAGGGAAACCCATTCATGAGCATGGAATCCATATTCAAAGCTTGAAGCTTGAAGATCAAACATGGAGCACAAAGAGGAGCTTGGCCGAGAGCACCATGAAGAAATTTTTGTGTTCTTCGCATCGCAAAGCTGATCAAAGCGAGTATTTTTGCAACTTTACTTTGTTGTATTCGCACATTTCATAACTTAATTAGATCTTGGTTTGACCTAGAAACCCAACAAAAATCTCAATGCACTTGTACATTCTTTCTATATGCCTATTAATAGCTGTATTTGACTCCAAATCATGTACTCTTGCGATTCTTTTAGGAAGACTTCGTTTGGTAGGCCATAAAGAGTTTGTTATTGGCTATCTCTTCTAGTAGATCCCAAACTTGATTTTCACCATTCGCCATCAGAGCACTTCCAGCAGCTACATCTACCATGGTTTCATCATCATAACGATCCAATTGTAGAAAATTTGGACCTGGAATCATTTTATCTATCTCATGATGTGGGTACTTACGAAGCAAGTCTTGGTATCTCTCTCATGCCTCATAGAGGGACTGTGACTCATACTGCACAAAGGACGTGATGTTATTTCACAACTTATCTAACCTAGCTGGGGGAAAATATTTTACAATAAATTTTGTAGCCAAGTCTGCCTATGTATAGATTGACCCCATTGGTAGTGAGTTGAGCCATCATTTATCTCTATTTTTCAAAGAGTACGAAAAAACTCACAGGCGAACTGCTTCTTCTGCCCCTCTGTTAAAGTTGAAGGTGCTGCAAACTTTTAGGAAGCTACATATATAGGCATTTAGATTATCATTCGGACAACCCCAAACTGCATAGATTGTTGTTTCATCTGGATGCATGTCTTGATATCGTAAGTGTTGGCTTGACGAGAGGGTGGGACGATACAAGATATGAGTCCATCTATTATTAGTGTCGTCTTGTCCCGAATGGGAATTGGGTGTACCACATCAAGTGGTTTGGGTTGTTGGCTGTCCATAAGGTATTGTGGTTACCCTTCAACTACCTGCAATGAAAGAAAGATAAAAATAAAAATGAAAATGAAAAGATAATGCTTAGTTAAGTAAGTAGAGTACTTTATTCTAATATTAATAAATAAAATAAAATAAGTCCCCAACAACGGCACCAAAAACTTATCGATATTTTATTATCGTACGCAAGCGCACGTATCGTTCAAGTAATATAGTGACAGTAAGTCAGTTATCGAACCCACAATGACTTATTATTAATCCAATTAATATTAGAACTATACCTAACTTAACTAAAACTAAATAATTCGTTGAGAGAGTTTGGATTAAACTAACTAACTGAAAATTTAAATAATAGAAAATTGAACAACTTTGGAAAATCTTATGCGAGAGAAGAATTTAGGGTTGTAACTTCACGTAAGAACGCAAACAGTGAATTATTGCACTTTTCATTCAATTGGTTTGTTGTTATAGATTATTAACCTAGAATGTGAATTTATCTACAAGCCTCTTCTGATAGTCAGGTAGAGACGCTTAGCTTAATTTAATCACCTATAATCCTATTATAATAAATTTAAATCAAACCCATTAAGAACAAGTTCTAATATTGGCTACGCATGTCTTATAGGTATATTCATATCTTATATGGAAATCTATTCATTAAGAATTATGAGCACACACTATTATTCTCAAGGGTAAACTCAAATTCCCTTTTCCAAGTTCTTATGGGTTTGCCATACCTATTCTATTGTTGGTCAGACGATAAAATACATTAAAAATATAGAATAATAAATAACCGCATAACAAACTCAAAAGAATAAAAAGGTGCAAGTTTAGATTAAATAATTATGCTTATGATCCATTACAACCCTAAACTAATGATTTAGTTACACATGATTGTCATTAAAGTGAATTAATCATGAATACAAAGCAAGATAGAGACGTGCATGGCTGCGTCACGACACACATGGGATCCATTAAAAGCAAAGTAATCAAAAATATAATAGGTTGTGTTGCGACGCGCAACTTGAGTTTTGGATTGTGGTATGATTTCGTTCCGATTTTACCGATTCGCCGCTCGATAAGCCCACTTTAGTTGTAATTTCATCTAGACCTACAAAACATACCCAAAACACATCAAAATGTTCATAAGGCTCGAAATAACCCACCAAATATAAGATAGAGGAACAGTAAATATAAATATATTAACCGCACATCACATGATGCATCTTAGGAGTATAAATTAATGATAACCCCTCTATTTTAAATGTCCTGTTACCTATTATTTATAGTATTTTTATGAACGGACACTTCTTATTTTGGATCTAGATTTATAGTATGATTTGTTATTGCTTATTGTGTAACTTGATCAGCTCTTTGTAATGTGATTTTCATCGATCATTCCAACAAAATAGAATAGAATACTCTACTCATAAAGCAAATATATAAAAGCAATCAGTAATCCATAAAAGTAAAAAAAAAAAAACAAAAAACAACAAACCCATAAATTCTAATTAAAAACGACCAATAATGTCCTTAAAAACTAAGCAAAGTTGAGATTGCTAGAGTATCCTTATCCCCTCGTGAATATATGAGTATTTTAAGGTCCTTGTACTTTAGGATAATGTTGCAATATTATTTAAGAGGACATAGAAAGTAATAATGAGGCATTTTTGAAGATTCTAACGTCAAAACCAAATTGAATTTAAAACTCATATAAGCATTATATAATGCTCTGATTTGTTATAATTAATTTTTCTAAACAAGACAGAGAAAGTGACTCCCACTCCCCCGGTCCTCATCATTTCTGTTTCATGGATCACAACCCTTAAATGGGTTATTATTCTTTTAGTGCCATTCATTTCGTTTTATCTTTTAAATAAGTAGTCAAGAACAAATTGTATTGTTCTAGTATATCTTGATAGGGCTATTAATATTTAAGAACTCTTAGCTAATCTTAAGTTTGGACCACAATCTCAATCAAATTATATCACTGTCTATTATTATTATTAAATGAGAACAGCCTAAATTTTATTAACAAGGGTTCAAATGACATAATTTATGAATTAAATTTAATAAACAAATAAAAAAAAAATGGGCTCTAAACTATGTTAGTAACATCACAACTATTTATTCTTAAATTAAATATGTCATGATTTCTATTGTTGAATTTGGATTAACATCACAACTATTTATTCTTAAATATTATATATATATATAAGTCACTGTCTTGATGGTTGGTAGTAGGCTATTTTCTTTTTTGGTCTTTTATCTTAGTCTTTATATTAGGTAATATTTTGTCACGAAATGCCAAAGGAGGAGATTTTTAGTTCTATATTTGTTGGTAATTTTCGTAACAAAATAAGTTCAATTAAGTTGTAATGAGTGTTGAAGTTGTCAGAGCAATTGGACAAGTATTTGGACAACATCAGATAAAGATATCAAAGCGACATTTACTCTTTTGGCCATTTCAGAATATTAAGAGCTCCAATTTACATGGGATCAGTGTCATTGGAAAGTATACTTAAAGACGATCGCGTACATATAAATAACACATGATTTGGCCAAGGGACGAGAAAGTTACAAGTTTTTTAAATTGCACCTCAAAACCAGTCCGCAACGTGTGTTCGAGTTGCGTTCGTCTTTGCGTTCGAACGCTCGGAGGCATAAACTTTGTGTTTGTCCTTAATAAGTTATTTTGGACGTATTTTTAAACCAGATTTGTACTAGGAAACCCTTACTTTTACCTTACCTATATAAACAAACTTAGAGACACATTCACAAGTGTTGAAAACATATTATTCTAATCCTATAAACCTTTTGTTTCAACCTTCTTGACAATCCACCTTAAAGACTACTTTGGTTAATCGTCTTCTTTGTTTTGGTGAGATCCTTCTTTGATATACCGTCAACATAGAAACGCAATCCTAACCCAATTTCCTAAACCTTCAAAGTTCTCAATGAGGAAGATTGGTAGTCGGAGTTCCGGTGTTGCATGCTGTGGGGTTGATCCGCTTAGAGATTTCGGAGGTTCTGAAGAAGGCCGCTTGGTGTGGGCTCGATGAGTTCTTTGGGTTATTGCAGTTTAGAGGTATTATAATCGGCGAAGTTGTTACCATAGGTTTTTTACCATCACTGTAAGTTTTTTTCTCGTTATAGTGGATTTTGACTATAGCCTAGATACCCAAAGTGATTTTTTACTAGCACGAGTTTTCCACTTCGTTAATAAAATTACTGTCGTTGATTTTGTTTTCTATATTATTATATTTACTTTGATTTATTGTTGTTAGACTTAAAAATGCTTGTTGGTAATCCATATAAATAATAATTAGGATTTTTCTTAGTTTATTGTGTTTAATTCTGCATAGAACCATAATTTAGGACGAAATAAGAATTTTCAAAAACAATTAAAGAAGGTAACGAATTCTAACCATGTCTAAACTATAATATGAAAATTCCACTGGAATAGAGGACAAGTTAGACAACACATAAATACTCTACATGGTTTGCTTTTTTTTTTTTTTTTTTTTTTTTTTTTTTTTTTTTTTTTCTTCAAAATTGTCTATCTTTCACGTCGTTCCCCGAGTATAAAAAGAGAACCATACTCTTTGATCAATGTTTTATTTGTCGATTGATTAAAGAATGACAAGTTTGATGATGTACGGATTCTCCGAATAATTTTTTTTTTTTTTTTTTTTTTGGAAACGTTGAAAATTTCGCCATCAAATCACTGGCTTAGGCTTAAGCGGAATAGGTAAAACTATCGTCTATCTCAAGTTCTTATAAGAAGTACACCCCTAAATTCAAACCTATATGACTTGACAACCAAATAAATTTATTCAGAAAGCCCTAATAAACTTCTGAGCAAAAATCTAATGTTAATAATATTGAATATCATAATTGTAATATTATTATTAATATAATCATATAAATATTGTGTTTATGGAGTAGAAATCTTTAGAATTGAAAACTCCTTAGATTAATAAAATGTGAGGAGAAAATGCAGCTTCCAGCACAGCTTTTGGACAAGATTGGCTAACAAAACATAAAATCCAATTAAGATGTCACAAAGAAAATGATCCAAGTATAAAATATATTTATCTATTTTTTAAGCGATTTATGCAAATCCACGAGCTTGTAAACAAATACGCCCTTTTCATCGTACAACAAGCGTCTACTTTATTTGCAAATGGCAACTTATAATATTATAAATATTTTGGATTTAATTAGCTTATTTTCAAACAATATACGTTCAAATCAGAAGAAATAAAATTTTGGAAATGTCTCCAAATCAAAATCATATTAATTTTTTTTTTTAATCTTAACTATTTATACATATATATATATAAATGCTCCGCGTCGCGATTATGATAGATTATATCAATTGAATAATGGAAATCATTGATGATGATTTCATGATGGATAATTAATTGTTTCTTGTATCTATTTATTATTTCCCAATTTATAAAGAAGTCAATTGGTGGGCGACGTTCAGAAAATTGATGTAAAATAGAAGAAGAAGAAGAAGAACCTTGTTGTCCCATAGTTTCATTCTAGTTCCATTGTCCTCTTTCAAACTTTATTTGCAATAATTGGATAGGCCTAATTTGTGTCATAATAAAAAAAAAAAAAAAAAAAAAAAAGGCTAGAAAATGTCAATTACTTGACCAACTAATGAAAATAATTTGTTCAAGAGTTTTAATTAGCTTACCAGTTAAATTTTTTTTTTGAGTCCCATTATGTTCTTCTTTTTTTTTTTTTAATTAATGAATAGATTTCTTTATCGTATTTTTCAGGAAAAAAAAATGATTTGACAGATAGAATTTGATATAAAACTTATGAAATTAATGGGAATGATATCCAAATTTTCCATTTTAAAATATATTCATTTAATCTCATCCCCGAGACAAGACTCGATTCTCCTCAATGCTAATTGTCTTCATGATTATGGGAAGATGCGCTCCAAAAACAGAATCTAGATATAGCAAATTAATTGTGCCGAAATGATATGATCTTGATGTACTTGGGCCAAACTTGCATTTTATGTACGGTAAAAAAATTTATTACTTCAAATCCTAATAGGATTGTAATGAGAATGAAAAATTATTCTATATCATATATCAAATTATAAAAAAATCTCAAATTTTAATCGAATTTCAAAATTTTCTCCTCATTCTAGTATATTAGAAGTTAATACTTCATTGGATTTGTCATTCTTACAGATTGTCAAACAAATACTAAAGAGAGGTTTCATGGATATTTGTAAAACCAAAGATATTTATTGAGATATTATTTGCACTTGCACATGAGTTGGGCCAATGTATACTCAAGTAGATTCCCATTAACTACATAAATAAATATATCCAATGGGTGCATGTGAGGACTGAGACTGAGAGTAGTGGCTCAAAACCAAAGTAAAATACCCCACACGGTTGGGCTACTTGAGAGGGCCCCAAAATGAGTTTCCCAATAATAGATTTTGATATTTTACAAAAATGAAGGTATCCCCCAAAAAAAAAATTACAAAATATATTTTTTTCTTGAAATAAAATTATTTTTATCTTGACTTTTAGTGTTTTTTATATAATTTTTCATATGTGTATCATTACTTTTATATTTTAATCAAGTGATGTATATGTATCATTTCTTATAAAAACCTGAGATAGTGAGATTTTACATGTTCTGTTTAAGTTTGAGTCAGATAGTTTTATGACGGATTTTCTAATATTTTTTGAAAAAAAAAATTTAAACCTTGTTGCCTTAGATTCTCGGCAGATTCTTACTTTGGGACTATATCCACTTTGTCTAATTGACACAAAGCGAAGCCATCCTTTGCCCACACCAACTAAAGCATATTTGTTATAAAAAAAGATATCCAAATGGGCACTAATTATATAAAAATTAATGAGAAATAAATATAGTAGAAACTTGAAATAATATCTTAAGATTTCTTCTAAAACCTTATAAAATATATTAAGTAGTCCGATATCAAATCCAGAATCTTGGGTTTTTTTTTCCAAATCTATATGTTACTTTTTAATATATATATTATATATATATATATATAGAACGAGAACATGGGTCATAATAATCAATTACTTCTTTTCAGTTTTCATATAAATGGTAAGAAAAATCTAACTAAAAAGAATGAAGTTCATCTTTTTAAATCATCCACTCGAAAAAAATATCTTAGAATTTTCGAAGCAAAATAAAGAAGAAGAAAACCGCATATCAAGGAAATATAGGATCATATGCTCAACTAGTGACATAATCAGGATTTGGTTTTGCGGTAGCAATAATGGAGAATCTACAAATTTATGGATATCATAGTTGAAAAAAATATAAACTTGAGGAGGCAAAATATAAAATTTACACAAAAAAAAAAAAAAAAAAAAGAACTCACTTATCTTCTCCTTCAAATTTTGTTAGGTCATTGAAATTATGCAGTGGCGAAGGTAGAAATTTGATTCAGGATGGTTAAATCTAGGAGTGTTTTTAAGTTGTCTTAAATTTTGAGGGGTGATAGATAAGTTCCTGAAACGAGGCTCATATCCATAAATAAATATAAAAAGTACAAAAGTCATTATACATCAAATTGAAAATTTTTAATTAGATTTTGGATAAAATTTTAAGACCCCTTTGACTCAATAGTTGGCCGATTGATTTAAAGTGATGGCCTAGAAAATTAACAAAAATAAAAATTAGAAAACAAAAATATTTTACCTTAGGATTTGATATGTTGAAGTTTAAAAATTTTAAAAGAACTTTTTATAATAAATCAAATAATAATAATTCATATAAAATAATAATATATTTTTTCTTGGGCTCCAAGTGGCACAGCCACTGAAATTATGCACAGTGAATGTGCCTTTTTTCACCTATTTTTTTAGAGATTATTTGTTCATTGTGGATAATCTTGTGTTATCCTCACCGTTTTGTCTATATAGGGAGCCTCACCTAGGTTGGATTTGAACTCATGCACTTGATATTATGAGTTTTGAGTATGATTTTTTAACTTCTAATATTTTTATGTAGTTTTTTATATAATTTTTTGTATGTATATTGTTACTCGATATTTTAATCAAATGGTAAGAAAATTATATAATTTTTTTATATAATTTTTTGTATGTAAATCATTACTTGACATTATGAATTTCGAGTATAATTTTCCAACTTATAATATTTTTATATAATTTTTTGTATGTAAATCATTACTCGATATTTTAATCAAATGGTACATGTGAATTCTGAGTAAGGTAAAATCATGTGTGCCCTAGACTCTCGACAACTTCATACTTCGGGACTGTGTCCACTTTGTCTAGTTGACACTTGACTCTATTCTAAGCCATCCTTTGTCAACTCCAACTCAAGCATATTTGTCATAAAAAAAAAAAAAAAAAAAACACATCCAAATGGGATCTAATAATAGATAATTTAATGAGTTAAATTATAAGTAGAAACTTGTAAGAAGATTTTTGGATCCAAAAAAAATTCAAGAAAGATAAGGGGTTCTAATTAAAATTTCACTCATTTTTATATAATTTTATAGTTTTTTTTTTTTTTACAATGATCTATTTCAATTAGTTGATTCTCTATTATTGTTCCGTCAAAACAAAATTATATTTACGGATAAGATTCAAACTCTTGATCTTAATAGAAAGACGAAAAAATAACCATAAATCCACCTAAAAAAATAGTTTGCAAAACTTCAATTACGCAAAAAAAAAAAAAAAAAAAAAAAAAAATACCTTTTATCTTAATTTGTTTATTAATTGAACAATGCCAGAAATTTTCTTAAGATGGACAGTGGATTAGTGGGGATTCTAATATCAAATCAGTTTTGAAATTTGGAAAAGGTGCTGTACACGTACATGTTGGATAGCGATCGCCCCGGGGTGGCTTGGTGGTGAAGGGTCCAGAATCTCACTTTGAGGTTCTGGGTTCGAATCCAGGGGGTGCAACTTCTTGTAAGAGCCTGGGGCAGCCGGGGTTTTACCTGCGCCGCGGCCCAGAATGGGTGGTTTGGTGGCGGGATTTCCAACGATTTCAAAAAAAAAAATAAATAAAAAAAAAAAAAGTTTGGATAGCGATCACAGCGGAAGAAGGCTATGATAATTGAAATTGTGGTCCAAAAAAATACACACCTCAATTAAGATCCTCAGATATTTTTGAATTTGCATATCACTTAAATCTGGCACGTGCATACATGGTTATCAAAAAGGATGTACACGTGACAATATCATGTCGCTTTCACAAATGGATTAGATCCATAAATCATAAAAATTAAGAAAATGTTGTTCAAAATCAAAAAGTTTTGTAATCTTTGCCACTGGTTAGAATAACAACAAAAGGAAGGCCATTTTTGCAGGTAACTCATGTCTCTCATTTGGTGAGAGATATGGGTTCGAGTCCCCATAAAAATAGTGGGACTCAAACTTTCCTTTTTAGGAGGAAGAAGTTCTCCTATATGGGAGTTGATTCTCAAGTTGTGTCTTGGTTGATTTAGAATTTGTAAGTCCCGAGCTACGTCTCGGTTGATTTCTGGGCAGTGCTATAATTGTATGTATCTAGAATCCAGTTGATAGTATATTGTAATATATGTAGTTTGTAAACAATAATGATGAAGAAAGAGACACGTCGTAGGGAACAAAAATCTAATCTTATTTTAAATATTTTTTTTATTTAATATTAATAATTTTTCTAATATTTTCAAAATAATAATAAATAATACTTAAATTTAAATATGAAAATTTTCAAAGTTATGCACATTTGATAATAGTGCTATTTGCTGTTCATTCATATATTGCCACGTGTCCCAGGTGTCAATGGCCGGTTAAAGCTGTTACCACTAAAACATGCTGGACGCGACCTGTTACCGTCTTTTCCTTTCCACGTGTCCCCCTCTCCCATCGAAACATGGGAAAATATCTACCTTATCTAATAATGGCAAAATATTGACTTATACTGTTGATATTCATTTATAGAAAACTTAGAAGCTTATAAAGTTGCAAATCACTCTTTTGATCGAATGGTATTGACGTGTATGGTAGGTATTTGATTGTGTCATTAAAATGTTGATTTAGAAAAATTTAATGTGGATTTGTGTTATCATATGGAATATGAGGTTCCAGCATATATATTTATTGTGCATTGTGGAGTTTGATTATTTTATTTATTTATTTGATAATTAGGGTATCTGTATCAGTTTACGCGCACATCAATTAATCTCGGAGACCTATACCCTGTGTCCTCATAAGTTTTCTAATATAAATCAGGATAAGTCGTTGGTTTTTTAATTAAGAGACAGAGTCCCAAGGAAATACACTTGGTGAAATTCAAACATTAAATTTGAGAGAGAACAAACATTCAAACCAAAAATATTTACCACTGAGACAATCCTTGATTAGGTTACTTGTAAAAAAATGATACAAGAAATAAGGCGAGGGTTCAAGTCTTTAGAATTGGTGCAGGTGGTTCTAGAAATTAGAAAATACAGAATTATAATATTTATAGTATATTGCAAGAAAATGTATAAAAGTTCGCTAATAATAATAATAATAAATATTAGTATTATTAAAATTTTATATAAATAGTCAATAATTAGTTTATATGGCACAAACAATATATTTTGATGTAGATGGTCCGGTAAAATTTATTTAGCATGACACGAAACATGATTTTATTTGTCATTTTTGGATGCACGAGGTTTCGTGGAAATAAGGGCGAGCTCCATTGATTCATGGCTTCATTTAATCATTTGTTAATTTGGATTATTATGTCTTCTAAAAGAATGACGAAGGAAACAAAGAAACACACAAAGAATGGGGCTCGACCCAATAGATCCTCCAAAATCAAATCCTATATATATATATATGTCTTTTTGTTGATTGAAAAAAAAAAAGAAAAAACATTTATTATTATTCATACATCACTAAATAAAATGTTAAAACATTAATTTAGTGTGAGGCGGTGGTGCGTTTCATATATATCATTAGGGTCTCTTGGGTAAAATTCTAAAATCCTGACATGTGCCACTGCCACCATTTAAAAGTAAAATCCCATCACGGCTGCTTCATCATAACCACTATAAATCCCCCCCCAACTTTCATGAACTAAAGTCATTTCATTCAAGTGCCAAGCATCATAACTTCACTCACAAGCCTATAACCTAAAAATACACCCACTAAGCCAAAAAAAAAAAAATGAAAGCCAATATATTCAAATTCATCTCTCTCCTCCTCTGCTTCTTCTTCTTCTTCTTTATCTTTGAAGCTTCTTTTGCATACAATACTGTGAACCGTCGTGGCGGTGGTGGTGTTTCTGGCAGTGGTGACAAAAAGGTGGAGACTCCTGAAATGTCCATGGGGACTAATGGACCGAGTGACTCTTCTAATGGTGCTACTGGTTCAGGCCATGGCCCAAATTGGGATTACAACTGGGGTTGGGGTTCAAGTCCAGGGAGTGGATGGGGTTACGGGTCGGGCTCGGGGCGGTCACCGAATGGGTTTGGTAGAGGGTTTGGATTCGGTTTTGGTTCCGGGTCAGGATCTGGTTCGGGCTATGGCTATGGGTCAGGGAGTGGTGGTGCTCATGGCGCTGGGTACGGATCCGGAAGTGGGTCTGGCAACTCTGCTGGCGGTGGTCACTCTCCGTCAGATTCTAGAGACAGGAACCGCCATGGCGGATGAGTTTGTTAGCTATATATAATAGTTTAAGTTACATGCAATGCATGGTGTGTAAGCTATATTTACTTTTGATTTGCTCCTTAAATTATGATGCCCTAATGTTATAGTGATACAATTATATTATTGTATTTACTACAATATAAAGAGTGTTTATTTCACTTGTTTGTTAGTTTCTTTTTGTTTTATTTTTCCTTTTTAATTTCCCTCGTCGTCTATCAGAGCCTTAATTCAATAACACAAAGAGTCTCTCATAATATGTATATATGTGTACCGTACCAACAATTAACACTAAATTATAACGGGTATATATATAAAAAATAGATTCTATTACTTACTTCTTACAACTATTTATCATTGGAAAAAGACTCTAATATAATATAATATTAAAGTTGTACTTTTAAATTTCATTTTTTTAAAAATTATTTAATGATCTATTGACACGTGGTATTTTCTTTCAATCAATGGTCAAGATTTGTTTTCCTTTTCTCTCTTCCTATTTTATACAAAAATGGGCCAAGAAACATAAAAAGAAACGAAAATCCTCTTACTTGAGAAATGAATTTTCCTTGGTAGCGTTGGCTTCAAAATCTCATTAGAAGCTTTTGACATCTTGTAATGTTTCTTGAGACAAAGCACCTGGTTCCATTCCCAGTGTACCGTCCATATGAGAACCCTAGTCCCACTTCAAAGTTTATAATGAAAACTTCGTAGATAATGGGGAGAGACGGAGAATTACACTTAAAATTGACTTTGTTTCTGAATTGATAATGGAGGAGAGAGTGTGAAAAAAAGAGATAAAAGATGAATTTTGTTTATGATCAGAGTTGTTGATGTGGGCCTTAAATTAGAGGGAAAAAAACTATGTATGAGATATAAACCATCTTTAGGTGGAAGATAATTAAGTTTTGTGGAAATTTAAGTAAAGTTCCAAACTACTTTCGGTGGACACTATTCAAGTGTTGAATTTTTTAGCCTGATTTTTGTTGTAAGTGTGAAATTTACACACCTATTCTTGTACCGTCGGCTTATTATTTTGTTGAATTCCATATAATTTAATGGCCTTTTGGAGTTGTTTATTGTTGTGTTGATAGGAAGCAGGAATAGCAAGGATTCATGTTATTTTACGAGAATAAGTGGATGCAAATTAATTTTGAAAACAGTTGACAAGAAGAAAAATAGCATTCAAGTTGGACCCCAGCACCAATCTGCTAGCACCAAGGCGCCGCACAACTGCATGCTAGAGACCGAGAAGAAGGCGCCATGGCGCCTATTATTCACGCCATAGCGTCAAACGAAGTTCAAGTTACAGCAGGCGCCATGGCGCCTATCACACATACAACATCCAGAGGTGAAGGCGCCATGGCCCCCATTGAAGATTTATGAAGGCGCCACAACGCCTGAAATCCCATACAAATTACAGAGGCGAAGGCGCCCCAGCACCTGTGGAAGATTATTATTCGCGCCACAGCGCGCCGTTCCCATAGAAAAACCCGAAGACTAAGCGCCACCGCGCCTTTCTTGAAGATCTTCTACGTACGCCCCAGCACCACAATTCAGGCGCCACGGCCCTGCGTTATAAAAATAATTAGGGTTTTCCTTACGTGAGTGGGAAGCTTTGGGTGATTATAAATAGACCCATTATGTCCGACACAATAGGGCTTTCGGTGACAGAAACAAAAACCCTAAAACACATCAGATTAAGAAGCAGAGGTTGAGACTAAGTGAAGGAAAAAGACATCAAAGTCCGAAGTTACAAGGAATCTGTCTCGGGTTCCATTCTTTTATTTTATTCATCCTCTTATTTATCATTATGTGTTTATCAAGGTTGTTGTTGTGTCTTGAATTAGCCATGAACTAATATTTCTTTTCTAGAGTTTGATGTAGCCGACTGCCTGAAACTATGTATTAATTATCAACTGGTTCTCATATTATTTTTCTTCAAGTTTATTTATATTATCTCTATGTTTAATGCTTTGTATTTACTGGCCACAAGTATGATGATACTATACTTGAATCTATCACTCGAGAGATGATATTTTGAGTAGGAATTGGGAAATATAATCACGGACGTTATAGGGTTCGAGAGAATTTATAACTCCTTAAAAGCGGTTAATAAGAATCACTGGACTTAATCAATTGTTAATTGTTAGAGTTTATAAAGATATTGATTTTGACAATTGGCAACACCTCCATTACTGCTCGAGAGAGAGAGGATAAATCTATGATTTTTGGCTTATAAACTTAGATATTGACATGAGTTAAATGAGTTCGTAATTACATAGTGGACGACAGAGGTGAAATCAGGCTCTAGGATTCATTCTCTCATAATATTATCGTAGTTATTCAATAATTTATTTCTTAATTATCATTGTGTTGTTTCTTCAATTAAATCAAATCTAAAACTTGTGTCTAGATAAGGTTAAGGTTAATAATTATAGTACTTAGTGTAATTTAAATTTCAATCCCTGAGGGTTCGACACTCTTCACTGATTTTTGGCTTATAAACTTAGATATTGACATGAGTTAAATGAGTTCGTAATTACATAGTGGACGACATAGGTGAAATCAGGCTCTAGGATTCATTCTCTCATAATATTATCGTAGTTATTCAATAATTTATTTCTTAATTATCATTGTGTTGTTTCTTCAATTAAATCAAATCTAAAACTTGTGTCTAGATAAGGTTAAGGTTAATAATTATAGTACTTAGTGTAATTTAAATTTCAATCCCTGAGGGTTCGACACTCTTCACTGATTTATACTAAAACTTGACACCGTACACTTGCGGTACGATATAAAATATCACAACACATACAGAGCTCATTTGTGAGTTTTAGACATCCCAAAAATGAAGCTTCAAGGCAAGAAAGCTTAGAGAGTGTAGAGAGAAAGTGATGTTTTTTATAAAGTTTATAATACTTATAAATTCTATTGTTGTAGTAATATAATCGATTTTTCCTCAAAAACATTATTCAGTGATTAGAGAATCACAACAAGTGGTATCAGAGCTTTGGTTATACATTGGGGGTCATAAAACTGAAGAACGTAACTCGGTTCAGAAAATTTGAGTTTCAAGAAAGTTGTCGAAAATCAATTTTGAGCATACCATCAGCTTTTTCACGTCGAGGCGAGCACAATGATATTTTCCAGCGATCGAACCGAGGTCCAGAGAGCCCGCACACATCAGGCAGAGAGAGTCTCATGCCCCTCATGGGCCCCACGCGCTGTCAACGACAGTCAGTGACACGTAAGCGCCACGTCATCAACATGTCATCAACCACATCAGCATCTGATCCTACTTTTTCCACGTCGACGGCCATGTGTCAGCCACGTCAGCATACTTGATAAATTTCATTGAATCCCCTGAAGTATTTGAAATTTAAATTTTAACCCCAGAAATTTTAGAAATTTACAAATCGGCCTATGAGTCGGATTTAGACCAATAAAGTGTCAAATCCATCATTTTTTACCCTTCCGGACGCAACAGTGACCTCTAATTTTTGTAAAACTCTACCCCGATTTTGTCATATTTTCATTTTAAACTTAAATTTAAAATGAAAATAGAAGATTCCCCTTCTGGTGCGATGATCAAGCTGACAATAACCAATTACTCCCTCTGGAGGACTTGGATGATAGATTATTTACACTGCAAAGATCTGTTTGATATTATCGATGTGAAAGTAGTAGGACCAGAATCTGTTAAAGAGTATGACTGAAATAAACTCAATAACAGAACTCTGGGTCAAATTAGGCAGTGGATCAGTCACAATGTCTTCCACCACATATCACATGATACAAATCCTTACGAAATATGGATAAATTTGGAAGACACGTTCTAGGCCAAGACAACTCAGAATAAAGCCTTAATAATGAGGCGTTTGGTGAACTTGAAGCTACGGAGTGGAACTTCCGTTGCAGAACACATCAACGAGTTCCAAAGCCTGGTGAACCAGTTGTCTGTAATAAACATGCAACTGAGAGATGAAGTTCAAGCCTTCTTACTACTCAGTTCTCTTCCTGATAGCTGGGAAACATTAATGATTACTCTCAGCAATTCAGCTACATGAGGCAAACTTACCATGCCTATGGTAAAAGATTCCTTGTCAAACGAGAAGGCCAGAAGAAAAGATGTGGACACAGATCAGACACAAGCTCTTGTCACGGAGAATCAAGAAAGACAACAAGAAAAAAATCGAGGTAAAGGGAGAGGTAGAAGCAAAAGTAGAGGTAAATCCATAGACGGAAGAAAGCCCACTTACAAGTGCTACCATTGTGGCATAAAGGCCACTTAAAGAAGAATTGTCGAAAGCTGCATCGAGAGCAGAGTCAAGGCAATTCCTAGCCGAAGAACAACAGTGCAGAGACACTAGTATTTGCCTCAAGAGATGTAGTTATCTGCTCCATCTAGGAAGAAACATATCTTCACACCGTAGCTCAAGATGTTGAGTGGGTGGTAGATACTGCGGTATCCTACCACGTCACCCCTCATAGGGATTTCTTCACAACATACAAAGTATGAGACTTTGAAGCAGTGAAGATGGGAAATATCAGTTCCTCTCAGATAGTGGGAAATGATGATATTCTGATGCAGACAAATACATGGTATACAATAACCCTGAAGGAGGTGAGACATAATCCAGAACTTCGGATCAATCTACTCTCAGGGGTAATCCTTGACAAACAGGGCTATGCTAGCCACTTTAACAATGACACATGGAGAATGATAAAAGGTGTCATGGTCATCGCCTAAGAGCATATTTGTGGCAATTTATACAAGATTCATATGAAGATATGTGCAAAAAGCCTCAATGTAGTTGAACAAGAGGCTTCTCAAAATCTGTGGCACTAGAGACTTGATCACATGAGTAAAAGAAGGTTGTCTACCTTGACAAAGAAAGATATAATAACTATCTCCAAGAATGTTGCTCTAGACTCTTGCAATCACTGTCTAGTTTGTTGGAGGCAGCACCTAAAAGCAATTGAGTTTGTGTTTTTATTTCAAAAAAAAACAAATAAAAAAAATAATAATCAAGCTTCTACTTAGTGTACGGGCCAAATTTGGACCCAAGGGTAAAATCGACTTTTCGTCTTAAACCCAACAGTTTGCAAGGCCTAACAGTATGCAAGACCCAAAATTATTGGACTCTAATTAGACCAATAGCTTCAAGACAATTCTATCTCGTTATATACCAACTGCTTCCATCTTTTTCCTAACACCAAGCATATTCCCACATGCTATGATCTTTCATCAAATACATGAGCACGTTGTGGGACTCATGCCAACTAATGAAGTTATCTTTCTTTACCTATAAAATGGCAACACAATTCACGAAATAGAGAGAGGTCAGAGCTCTCAAACTTGAGCTCCTAAAGCTTCATACTCTTTAAACACCGGCTATCGCCCTCACGGCAATCAACAGAAGCCAAGGTAATTTCCGACATTATTCTTCTATTATTTACAGCTCATTTCATACTACTGACTTGAGCGTCGGAGTGCCCCCGGCACCCACCACACCGGTGGGTAGTCTGCTCCCGCTCACTCTACCGTTGTCTTGCAGGATCGCTAATGCCCCCAACCTACAAATTCTGATTGTGGACCTCGGCCGAATTCCAGCGTCCATAATTTGGCGCCCACCGTGGGGCCTTAGCGATTCATAGCATGCAAAAATATCTCAGTCTACGATTCCTAAAACGCAACTACTCATGGCTTCAAGCAACAAGCAAATTCCATATCATATGGCCACATAATTAACCACTCTGCCAAAGCAATTACGATCATTGGAAGAGGAAAATATCACCATATGAGGCTCCAGTATTAATCCAGAAGCAATTGGAGCAGACTTCTTCAACATCTCAAAGATAAGCCACACTACATCACATGCAAAAGAGGAATCTCCTCAAACATGCACACAACCCAATATAGCAGTCTACTCACCAAAGCTCCATTTGACACTACATGCACATGTGTCTAGCATTGGATGGATATTTCATTCGACATGGAGCTCAGAATGTTTGGCATAGGCAGATGCTCCATTCGACATTACACTCGGCATGAGCTGAATGTACCACTCGACATGAAATGGAGAAAGGCTTACATCAATTCCATTCGACATTGCCCACGTACGCATACATTAGTATATCATACATTCTTTAAGTAAAGGTGGGACCATGCATCAATAGAAGAGAAGCTTGCAAAATGGTCCACGCCATCACGCCATGAGCCAAATCCGAGAGGCAAAAAAAATTAATAAAAAAAAAATAAAAAATGCACTCCTCTGGTCCTAGTACAAGCCGAGCAATAAAGTCGTGTAGAATGACCACATCCATGTGTATGCTTCAAGAAAGCCACGTGACATGGCTAGCTTACACGCAATGAAGGCCCAAGAATTAACAGCTCATCCGCATAACACATGCATGCTTGAAAATGTCGTGTGAAATGCTGCTTCACGCAAAGGAAGAAATCCCATAGTGAGAAGCTTTCAGTTTGGGCCCAACGTCATTGGGGAGAGGTTGAAGAAGGTGAGCTCGAAGATCAGTCAAGTAGCAGAGGATTGCGTCAAAGAATTTCAAGATTGAGTGAATATGATGAGGAGAATCAGACTTCTATGGACAGATGGGGAGGACTGGCGTACGACACATCAGATGATCAACATGATATTACTAGAAGGAAGTGAATGGTTGACACATTGCTCCCATGGAGTCTGGAACTCACCACATGGTCATGAATTCATACGACTACATCAACAAAGCTCTTCGCCACTACAACTTGGACAACAATATGGATGGTTCCTACATTGCTCATGCATATTTATGGGTAAGGAATTAGAAAAAGAGACAGACTCACGCATAAATAAAAAATTGAAAGAAAAGAAGAAAGCTTTGCTGAGAAAGGAAATTTTGATTTAAAGAAGAAAATAAAATCCAACCGCAATACTTGACTTTTGAAAAAAAAAAAAAAAAAAAAAGAGGGAAAATTGAAAAAGGGGAATTGATTATTAAAAGCAAAAAAAAAAAAAAAAAAAAGGATTTCAAAAGGAGAAGTGGGCCCAAATAGTCAAATACATAGGTTTTCCAATTTTCTTTTACTAAAAGCAAAAGCATTAAAGCCACAGAAGCATTGAAAAAGAATGGTATATAAAATAGAATTGTTGACCTTAGAAAGCTATTGGACCATGAAAGAAGACTTTGAGAAAGAAACAAATAGCTTGCAACGTGGGCCCCAAATGTTTGCATTAGGTTTGAAATTGTTATGGTAATTAAAAAGCCTGCAAAGTCACGTGAAGAAATAAAAAAAAAGTGGAAAGAGGAAAGGGGAGAAAATATCATTCCCTAGCTAGCTGTCAAAAAAAAAAACCATGTGCCAAGCGCCAAAGCTGCACAAAGAACGTGAGAAACTGCCAAGCACACACGCCAAGCTGGCCCATACGCACACCATGCAAAGACTTGCCACGAGAGCACAAAGAAGCCACACATGCAATGGTCTCATTCGACATAACACAAACGAAGGTTTAACACGAGGCAGAGGTTCCATTCGACATGGATGAAGGCTTGCATTTGGTAGAGGTTTCATTCGACACGTCATGGATGAATTAACTTCTCCATATGACAAGACATGTATGTCACCTTCAGGTTAGTCATCATCTCCATGCTACGTTGATTTAATACTGAAAACTCCAGACTACCTAGGGAATCTTTTATCATGCCTAGTAGAATGAAGAACTTTCTTGGACCTCCTTCAGATCCAATCAATCAATAATTATCAGGTTAGGTAGTATGAAAAATCATTAGAATCCCCATCAGGTTCAATCGACTAACCTTCGTCAGGTTAGGTAGAGTGAAAATTATTTTGAACTCCATGAGGTCCATTCAACCTTAGACCCTTATTGATATCTATAAAGGTATTGTAGTATGAGGAATGAAACCCTCTTTGACCTTTCTTAAATCTAGTAGAGTCAGGAATGATGACTTCCTTGGACTTTCATCAAGTCCATTAATCAAATCCATTCGACAGTAGTCTCGTAGAGTAGAGATAACCTTGATAACTTTCATCAAAGTCCATTCTATTGTAGTATCATAGATTGGTAGAATAAAGATTCATTTAGTCCTTCCATCAAGTTCATTCGACCATAGCTTCAGTGACCTTCATCAGGTCTAGTAGAGTGGTGATTCTCATACATTTTCATTACGTTCATTCGACCGTGTCTCATGGACCTTTGTCAAGTCCATTCTATTGTGGTATCATAGATTGGTAGAATAAAGATTCATTTAGTCCTTCCATCAAGTTCATTTGACCATAGCTTCATGGACCTTTATCAGGTCTAGTAGAGTGGTGATTCTCATGGACATGCATTAGTTTCATTCGACCGTGTCTCTTGGACCTTTGTCATTTCCATTCGACAGTAGTCTCATAGAATAGAGATGACATTGATGGCTTTCTTCAAGTTTATCTATTGTAGTCTCATGCATGGACTTTCTTCAGGTCTAGTATTGTGAGTGATGACCTTGGACCTTCATCAGGTCCACTCGAAAAACTCCATTCGACAGTAGTATTGTAGAAGTGTGATGATCTTGATAGATATTCTTCAAGTTCATTCTGCCATTGTCTCATAGACCTTCATCAAGTCTATGATAGTGATGAGCTCCCTGGACCTTCATCAGATCCATTCGACAAGTCCAGTCGACAGTAGTCTCGTAGAAGAATGAGAGGTGATGACTTGCATCAAGTTCATTCCACTGTAGTATCATGAACCTTCTTCAGGTCTAGGAGAGTGAGTGATGAATTCTTTGGACTTTCATAAATTCCATTCGACCGTAGTTTCATAAATCCTCATCAAGAGAATGAGTATAACCTTGATAGATATTCATATAGTCCATGCGACATGTTCATTCGACAGTAGTCTCGTGACCTTCATCAGGTCTTGTAGTATGGAGATTCTCATATATACTAATTAGGTTCATTCGACTGTGCCTTATGGACCTTCATCAGGTCCATTTGATAGTCCGTTCGACGGTAGTATCATGGACTTTCATCAGAACTAGTAGTATGAATATGAAAGACTCTCAAAAACCTTCTTCAGGTTTGGTAGAGTAGATATCATCGTTGACTTATATTAGATCATGTAGAATAAAAAATGAAGACCTCATGGTTCTTCATCATATACAGAGTATGTAGACCTCCCATGTACCTACATCAGGTATAATGGGGTGTGTAGACTCCCACATACCTTTATCAGGTATAGTGGAGTGTGTGTACTTTCTTGGACCTTCATCGGGTCATGTAGATTCTGATTTACTTTCTTCAAGTATTGTAGAATGAAATCGTGTTAGATTTCCATCAAATCTAGTATCTGTAGACTCTCATGTACCTACATCAGGTATAATGGGGTGTGTAGACTCCCACATACCTTCATCAGGTATAGTGGAGCGTGTGTACTTTCTTGGACCTTCACCGGGTCATGTAGACTCTGATGTACTTTTTCAAGTATTGTAGAATGAAATCGTGTTAGATTTCCATCAGATCTAATATTTGTAGACTCCCATGTTCCTACATCAGGTATAATGGGGTGTGTAGACTCCCACATACCTTCATCAGGTATAGTGGAGCGTGTGTACTTTCTTGGACCTTCACCGGGTCATGTAGACTCTGATATACTTTTTCAAGTATTGTAGAATGAAATATTCTTAGACTTCCATCAGATTTAATATTCGTATTGTGATCTCTCATTACTTCAATCAAACAGAGTATACTTCCTACACTCCATATAATAATGTATTGTGAAAAAACTTCTGATCATCATCTGGATCAGTCGACTGGGGACATCCCTCATGGCTCATAAAGAGTCAATTGATTATCCTGATCTTCATCTGGATCAGTCGACTGGGGACATCCCCCATGGATCATAAAGAGTCAATTGATTATCCTGATCATCATCTGGATCAGTCGACTTGGGACATCCCCCATAGCTCATAAAGAGTCAATTGATTATCCTGATCTTCATCTGGATCAGTCGACTGGGGACATCCCTCATGGCTCATAAAGAGTCAATTGATTATCCTGATCATCATCTGGATCAGTCGACTGGGGACATCCCCCATGGTTCATAAAGAGTCAATTGATTATCCTGATCATCATCTAGATCAGTCGACTGGGGACATCCCTCATGGCTCATAAAGAGTCAATTGATTATCCTGATCATCATCTAGATCAGTCGACTAGGGACATCCCCCATGGCTCATAAAGAGTCAATTGATTATCCTGATCATTATCTGAATCAGTCGACTGGGGACATCCCCCATGGCTCATAAAGAGTCAATTGATTATCCTGATCTTCATCTGGATCAGTCGACTGGGGACATCCCCCATGGCTCATAAAGAGTCAATTGATTATCCTGATCATTATCTGAATCAGTCGACTGGGGACATCCCCCATGGCTCATAAAGAGTCAATTGATTATCCTGATCTTCATCTAGATCAGTCGACTGGGGACATCCCCCATGGCTCATAAAGAGTCAATTGATTATCCTGATCTTCATCTGGATCAGTCGACTGGGGACATCCCTCATGGCTCATAAAAAGTCAATTGATTATCCTGATCTTCATCTGGATCAGTCGACTGGGGACATCCCTCGTGGCTCATGACGAGTCAAGTTCAGCACATGACCTTCATCTGGTCTAGAAAAATTTGAAGACTCTCCTGGTCATTGACCTGTAATATGGAGATTGTCCTGGCCTTTATCTGGTTCAGTCGAACGAGGATATCCCCTGGCTCATGCCAAGCCAAGTTGAAGACTTGGACTACTCTTAGTCCAAAATACATTGAATTCTCTCTGTCGTGTATGAACTATGCATTCTTGACAGATACTCTTATATCTTGTTTCATTCGACATATATAGAAATACTCTCCAAGTCAAGAACTTTTTGACTTAGAGAGTAGGGGACAAACTGTACGGGCCAAATTTGGACCCAAGGGTAAAATCAACTTTTCGTCTTAAACCCAACAGTTTGCAAGGCCTAACAGTATGCAAGACCCAAAATTATTGGACTCTAATTAGACCAATAGCTTCAAGACAATTCTATCTCGTTATATACCAACTGCTTCCATCTTTTTCCTAACACCAAGCATATTCCCACATGCTATGATCTTTCATCAAATACATGAGCACGTTGTGGGACTCATGCCAACTAATGAAGTTATCTTTCTTTACCTATAAGATGGCAACACAATTCATGAAATAGAGAGAGGTCAGAGCTCTCAAACTTGAGCTCCTAAAGCTTCATACTCTTTAAACACCGGCTATCGCCCTCACGGCAATCAACAGAAGCCAAGGTAATTTCCGACATTGTTCTTCTATTATTTACAGCTCATTTCATACTACTGACTTGAGCGTCGGAGTGCCCCCGGCACCCACCACACCGGTGGGTAGTCTGCTCCCGCTCACTCTACCGTTGTCTTGCAGGATCGCTAATGCCCCCAACCTACAAATTCTGATTGTGGACCTCAGCCGAATTCCAGCGTCCACACTTAGTAACCAGACATCTTACCTCAGCAAGTAGTGATTGTTCACGTAAAACGGTAGAACTTGAGTTTTTAAAAAAAAAGAGAAAAAAAATGTGTGTGAATAAGTTCGATTTCGTAACCTCTCTTACTCGAGCAATTAAGTCTGTAGGAGTGTTTTAACACTTAGTGCCCTAAGGTCAACTTACATGGGTTAAAGAGAAAACTTAAGGAAATTAGACACTTCTTCTTTTTAACATCAGAGATCTGAGCAATTAAGTCCGTATGAGTGTCTTAACAACTAGTGCCCTAAAGCCAACTGGTTTAGGAGTCATTGGCCCAGAGCTCGCTATAAGGATTTAAGATATATTATTATTTTTAAAAAAAATTATTTTTATATTTATAAATAAACTTCCATTGCCAAAATGTATGAATTATGATATAACTTTAGAATAAAAATATTACTCTTTTTTCAACAAGACCTGTGAATATTGTGGGCACAATGAATTAATTGATACTTTGCCTCATGCATGTATGGAAAAATGGTAAAATGTATAGGAAAATTTACTTATTTGATAATTTAGAAAGAAATAAAATAATTACTAACTTGAATAAGAATTTTTTTTCCTTTTAGTTTTCGCTTAAATTACTATGGACTAGTAATAAACTGGTTGGGGGTGTGATGAATACTAAAAAATGTACATTTATTAAAAGAAAAATTAATCATTTTACACTTGTAGTTTCATTCATCCCCTTAATTTAACACATTTTTGAAATAACAATTAAATTTATATTTTATATATATTTATTATGATTTTTTATTTCTTATGTAGGTGAAATAATACTTTGCATTTCAAAGGTTAGAAACTTAAAAAGACGTTCTAACAGTGTACAATTTCAGAAATTTTAACCCTGTATAATTTTCGTATTATGACCATAACTTCTTCCTCCGATATCAGATTGAGATGATTCCAGTTCCAGATGAAAGAAGACTCAAATATCTACAACTTTACTGTTTACAAGATTTTTTAATTCTGAAGTTTGCAATACCAAAACTGATGAAATATTCATAGTGTGTTATATGTAATTATTAAAAACACAAACAAACAAGAAAAGACAAAAAAAAAATTATAAAATAAAAATTAAAAAAAATGACTGCACCTCAAAGCATGTAAAGAAATTTGTATGCTTTGACAAAATAAGTAAGGACAAAATCAAAAAAAAATTGAGCAAATCTTACAAGAAGTGCTCAGCGTCTCATTTTCTTCAGTAAATTTCCACAGGTCTTTCTGAGACTTTCTGGGATGAAATCTTGTGTGTATTTTTTTTTAATTTCTTTTTCTTTCAGTAATAAAATTATGAGTGTTTTTATTTATATCTTGTTCTGCTATTTTTTATCATGTTTGGATAAATGGTGAAGCTAGTGGTATGAAAATATAGATGATTTTTATTTATATTATATTTTATAAATTGTGATAATTTCCCAATAAAATTCATACTTTTTCCAATTTATTTAGGACTTTTGACTAGCTGTAGATAGTCCCCGATTGACACAGATAATACTTGAATCTCATAAATGAGAGAGAGTGGACTATTAAAGATCTGGATTAATTATAGACAATATGGTACCACTTATATGGCTGATTTTATATATTTGGCATAATTGAGTACCTAACTAGACTTGTTATAGACAAATGTTATCATCGCCTTTATGACTGATTTTATATGTTTTGGCATATTTAGTACATTGACTGGACTAATTATCGATATGAAGAATTACATGTGTTGACATAATTAATACCTGATAATTATGAAATAAATTAATTGGGAAATAATTATAATTTATATTTTATAAAAAGTAAAAATTATTTTATATTTGAATTATCAAGAGTCGATCTCATAACCCTATTAAATCTATTCCCTGTGAATCGACCTCGGACTTACCGGGTTATTTTATTATTTCGACACTCTTATACTTGAGAGTAAAAAATCACTTTGTGAGTGTGTCAAGTTTTTGGCGCTGTTGTCGGGGAATAAAATTTAATAGATAGAGTAATAATTTAACATTATTGTATTTTTTTTAAAAAAAAACTTTATATTTTTTGTTGTTTTGTGTATTTTGTAAAAAAAACAAAAATCATCACTTTGCTAAATTATAGTTTCGGGAATCTGACTTTAAAAAACCATGTTTGCCGATTTATAAGAATTTTGGATGGGAAGCATATCCTCGACTCATAGAGGGCATTCAAGCAGTTATTGAACGTAAAACCAGAGGAAGATGTGAGCCACAATTACAACTACATTTCAATTTACTATTTTGATTTTTTTAGCTATAATCTTTCTTTTTATTGTAGATTCAATTGTCAATACCACACGAATCATGTGATGTCTTCTAAACTATACTTCTTCTTATCTAGACATTGGGGAACATGTTTCAATTTGGTTGGGGGAGGGGACAGTTGAGTAAAATGCTTTTATTTTTTTGTTTAAAAAAATTATTTTATTTTGTGTAAAACAATAAAAAAAAATTTTATTTTTAATGTAATTCGTAACAAGGTATTTTTGTTTCTTTCCTTTTGAATCATTTAAATTTGTGAATTCTCCATGAAATTGTTTAAATTTGATTTTCACATGCTCATTTGATAAGTATTATCAACATACATGATAACATATGATCATGAGTTGAAAGTGAAAATTTTATAATATTCAGTTCTCTAGTTTGTTGGAGGCAGCACCTAAATGCAATGCAATTTGTGTTTTTATTTCAAAAAAGGGCAAATAAAAAAAAAACTAACAAGCCTTTACTTAGTAACCGGAAATCTTACATCAGCAAGTAGTGATTGTTCGCGTAAAAAAATAGAGCTTGAGTTTAAAAAAAAGAGAAAAAAATGTGTGAGAATAAGGTCGATTTCGTAACCTCTCTAACTCGAGCAATTAAGTCCGTAAGAGTGTTTTAACACTTAGTGTCATAAGATCAGCTGGTTTGGAAGTCACTGGCCCAAAGATCGTTACATGGGTTAAAGAGAAAACTTAAGGAAATTAGACACTTTTCTTTTTAACATATGAGATTCGAGCAATTAAGTCTGTAGGGGTGTCGTAACACCTAATGCCATAAAGCCAACTGGTTTGGGAGTCATTGGCCCAAAGCTCGCTACAAGGATTAAATATATATTATTATTTAAAAAAAAACTATTTTCGTATTTATAAATAAACTTTCATTGCCAAAATATGTGAATTCTGATATAACTTTAGAACAAAAATATTACTCTATTTTCAACAAGACCTGTGAATATTGTGGGCATAATGAATTAATTGATACTCTGTCTCATGTGTGTATGGAAAAATGGTATAATGTATAAGAGAATTTACTTATTTGATAATTTAGAAAGTTTTAAAATAATTACTAACTTGAATAAGATTTTTTTCCTTTTAGTTTTCGCTTAAATTACTAGGGACTAGTAATAAATTCGTTGGGGGTGTGATGAACACTAAAAAATTTACATTTATTAAAAGAAAAATTAATCATTTTACACTTGTAGTTTCGTTAATCCCCTTAATTTAGCACATTTCTGAAATAATAATTAAATTTATATTTTATATATTTTATTGTGTTTTTTTTTGTATGTAGATGAAATAATACTTTGGATTTTGAAGGCTAGAAACTTAAAAGGACGTTCTAACAGTGTACAATTTCGAAAATTCCAACCCTGCACAATTTTTGTATTCTGGCCATAACTTTTTATCCCGATATCGGATTGAGACGATTCTAGTTCCAGATGAAATAATACTCAAATATCTACAACTTTACTGTTTATGAGATTTTCTAATTCTGAAGTTCGCAATGCCGAAATTGATGAAATATCCATAGTGTGTTATATGTAATTATTAAAAACACAAACAAACAAGAAAAGACAAAAAATATAAAATAATAAATAATAAATAAAAATTGCCTCCGCCTTTCGGTGGAAATGTGGAGGATTTGTTAAAGCATGTAAAGAAATTTACATGCTTTGACAAAACAAATAAGGACAAAAAAAAAAAAGAATTGAGCAAATCTTGCAAGAGGCGCTCAACGTCTTATTTTCTTCAGCAAATTTCCACAGGTCTCTCTGAGATTTTGTGGGATGAGCTCTTGTGTGTATTTTTTTTTATAGTTTTTTTTCTTTTAGTAATAAAATTATGAGTGCTTTTATTTATATATTATTATGCTAACTTTTACCATGCTGAGATAAATGGTGAAGCTAATGGCATGAAAATATATGTGATTTTTATTTATATTATTTTTTATAAATTGTGATAATTTGCCAAATAAAATTCATACTCTTTCCAGTTTATTTAGGACTTTTGACTAGCTGTAAACAGTCACCGATTGACACAGATAATACTTGAATCCCATAAATGAGAGAGAGTGGACTATTAAAGATCTGAATTAATTATAGACAATATGATACTGCATATATGGCTGGTTTTATATATTTAGCATAATTAGGTACCTAACTAGACTTGTTATAGACAAATGTTTCACCATCTTTATGACTGATTTTATATGTTTTGACATATTTAGTACATTGACAAAACTAATTATCGACATGACGAATTACATGTGTTGACATAACTAATACCTGATAATTATGAAATAAATTAATTGAGAAATAATTATAATTTATATTTTATAAAAAGTAAAAATTATTTTATTTTTGAAATATCAAGAGTTGATCCCCTAACCATAGTTATTATTTTATTAGTTGAATTATTATTTTATCCTATTAAATCCATTCTCTATGGATTGACCCCGGACTTATCGGATTATTTTATTACTTCGACACTATTATACTTATGAGTAATAAACCACTATGTGAGTGTGTCAGAACACAAACTATTATTCTTAGAGTGAAGTACGCCAATATAAGGCTATTGAATATTTTATTAATTAATAGAATAATTTATTTATTATCAAAAATTATTATTATTTTAATATAATTAATAATAAAGTTATAATATTAACAATAGTAATAATAATAAAAAAATAAATAAAACAACATACTTACAAAATTATTTCATCTTTAACGACATGTAATTTCCTATCGGCATTCTATCGCTAAAGCATGACACTATTTTGACGCCACATTCTTTTCACCGATAAAATTATGTCAATGTTCCATTAAAATTCTATCGATAAATTGTGACGTCATATTAGCGACAAATGAACAAAAATTTTGTTGGTATTCTGTCGATATCCTTCCTTACAGTTATTACATAATCTAATACTCATACTATTTTTAGTGACAGTTTTTTTTAATAAAAGACGAAAATAACATTAGTTATTAATTTAGGGGTGGGAAAAAAAACCGACCGAACCGAACCAAACCGCAAACCGAACCAAACCGAACCGAATTTATGGTTTTTTTTTTCAAACGGTTTGGTTTGCGGTTCGGATTGGCTCACCCCAAACGGTTTACGGTTCGGTTCAGGAACTAATCCGAACCGCACATGTTAAACCGAACCGAACCGTTATAATTAAAAAAAAGGGTTATTTACGTTTTACTACTAAAGTTATGATAAAATAACAATTGGGTATTATGAATATTAATATATTACACTTTACTACTAAACTTATATAAAATTTAACATTTTACTACTTATCCATCCAAACCGTTAGTTGACCGTCAGTTGAACTTTAAAAAGACTGTTTTATCCTCAAAATAAAATAATGGTTATTTACGTTTTACTACTAAAGTTATGATAAAATAACAAATGGGTACAATGAATATTAATATATTACACTTTACTACTAAACTTATATAAAATTTAACATTTAACTACTTTTCCATCCAAACCATTAATTGACCATGACATCATGCTGACATCGCAAGGATAAAAGAGTCTTAACTCACAAATTATTATAAATTGTAATCCATTAAAGTATTTTGGTTAATATGAGAATGTTAATTATTAAATTATTTTGGTAAATTAAATTCTTTATTTTGTTGGGTTATATGGACAGTTTAGAGACTGAAATATTTTATAAATGTGATTGTTGATTGCATCTCTTTTATTGTTATATATAAGATTTAAATATGTTTTTTTAAAGGGTATAATTGTAGTTTTCACGTTTATTTTATTTTAAGGATAAAATAGTCCTTTTAAAGGTCAACTGACGGTCAATTAACTGTTTAGATAGAAAAAGTAGTAAAATGTTAAATTTTATATAAGTTTAGTAGTAAAGTATAATATGTTAATATTCATAGTACCCAATTATTATTTTATCATAACTTTAGTAGTAAAATGTAAATAACCCTTAAAAAAAATATATATTTTTATAAAAAAATTTGTATTTTTCTTTTAATTTTATTATATGTTTTCTTTTTATTAGTATGTTAATACTTTTATTCTTAAATTTTTTGTTAATATATTTATTTGTTAATACTTTTATTCTTTAATTTATTTGTTAATACTTTTATTCTTAAATTTTTTTGTTTTATGGTAGCATCATTATTCTTGAAAGTAAGATGTTGGATTTGTCTCTTAATTAGAATGATTGTAACATCATTATTCGAGATAATTTTTAAAAAATATAATAATTAATTATGCCTCATTTTTTAATCATTTATGGAGTGCATGTGTTTTTAGGTAGCGTCCATGGGCTTAGGTTACGTAGCTAATATTTAACAATTAGTCCAAGAGCTAGGGTTGGCTCAAGTATGGATGGTGATTTACTGGGCTGGGTCAGGCTACTTCGGGCCTAGTCGGACTTTTAGAATAATAATTTTTTTTTTATTATTATTTTCCTACGGATCGGCCTTTGGCATCCATAGTTTCAACTTTCAAGCTTATATCCCATACGTGAGGAGGGTAGAGACTAGCCCTTGGAAAATATCTTCTAGATCTCAACAAGTTCTAAAAATAAACGTGCTTTGGTGGTAGGTGCCCCGGCCCGCGTAGCGTTGCATAGATGATGGTAGATTTTAGAATACTGACTAAACCTAAAATAAGATGCAGCTGAAGTGCTAATGCTAAATTCAGCTGCATTGGAAATAACAGCCTACAGATGATTCCTTGAATTATGGTGCACCATAAGACTTGAGGACGGGGCGAAGTCTTTAGGGTGATATGTTTATTATTTAGTATTATAATATAGATAATATCCTAAATTTATAAATTAAATCTTTAAAAATTGAAAAATCCCCCCTCATATAATCTTCTGACTTCGCTTGACGGCTACAAAAAATATCACAAGGCGTTTGTCTAGTTAATCCAAAACTACAACTCCATTCACCAGGTGTTAGGGAATCTAATAAATATGTGCAGTTTCTCACCTTAAGGTTGACAATGTTGCTCACCAGATTAATTACATACATGCATATATGTAAGGGTAGGATGAGTGGAACCATACAGTTTACCCAATTTATGACCCACCCAAATTTTAGACCATTTGATCAATACACTTTCATTGTTTGAAATTAAGTGTCGTGTGTAAATTAATGCATAATTTTGCCTACAATTAATGCACACCAACACTTATTTGATGTGAGATCGAGTGGTCATCAATTTGCAATTGCATGAACTGGTCAAAGATGAGCCTGGGTTTGTATTGGAACTCTCACTCCCATATTTTTCAAGTTACAAATTTTTGGGATTTTTGTTATTTTCTTTAGGTGTTTCATATGGAGCTAATCAACAAACTTACACTTGGTTACTTTATGTGCTGATTTAAGACTGACTTTATGCTTTGCCTTTCTCTATGTACGTAAATGTATAATTACATTTCTGACATTAGATTTTTTTGGAAACATTAAAAATCTCGTCGCTAAATCAACTGATCCTGACTTAAGCAGAGTAAGTAAAATATCATATTGCCCCAGTTCTTATAAGAAATATGTAATGAATCCAGCTGCCCAGGGCCCAAAATCCAGCTGCACAGCAAAGCAGAAGCTTCCATGCAACTTTCGGTGGTGATGCCATTAAATAAGGAAGTGCAAGCTGGCTAGGGCATCTTGAGCTGGTCAAAACGTGTGGCAATAGTGCAGGCATTTTTGGCCCTATAAATTGAGTTCCAAATCTCAGTTGTAATCATCCCAAAGAGTGTGTTGTATAAAGAGAGTGTGAGGTTTTTCATTTATAAGTTTTGTAAATTTATTGTATTATATTATTGAGAGTAATAGAAAGTGATTCGGTTTTTTTCCTCAAAACACTCAAGAGTGATCAGTGAATCACAACAAATGGTATCAGGAGCTTTGGTTCTTCTTTAGGGTCGTAAAATCGAAAAACAGAGCTTCGGTTCAGAAAATCGATTCTGACAAAAGTTATCAAAAATCCAATTTGAGGGTACCATCAGCTAGTTCACGTCGAGACGAGCTCAGTGATATTTTTCGGCGATCAAACGGAGCCCCAGAGACGCCGCACGCGCCTGCATGTGCTAGCGAGTGGAGTCTAGTCGCAGAACGCGCCACATTCGCTGTTGCAAGGTTGAAGACGATACACGTGGCGCCACATCAATAGTCAAATCGTCACCCGACACGTGGCATCCACGTCAGCAAGCCGGCCCACTTTGCCACGTCAGCTCTGCCACGTCAGCTGCCACATCAGCAGTTCGGTCCCACTTTGCCACGTCAGTAGCCTGGTAAATTTCATTTATCCCCCTAGAGTATTTGAAATTTACATTTTGCCCCAGAAGTTTTAGGAATTTATAAATCAGCCAATGTGTCGGATTTAGACCAACAGAGTGTCTATTCCACCATTTTCAACCGTTCCGGAAGCAACTGTGACCTCCGATTTGTGAAATTCAGCCCCGATTTTAACTTATTTTCATTTTAAACACTAAAATTAAAATGGAAATGGAAGATTCCCCTTCTAGTGCAATGATCAAGCTGACAACAACTAATTACTCCCTCTGGAGACCTCGGATGATAGATTTTTTATATTGTAAAGATCTGTTTGATGTCATCGAGATGAAGGGAGTGAAACCAGAATCTATTAAAGACTATGACTGGAACAAACTCAATAATAGAACTCTGAGTCAGATTAGGCAGTGAATCGACCATAATATCTTCCACCACGTAGTACATGATACATATGCTTATGAAATGTGGAGGAAATTGGAAGACATGTGTAGGCACTGCATTTTTACACATGAGTCCCTATGATGAGTCTCATTTTGGAGACACTACCTTTTAAGTCACGGAGGTCACGGGAAACGGACATCGGAAGGGGAAATTCAGAATAAACAAGGTTCACTGTTTTCGTTCGTGCTACGTTCGTGTTTACGTTCGAACGTCAAACGGATTGCGGGCGTTCGTGCCGCGTTCGAGGAAGCGTTCGAACGGTTCGGTAATTCTGGTTTTGCTGCTAGCCTCACATCCAGCCCAATTAGCCCCCCAAAGCCCATAAAACACATCACAATTTAAATAAATAAATATTAATTAAAAATTAACTAAATAATATAATAATTAAATTAATTAAATGATTAAATAAAACATATACCAAACATAAAATAAATAATTACCAACTTAAACTAAAATCATGCCTAAATTAAACAAATCACACACTAAATCAAAATATAATCATGCCTAATTAAAATCAATCAACCAATTATATTCCCAATCTAATAAGATTATTCCCAAACTTAAAATATTGTATTCCTAATCCAAGCCAATCAAATATCCAACCTTCCCTATCTAGCCAAGATTTGTCCCCCCTCAATCTTTGACTTCCCTTAACCAAACCAAATCAAATCTCTTGACTTCCCTTAACCAAACCAAATCAAATTCCTTTCCTTGTCAAACCTAACCATTTGCCTATAAAAATAACCCTTCACCAACCTTCTCAACCCTAGCTAGCTAGTCTCTAACTCATACACAACACACATAAAAACTACAGGAAGAAGACACCCAAAAACAGTAAGCAAAAGATAAAGAGGAAATAGGAGCAGAACGGAGTTGGAGCCGCAAGCAAATCAGTAAAGACAACGAACGAGAACAGTGAACCAGTGAACCGGGAGAGTTGCGGAGCATCCACCCTTCCGACGATCGTGTACCATACATCCGAGAGGTGATTTAAAAGGTTAGACCTGAGGGTACCTTTTCATTAGTTTATATTCATTGTTTATTGAATTCTATTCGCATGAGAGTCGTCTATGAATGCATGTTGTGGTCTTTGAGTAGACAAATATGCATGAATTATGAGATGTAATATGTTGTGGGTATTGGATGAATGAGAGATGTGTCAACTCTCGCGGTATATCGGATGGAAACCCGGACATAAATTTCATAGCCGATTCCGAATGGACGGTAATATGATCTGTACTCGGGCCACAACTCCACGTACCACTTGAGTAAACGGCACATTCTCTTGTTTTGTGTTGCTTTCATTTATTTATTCCTCGTCATTTAAATTATGTATGTCGTTAGTTATGCATGATTCAACCAAGCGCATGGGCTTAGTAAGTGTGTTGTGAGATCCCCTATGGGGAGGGGCTAAAAGCCCTTTACCACGATGCTTGCCGCGCCGGTTGATGTATGTTCGGATTGGATGTAAGATGTGTTCAATCGGGCATACTTGGTTGATATGATTGGTTCTATTCTTGTATGTGTGATGTGACGCGCATGGGCTTAGCATGTTGGTCTAAAGGTCCTCTCTTTGAGAGATCAAGAGCCCCAAAAGGTCACCTTTACGGCAGTGCTTCGCCGCGCCCTTTTATTTTCTGTTTATGTATTGCATCATATTTCATGCATCAGGTCCGTGTGGGACACAGAAACTGGGCGACGCCGTTCCTAGGCTCGCGGCCTAGTTTGGGAAGGATTACATAACATGGAGTCGCCACCCGGTGTGACCCGGGACAAAGATTTAAGGCCGCACTCACCCCTCGCAAGGGAAGACCTCAAACCGTTGGGTTCGGAATGGTCCCTTACTTATGTCACTTGTAATGAAAAGATTTATATAATAATTTAAACAAGCTGAAGTAACAATTATTTCTAAGGGTATCATGCTTCTAAATTCACATATATAAGATAAAATATGCGCCTAAATATACATGTATTTCATATATAAAATTGCATGCTTAACATATATCAAGATAGCAACGAACATACAACTTTGTACATCACATTCAGGAAAAATACAAGCACACATACTAACCATACAAGCATACGTGGTAACCATACAAGCACACATATGGGCACTTTTCCAAGTGGTACGTGGAATTGTAGCCCAAGTACAGACCGCACTACCGTCCATTCGGAATCGGCTACGGAATTTACGTCTGGGTTTCCATCCGATATACCGCAAGAAATAATACTCAAATGTTATCATGACACAAGCATATGAATGGTGATACATTGACACATTACAAAAGAAAGATCAACCAATAGGCAAATATGCATGCATATAATAAGACAGACTCAGTTCAGTGTGTGCACGTTCGTGTAGCGTTCGTAAACGCGTTCGAACGGAAAACAGAAGGTTCACGTTCGTATGGCGTTTGTTAACGCATTCGAACGGAAATGAGACAGAATGCTCACGTTCGTATGGCGTTTGTTAACGCGTTCGAACGGAAAGGAAACAGAATGCTCACGTTCGAGTAGCATCCGTAAACGCGTTCGAACGGAAAGGAGACCTGATACATGATAAGGCAAAATGTATGCGCGTTCGAGTTGCGTTTGCAAACGCGTTCGAACGGACACGGACCTGATGCATGAAAATGGGATGTAATACGTAAACAGAAAATAAGGGGCGCGGCGAAGTACTGCCATAAAGGTGACCTTTTGGGGCTCTTGATCTCTCAAAGAGAGGACCTTTAGACCAACATACTAAGCTCATGCGCATCACATTACATACAAGAATAGAACCAATCATGTCAACCAAGTATGCCCGATTGAACACATCTTCCGTCCAATCTGAACACACATCAACCGGCGCGGCAAAGCATCGTGGTAAAGGGCTTTTAGCCTCTCCCCATAGGGGATTTCACGTCACACTTACTAAGCCCATGCGCTCGATTGACTCATACGAAAATAACGATAATAATAATATTAAACTAAGTATGCCCGATTGAACGTATCTAGCGTCCAACCGAACATACATCAACCGGCACGGCGAAGTAGTGTCACGAAGGTGGCCTTTTCGGCTCTTTGTCTCCTAAATGGAGGACCTTTGGACTAACTCACTAAGCCCATGCGCCTGGTTGAATCATGCATAACTAACGACATATTGAGTTCAGGTAAAACAAACTAAATAAACAAGGGCAACACAACAAAAGAAAGATGGTGTCATTTACCCAAGCGGTACGTGGAATTGTGGCCCGAGTACAGATCATATTACCGTCCATTCGGAATCGGCTATGAAATTTATGTCCGGGTTTCCATCCGATATACCGCGAGAGTTGACACCTCTCTCATTCATCCAATACCCACAACATACCTCATACACACAATGGTACCACAAATACAGAAAATATAATCAAAATAAATAATCGGAAAGTAAAAATGAGAATAAATGTGAAAGATACCCTCAGGTCTAACCTTTTAAGCCGTCTCTCGGACTCACGTTCCACGAAGATCGAAAGGGGGTAAAAGCTCCGCAACTTTTCTGGTCTGCTGGTTCAACGTCCTAGCTCACTGTTTCACCGCTTTGCCTACGATTCGAACTCCGTTCTGCTCCTATTCGGCTCCTGTTTTGCTGCTCACTGCACGGGCTACCTGTTTCAATGTTTTCAAAGAACTATTCCAAGTTGTGTGGGTTTTTTAATGCAATCAAAAGTGATTATTTTTAAGATTATCTATGTAGTTTTCTAAGTTACTGTTTTTTAAGGATTTTGGGCTACGGTTTTAAGGTAATCTAGGTGGTTGTTTTGGCGTGTTTTAGAATTCGGCTATGGGTGAGTTTGGGTTCGGCTATGGAGGGTGGTCTTGTGGTGGTTTCTTTGTTTTCTTTTTGTGTGTGTATGAAGTGTTTTCTCTTGTGTGTTTTGTGTGTGTGGGTGTGTAGAGAGAGAGTTTAGAGAAATTTCGAGAGAGCTTGGGTGTGAATTGTGTTGTGTGAAGGGGAGGAATGGCCTTGGTTAGGGGTTGTTTATATAGAGAATGGCTAGGGTTGACAAGGGAAGGGATTTGTGCATTAAATTAGGATATGATTTAGTGTTTAGCAAGGAAAGTCAAAGATTGAGGGGGGACAAATTTGGTTTAGATTAGGAAGTCAATACTTTTAAATTGGTGGATATCTTATTGAATTAGGAAGTCAAATATATGATTGGCTTTAATTGGTTAAGATTGATTTTAATTAGGCAAATCTTATTTTTAGTTTTAGTATATAATATATTTGATTCATTTATATTAGGCATGAGTTTATTTTATGTTTTATTTAATTGGTAAATGATTTAAATGTTTTATTTTAATATTTAATATTTAATTAATATTTAATTATTTAATTTGGGATGTGTTTTATGGGCTTTGGGAAACTAAATGGGCTGGGCGTGAGGCTAGCAGCAAAACCAGAATTACCGGCTCCGTTCGAACGCCTCATCGCACGCGGCACGAACGTCCGCAATCTGCACAAGGTTCGAACGAAGTAACGAACGCAGCACCAACGAAGACAGTGAGCTTGTTTATCCTGAATTCCCGCTTCCGATATCCGTTTCCCGCGGCATCCGTGACTCAAAAGGTAGTTGTCTCCAAATAAGACTCCTCATCGGGTTTCACATGCGAAAATGCAATGCCTACAGTCCGTGTCCGTTCGAACGCGTTCACGAACGCAACTCGAACGCGCATGTGTTTTTGCCTTATTATGTGTCAGGTCTCGTATCCGTTCGAACGCGTTAACAAACGCCATACGAACGTGAGCTTTCTGTCTCATCTCCGTTCGAACGCGTTTACGAACGCTACTCGAACGTGAGCATTCTGTCTCATTTCCGTTCGAACGCGTTTACGAACGCTACTCGAACGTGAGCATTCTGTTTCATTTCCGTTCGAACGCGTTTACGAACGCTACACGAACGTGCACACACTGAACTGAGTCTGTCTTATTATATTCATGCATAATTGCCTATTGGTTGATCTTTCTTATGCAAATGTGTCACAATTCGTATGCTTATGTCATGATAACATTTGAGTATCATTTCTTGCGGTATATCGGATGGAAACCCAGACGTAAATTCCGTAGCCGATTCCGAATGGACGGTAGTGCGGTCTGTACTTGGGCTACAATTCCACGTACCGCTTGGAAAAGTGCCCATATGTGTGCTTGTAGGGTCAATATGTGTGCTTGCGTTTTCCTGAATGTGATATGTAAATTTGTATGTTCGTTGCTATCTTGATATATGTTAAGCATGCAATTTTAAATATGAGATATATGTAAAAGCGTACACATAAGTTTTATTTTGCATATGAGAATTTAGAAGCATGATACTATTGGAAATAAGTGTTACTTAAGCTTAGTTAAATTATTACATGAATCATTTCATTACAAGTGACATAAGTAAGGGACCATTCCGAACCCAACGGTTTGAGGTCTTCCCTTGCGAGGGGTGAGTGCGGCCTTAAATCTTTGTCCCGGTTCACACCGGTGGCGACTCCATGTTATGTAATCCTTCCCAATTAGGCCGCGAGCCTAGGAACGGCGTCGCTCAGTTTCTGTGTCCCACAGTCTGGCGACTCCACTGGGGATAAGAGAATTGGCCCCGAAATATTGACTTGTGATGTTTGGATTTGTGTTTTAATTGACCGTGTCTATAGTGGATAAAGTAAGGGTTTAATTGAAGGCATTTTTGGGCTAGGTAATGGTTTGGTGTCTTCCTTCATTCACTACCTTTCTAGAAGGAAAAGCTGTGAAGGCACCTAGATAGCCATCTACTTGTAGCCTATTGTGGTGGACTAATTTGGAGGACTCGTTGTTTATTCCTGACAACAAGCGATAAGAGCCTAAGAGGCTTGGGTATTTAAGTGAGCCTCGCTCCACCTTCCCTCTGGGGGATCTACAACGGGAAATCCATTTGACAGTCCGTCACACACCATAGCTCATTGGCACGTACCTTAATGTATAAAAAAGGGTGCGCTCACTTGGTTGCTCGAACCCTTGAGTGGGGAGACCTAGTTGTGGGCCATCCTTCGCCGGTGAGAGCCTTTATCTATACTCTTACTAACCCACCTATAGACCGGGTTGGCTAAAGTAGCAATTATTTCATTGAGTATGTGCTTGTGGACCATCCTCATTTGGATGCAGTTGGACTATTGTCAGAAATGCGGGCTTGCTGGGCCATTTAAACTGGGGCAAGTTCGCACCGTATGACTATTAGGCCAAAAGCTTCTGAAATATTGATGGGCCACTTTGTAAAATTTTTTATGTCATGTTTGCATCATCTTGCTTGTGTTTGAGAACATCGTTGTTTGGATCCATTTGGACCACTTATCATGGGATATGGGCTTGTTGGGCCATTTAAACTGGGACAAGAACACATCTTATGACGATTGGGCCAAAAGGTTTCTAAATAACAATGGGCCATTTTATGATTGTGTTCGGAATTTTATCATTTGGATTTAGTTGGGCTCTTTGCCATAAGACATGAACTCGTTAGGCCATTTAAACTGGGACGGGTTCACTCTTATGACAGTTGTCCCAAAAACTTCTAAAATGATAATAGGCCGATTTGTTTGAGAATTTTATTTGATTTAATATATGTTATATACTTCTTATGCACATCATGCATACATACATCATGTTAACCCTTGTGTTCTGAAAGCCATCATAGATTCCCGTTGGGTTAGAAAAAAGGGAAGACTCACCAAAATACCGAGAATACAGAGCTCATGAGAACTGATGAGTGATCAGATACTGAGGTATCCCGATAGATCAGTTGGAAAGTGGCTTCGCCAAGATTACTGAACAGTTGCAAGCCTTGACTGCTGCCATGACAAATATGGCTGTGCCCCGTGCTGGGGAGAATTCAGAGAATGTAAGGCGCGAGAAGCCTCCGAATGGGTTGGGGGATGATATCCCCGCTTTTGATGATGATAATGCAGAGTATGCAACAGACAGAGTGATTGGGTCTCAGGCCGAGATACAGAAACTCAGGGATCAGGTTGAATCCGTTACCTGCAAGATGAGGGGTAAGAATGAAGATTTGCTAGACTATGAGACAATGAAGTTTGAGGAGCAGTTGCCAGCGCAGTTTAAGATGCCGGATTTGGCTAAGTTCAATGGGAATGGAGATCCGAGGGTGCATCTCCGTCAGTATGTGTCTGTTATGAGTTCAGTTGGCCTGTCTCAGCGCCAAGTCCAAAAGATGTTGGGATGTCACTCGAGGGGGCACCTGTGGTTTGGTATCATAGCCTTGAGAAGAAGGTTAAGGAAGATTGGAAGTAACTAGCTGATGCTTTTCTGAAGCAGTATGTTACAGACTTGGAGATTGATTTGTCACTTCGAGATTTGGAGAACACTAAGCAGAAGCCGGAGGAGAGCTTCAAAGAGTATGTGGATCGCTGGAGGAGCCAGCTTCTGAAGATGCAGACCCGGCCCTCAGAAAAGGACCAGATCAAAATGATCATCAAGGGCACCAAGCCCTCTATTTATGGCAAACTGAGGAGAATGACCTCCATGATTGCAGACTTTCGGCAGTTGAGGGAAACTGTCATGGATATTGAGGAAGAAGAGGCCGAGAATAGAAAATTCTATGGTCTAAACAGGAAGCCCATTGGGGGACATTCAGGGACTATGCCTGCTACTGCTGAAGTCACTGCCATTAAGAACAGACGATTTTCTAACCTTGGTAAGCCTCTTTCAAAGGTATTCGAAAAGCTGAAGGCACATGGACTCTTAAAACCTTTGGAACCTAGGCCCATTCCAAATCCTGTGCCACCTCACATGAACTTAAACTTATACTGTCACTTCCACCAAGAAAAAGGCCATGACACCGACAACTGCGACCGCCTCAGGCATGAAATCCAAAACCTCATCGATGCCCATACAATACCCGACCCAGAAAAAGAACAACCCAACGCACACAGAAATCCCCTGCCCAACTACATGATCAACTCTGGCCTACCCGAAACCCTTGTCCTCCAAACTCTCAACCACTCAGCTTCATAGGAATAAGGGATAACAATGGTGAAGAACCATGGGCTGAAGAAGAAGGCACTGTTGTTTCTCCTAGTTTATCTTACACTTTTAATAAAGACATTGATTTTGTTCGAACGTTTCCTCAACATTAATAAAGGCGATCATTTCATTATCTGCCTAAGACTATTACTTTCAAACTTGCAACATGAGTGTGTTCAATATTGGTAATATGATACTCAGAACACGGGGAATCCTCGAATAAACAAGCAGGGGGGCAGTGAGAGCATCAGACTTGGAAGGGAATTAGTTCACCAAGCCGATCAGCGTAGACAGATTAAAGCGGTGGCTTGCCTGAGGAAAGGAAGACTGAGCAGTCACCAAGAGAATTGGCAGAAGACCTAACCCGACGGGATATGAACATTCATGCATGCATACACGTAACACATTTTGCATCCATTTGTGTTTGTTTTGTGTTCACAGGTTTTAAAGAATAAGAAAAGCGGCAAAGAACAAGCTAATCAGAAACGGTAAAAAGCACAGTATCAGATTCAGGTAATGATTCCAGGGCGAGGCCCATATCAGTATCAGTCTGGGGGCGAGGCCCCTATCAGTATCAGTCTGGGGGCGAGGCCCATATCAGTATCAGTCTGAGGGCGAGGCCCATATCAGTATCAGTCTGAGGGAGAGGCCCATATCAGTATCAGTCTGGGGGCGAGGCCCATATCAGTATCAGTCTGAGGGCGAAGCCCCTATCAGTATCAGTCTGAGGGCAAAGCCCATATCAGTATCATTCAGGAAGAAAGCCTACATTCAGTACAGTTCGGGGACAAAGCCCACAGTTAACACAGTCAGGGAACAAAGCCCAGGGGAAGAAAGCCTCATATCAGTATAAGTTTGAGAACAAAGCTCAAGGGGAAGAAAGCCTCATGTCAGTACAGTTCGGGAACGAAGCCCAGGGGAATAAAGCCTTATATCAACACAGTTCGGGAAGAAAGCCCAGGGGAAGAAAGCCTCATATCAGTATAAGTTTGAGAACAAAGCTCAAGGGGAAGAAAGCCTCATGTCAGTACAGTTCGGGAACAAAGCCCAGGGGAATAAAGCCTCATATCAACACAGTTCGGGAACAAAGCCCAAGGGAATAAAAGCCTTATATCAGTATAGTTTGAGAACAAAGCTCAAGGGGAAGAAAGCCTCATGTCGGTATAGTTCGGGAATAAAGCTCGGGAGGAATAGAGCCTCATCTCAACAGTTCGGGAATAAAGCTCGGGAGGAATAAAGCCTCATCTCAACAGTTCGAGAATAAAGCTCGGGAGGAATAAAGCCTCATCGCAACAGTTCGGGAACAAAGTACAAGGGAATATAGCCTCATCTCAATACAGTTCGGGAATAAAGCCAAGTCCAAACAATCATGGAATAAAGCCCTATCTCTACACAGTCAGCAGTTCGGGAATAAAGCTCGGAGGAATAAAGCCTCATCTTAACAGTTCGGGAATAAAGCTCGGGAGGAATAAAGCCTCATCTCAATACAGTTCAGAAGGAACAGGCCGAGAATGGCACTCCAAGAATGGAAGCACGGTTCGGGAATGAACCAAGGGTCGCAGCACCTCACCACCAAATCAAAGCAACTCAACACATGGTAAGTCAAGTGGCAGCTGGCGAGCCAGGTAAGTAGAAATGCATTGCATAACTTTGATAGGATTTGTCACTGTTGCACATTACACAAGTCCCATCAAAGTGGGGGCGACTGTAGGCACTGCATTTTTACACATGAGTCCCTATGATGAGTCTCATTTTGGAGACACTACCTTTTAAGTCACGGAGGTCACGGAAACGGACATCGGAAGGGGAAATTCAGAATAAACAAGGTTCACTGTTTTCGTTCGTGCTACATTCGTGTTTACGTTCGAACGTCAAACGGATTGCGGGCGTTCGTGCCGCGTTCGAGTAAGCGTTCGAACGGTGTCGGTAATTCTGGTTTTGCTGCTAGCCTCACATCCAGCCCAATTAGCCCCCCAAAGCCCATAAAACACATCACAATTTAAATAAATAAATATTAATTAAAACATTAACTAAATAATATAATAATTAAATTAATTAAATGATTAAATAAAACATATACCAAACATAAAATAAACAATTACCAACTTAAACTAAAATCATGCCTAAATTAAACAAATCACACACTAAATCAAAATATAATCATGCCTAATTAAAATCAATCAACCAATTATATTCCCAATCTAATAAGATTATTCCCAAACTTAAAATATTGTATTCCTAATCCAAGCCAATCAAATATCCAACCTTCCCTATCTAGCCAAGATTTGTCCCCCCTCAATCTTTGACTTCCCTTAACCAAACCAAATCAAATCTCTTGACTTCCCTTAACCAAACCAAATCAAATTCCTTTCCTTGTCAAACCTAACCATTTGCCTATAAAAATAACCCTTCACCAACCTTCTCAACCCTAGCTAGCTAGTCTCTAACTCATACACAACACACATAAAAACTACAGGAAGAGACACCCAAAAACAGTAAGCAAAAGATAAAGAGGAAATAGGAGCAGAACGGAGTTGGAGCCGCAAGCAAATCAGTAAAGACAACGAACGAGAACAGTGAACCAGTGAACCGGGAGAGTTGCGGAGCATCCACCCTTCCGACGATCGTGTACCATACATCCGAGAGGTGATTTAAAAGGTTAGACCTGAGGGTACCTTTTCATTAGTTTATATTCATTGTTTATATTGAATTCTATTCGCATGAGAGTCGTCTATGAATGCATGTTGTGGTCTTTGAGTAGACAAATATGCATGAATTATGAGATGTAATATGTTGTGGGTATTGGATGAATGAGAGATGTGTCAACTCTCGCGGTATATCGGATGGAAACCCGGACATAAATTTCATAGCCGATTCCGAATGGACGGTAATATGATCTGTACTCGGGCCACAACTCCACGTGCCACAACTCCACGTACCACTTGAGTAAACGGCACATTCTCTTGTTTTGTGTTGCTTTCATTTATTTATTCCTCGTCATTTAAATTATGTATGTCGTTAGTTTATGCATGATTCAACCAAGCGCATGGGCTTAGTAAGTGTGTTGTGAGATCCCCTATGGGGAGGGGCTAAAAGCCCTTTACCACGATGCTTTGCCGCGCCGGTTGATGTATGTTCGGATTGGATGTAAGATGTGTTCAATCGGGCATACTTGGTTGATATGATTGGTTCTATTCTTGTATGTGTGATGTGACGCGCATGGGCTTAGCATGTTGGTCTAAAGGTCCTCTCTTTGAGAGATCAAGAGCCCCAAAAGGTCACCTTTACGGCAGTGCTTCGCCGCGCCCTTTTATTTTCTGTTTATGTATTGCATCATATTTCATGCATCAGGTCCGTGTCCGTTCGAACGCGTTCACGAACGCAACTCGAACGCGCATGTGTTTTTACCTTATTATGTGTCAGGTCTCGTATCCGTTCAAACGCGTTAACAAACGCCATACGAACGTGAGCTTTCTGTCTCATCTCCGTTCGAACGCGTTTACGAACGCTACTCGAACGTGAGAGCATTTTCTGTCTCATTCGTCGAACGCGTTTACGAACGCTACTCGAACGTGAGCATTCTGTCTCATTTCCGTTCGAACGCGTTTACGAACGCTACTCGAACGTGAGCATTCTATTTCATTTCCGTTCGAACGCGTTTACGAACGCTACACGAACGTGCACACACTGAACTGAGTCTGTCTTATTATATTCATGCATAATTGCCTATTGGTTGATCTTTCTTATGCAAATGTGTCACAATTCGTATGCTTATGTCATGATAACATTTGAGTATCATTTCTTGCGGTATATCGGATGGAAACCCAGACGTAAATTCCGTAGCCGATTCCGAATGGACGTAGTGCGGTCTGTACTTGGGCTACAATTCCACGTACCGCTTGGAAAAGTGCCCATATGTGTGCTTGTAGGGTCAATATGTGTGCTTGCGTTTTCCTGAATGTGATATGTAAATTTGTATGTTCGTTGCTATCTTGATATATGTTAAGCATGCAATTTTAAATATGAGATATATGTAAAAGCGTACACATAAGTTTTATTTTGCATATGAGAATTTAGAAGCATGATACTATTGGAAATAAGTGTTACTTAAGCTTAGTTAAATTATTACATGAATCATTTCATTACAAGTGACATAAGTAAGGGACCATTCCGAACCCAACGGTTTGAGGTCTTCCTTTGCGAGGGGTGAGTGCGGCCTTAAATCTTTGTCCCGGTTCACACCGGGTGGCGACTCCATGTTATGTAATCCTTCCCAACTAGGCCGCGAGCCTAGGAACGGCGTCGCTCAGTTTCTGTGTCCCACAACATGTTACATGCCAAAACAGCTCAGAATAAAGCTTTAATCATGAGGCGTTTGGTGAACCTGAAGCTACGAAGTGGAACTTCTGTTGCAGAACACATCAAAGAGTTCCAAAGCCTGGTGAACCAGTTGTCTGCAGTAGACATGCAACTGACAGACGAAATTCAAGCCCTCTTGCTACTCAGTTCTCTTCCTGATAGCTGGGAGACTCTGGTGGTTACTCTCAGCAACTCAGCTCAAGGAGGCAAATTTACCATGCCTATGGTGAAAGACACTCTGTCAAATGAAGAAGCCAGAAGAAAAGACGTGGGCTCAGATCAAACAGAAGCCCTTGTCTCGGAGCATCGAGGAAGACAACATGAGAAAAATCAAGGTGGGATGAGAGGCAGAAGAAAAAGCAGAGGCAAATCCAAGGACGGGAAAAAGACATACACGTGCTTCCATTGTGGCATAGAAGGCCACTTAAAGAAGAATTGCCGGAAACTGCAACAGGAGCAGGGACAAGGCAATAACCAGCAGAAGAATGATGCAGAGACACTAGTAGTTACCACAATAGATGTAGCTATATGCTCCGGCCAGGAAGAAGCATGCCTTCACACCGTAACTCATGATGTCGAGTGGGTGGTTGATACTGCAGCATCCTACCACGTCACTCCTCACATGGATTTCTTCACAACATACAAAGCGGGAGAGTTTGGAGCATTGAAGTTGGGGAATACCAATTCTTCTCAGATAGAGGGAATTAGTGAAATACAATTACTGACAAATGCATGGTATACAATAACCCTGAAGGAGGTCAGACATGTTCCAGAACTTCGGCTCAACTTACTCTCGGGGGTAGCCTTTGACAAACAGGGTTATGCTAGCCATTTCAACAATGACACTTTGAGAATGATCAAAGGTGTCATGGTTATCGCCCGAGGACATATTTGTGGAACTCTATACAAGACTCATGTGAAGATATGTGTAGAAAGCCTCAATGTAGCTGAACTGGAGGCTTCTCAGAATCTGTGGCACTAGAGACTCGGTCACATGAGTGAAAGGGGGTTGTCTACCTTGACAAAGAAATATCTAATATCTGTCTCCAAAAATGCTGCTCTGGATCCTTGCAATCACTGTCTATTCGGTAAGCAACATAGAGTCTCTTTCAATTTCACTTCTACAAGAAAATCAAAGTTACTTAGTCTGGTGTACTCTGATGTTTGTGGTCCATTGGAGGTAAATTCACTATGCGGTAATAAATATTTTCTGACTTTTATTGACAATGCTTCTCAGAAAGTATGAGTGTATTTTCTGAAATCAAAGGATCAGATCCTGGACTACTTCAAACTGTTTCATGCCATGGTCGAGCATGAAACAGAGAAGAAACTGAAGTGTCTTCGTACAGACAATGAAGGCAAATACACTTCCAGGAAGTTCGATGCCTACTGCGGAAGTCACGGTATTAGACATGAAAGGACTGTTCCACACACCCCACAACACAATGGTGTCGCTGAAAGGATGAATAGCACCATTATGGAGAAAGTCAGAAGCATGATCAGCATGGCTAAGCTGCCAAAGCCATTCTGGGGAGAAACTGTTCGTGCCGCCTGCTACCTGATCAACAGATCACCATATGTACCGTTGAACTTTGAGATTCCGGAGAAAGTGTGGTTTGGTAAGAATCCCTCATATTCTCACCTCAGAATATTCAGATGTTTAGCCTTTGCACACATATCCAATGAGCTCAGGCAGAAGCTCGATGCAAGGACTACTCCATGCATCTTCATATGTTATGGAGATAAGGAATTTGGATACAAGCTATGGGACCCGAAGGAAAGGAAAGTCATCAGAAGCAGGGATGTAGTATTTCTCGAAGACTAGATAATATAAGACATTGAAAAGCCCAAGATGTCTTCTAAATCCAGTGCCAACAAAGCTGATGTAAATCTAGACACAACCCCAGCACCAACACGAGTTGCCACAGATGATGATGGAGTGCAAGACATACCAGAAGCAGAACCTGAGGAGGAAGATAGTGTTGAGCAGATGGAGCTGTAACCTGCTCTATCAGAGGCTACAAGATCATCCACAGATCTGCATAACGACAGACCTCCAAAAACCAGTGAATCTCAAGTAGGAAGATCTGAGCGAGGCCGGATTTCATCATCCAGATACTCAATATCATAATACATTCTGCTTACTGAAGAGGGGGAGCCAGAAACCTTCAACGAAGCTGTAATGAAGGCACTGAAGAACAAATGAGTGTTCAAGCTCAAGAAAGATGGTAGCGGAAAAGTGGTGAAACACAAAGCTCGGCTAGTAGTCAAAGGATTTCTACAGAAAAGGAGAATTGACTTTGATGAGATTTTTTCACCAGTGGTAAAAATGGCTTCAATCCGAGTCTTCATAGGATTGGTAGCCAGATTAAACTTGGAGCTTGAACAGATGGATGTCAAAATAACATTTCTGCATGGTGATCTGAATGAAGAAATCTATATGGAGCAGCCAGAAGGATTCAAGGTTTCAAGAAAAGAAAACCTTCTTTACAAGCTGAAAAAGAGCTTGTACGGGCTCAAACAAGCACCGAGGCAGTGGTACAAGAAGTTTGACTCATTCATGGTGGGTCAATGATACAAAAGAACTGCAGCAGATCAGTGTGTATACATCCAGAGGTTTCCAAATGGAAATTTTGTTGCTATTATACTATACGTAGATGACATGTTGATTGTTGGACAAGAAACAGCGAAGATCAGCCAGCTGAAGAAGGAACTCTCTATGTCTTTTGACATGAAAGACTTAGAACCAGCTCAACAGATTTTGAGAATGAAAATTATTCGTGATAGACAAAACAATAAGTTATGGCTTTCACAGGAGAGGTATATTGAATGGATAATCAGGAGGTTCGATATACAGAAAGCCAAACCAGTCAGCGTTCCGCTAGCGCACCATTTCAAACTGAGCAAGAGTTCGTGCCCCTCATCCAAGAAAGAGATAGAGTAAATGTTAGCAATACCATATTCTTCAGCTGTTGGGAGCCTAATGTATGCAATGGTATGTACCAGGCTAGATACTGAACACGCAATGGGTGTAGTGAGCCGTTTTCTCTCTAACCTTGGAAAATGACACTGTGAGGTAGTCAAATAGATTCTCAGGTACCTAAAGGGTACATCGAAGTTTCGTCTGTGCTATGGGGGAGCTGATATGATCTTGGAAGGATATACAGATTCAGATATGGCAGAAGATCTTGATGGTAGGAAATCTACATCAGGTTTCATCTACACTTTTACAAGGGGAGTTGTGTCATGGCAGTCAAAATTGCATAGATGTATTGCATTATCCACAACAGAAGCTGAGTACATCGCTATAGTTGAGGCAAAAAAAGAAATGTTATGGTTAAAGCGTTTTCTCCAAGAGTTAGGGATCAAGCAGACATAATACAAGATATATTGTGACAGTCAGAGTGCTCTGGACTTGAACAAGAACTCAATGTATCATTACCGAATGAAGCACATCGATATTCGCTATTATTGGATACGCGAGGTGATGGATCAACAAATACTGAGACTAGTGAAGATCCATACAGATGAGAATCCAGCCGACATATTAACAAAGGTGGTTACTCGGGACAAGCTAGAGTTGTGCAAAGACATAGCCGGGATAGCTGTCAGATGACAATTGCTTTAGACGCAGCTGGAGGGGGAGAATTGTATTGAATCCAGCTGCCCAGGGCCCTGAATCCAGCTGCACAGCAAATCAGAAGCTTCCATGCAACTTTCGGTGGTGATGCCATTAAATCAGAAAGTGTAAGCTGGCTAGGGCATCTTGAGCTGGTCAAAACGTGTGGCAATAGTGCACGTATTTTTGGCCCTATAAATTGAGTTCCAAATCTCAGTTGTAATCATCCCAAAGAGTGTGTTGTATAGAGAGAGTGTGAGGTTTTTCATTTATAAGTTTTGTAAATTTATTGTATTCTATTATTGAGAGTAATAGAACGTGATTCGGTTTTTTTCCTCAAAACACTCAAGAGTGATCAGTGAATCACAACAAAATCTACCTCCTGAACTCGAACTTATGACCTAACAACCTGATCCTAAATATTTTGCCACAAAACCACACCCCTTAGGAGCTTCTAATATTAGATATTAAGACAATGTTCTCTTGGATATATAGGAAGAGGGAGAGGAAAGGAATTCAAATTCCTTTCCAATTTCCATTGTTTGGTTACACAATTGGAGAAGCAATTTGAATTTTATGGGAATTCAATTTCTAAAAAATGATGGAATTTAGATTTCTCACCAGAGGGTGAGGAATCCAAATTCTCCTACTAATGAACATTTGAATTTCCAATATTACCCTTATTAAAATTTTATATTTATTTAATATGTATTATACCTGGATCTAAGATCGGGACCTGGGGCCGGGTCCCGGTCCTTGTCAGGGTCAAGGCCCTGTCTTGGTCCTGGTCTCGGCCCTGGCCCTGATCCTAGTCTTTGCTCGGGTCCCAATCCTATGCCCGATCCTGGTCATAGTCCTGAGCCGGATCCCGGTCATAGTCAAGGTCCTGGCCTCGATCCCGAATCCCGATATTAATAATATAATATTATTTTTTAATTATTTATTTTTCATATTTATAATTATTTATAACATATATTAATATTATAAATAAAGTGTTTGTATTTAATAATAATTTTATTATAAATATATTTAAAATTATTATGATTAATTAAAATAACATTGATAATTAAAATAACATCGAATAAATAAATTACAATTTTAATTAAAAAATACTTTTCAATATTTAGATTATTTTTAATTTATAATTGATTTAATAAATTAATTATAAATAAATATTGATATTTATTACAAAATGATAAATTTATCCATTAATACTATATAATATTTTTTCCCCCTCAAATTCCTTTTACTAACTAAATAATGGAATTAAATTCTATCATCATTTCCTCTTCTCTCCATTCCTCTCATCTCCTATCTTCTCTTTCCAACCAGACACCACCTAAGTGCTTCAAGTCAAATGACCTATATGTCGGTATTTTTTGCTAAAGTTTTGGTGCCAATGTTTTTGCATTATCTATAACGTCTTTGAACATGAAAGATTATTTCACTTATCTTCAGTAGAATCCAAGTACTTGTGCAAGTTAATATGCCTATGTTCTAGCTTCTACTGGTTCTGGTATGGAGAATACAATGACACTTTGTAGTTCAGGTCATCTGGAATAGTAATATCATATCTTGAATATAATAAAAATAATCAACTGAGTTGTTTCCAATTATTGCTGTTGTGAAATAAAATGAGCACATTTTGAGCTTTCGCATCGGGCACCCAAAAACTCAGGACCGGCCCTGAAAGTGGCAATCTCCATTTTGAAAACATGTTTTCAGAAAACTTGGAAAATATTAAAATGTTGTTTTTACTTTTATATCTTATTTTAAAGATAATATTATGTTCTTTAAAATAATTTGTAAAACGCATGACCGAACCAGCTATCTGTTGTTTTATGTTTTTGGAAATGGAAAACAGTTATGTGAAAACATATCCTAACAGTGGCTAATTCCTTTTAGGGGTGTCAATTTGGGTCAGGATTTGTTTATTCGTTCGTTCGATTCGATTCGCTTTAAAGCGAATGCGGGTTTGGAAAATTGGATTCGTTTAATAGATGGGTCAATTCGATTCGATTCGTTTATTAAACGAATCGAATCCGAATTTGAGCTTGTCAATTCGTTTATTCGTTTAGAATTCGTTTATTAAACGAATCATAAACGAATCGAATCCGATTCGAATTCGTTTAAACCGTTTAATTAAATTATAAATTTATCCTTCGTTATTTGAATGTAAGTGTTTAACACTAAGGTTATTTTAGTAATTACTCATTTAACCTAAAATATTCGTATATATTAAAAACTTAACCTAAAAGAAATTCTTAATTCATCAAACCGAATACCTAAAACAGCTGCCGCCGACTCTCAGTCTCTCATCTTCTTCTTCATCAAACCTTCTTCATCAAATGAATTCCAAGTTTCCAAACCTAAAACAACTGTCGCCGACTCTCCTCTCCTTCTTGTCCTATCTGTAAATCTGCTAAGAAAGCAACCATGGAGGTCTTTCGGGTCTAACAAGAAAAGGAAAAAAAAAACCTTAGTTGAAAACGCACACGGGGTTGATCTCTCTCAAATCTCATTATACTGGTATGATTCTGGTATTTGTTTCTAACTTTCTTAGTTTTTGCTTTGAGTACTGTTTATGCTTCTCCATTTTTATCTTATTTTTGTTCTATTTTTCTGGTCGAGTCTTAATATCAAATGGCGATTGTTTATGCTTCATAATCCGAAACTAGAATAGTTTTCAGATTCTTTAAAACAGTACCATTATGACAATATCTTGATCAACATTGCCTCATTTTTTGGTAATCCACGTCTTGGTTTGGGTTTCAGCTGTCTAGCTTGCAATTGCAGTCATGGAAAATACTCTTCATGTTTTTATTGATAAGTGGAGCATCTGTGGAGCATCTGTTTGCTTTTCAAAGATGTGTTTTGTTCTTTGTTCAAAGAAGTATCAACACTAATTTTTGTGCTTCAATATCTCTCATTTCAACTGCTTTTCATATTTTACTAATGTCTTTGGTAAATTTACTCAGTCAGTCGGTAGAGGGTTCACAGTTAGATTGATCTCTGATTTACACTAATTTTTATTATAGATTCATATTAAATAATGTTTGATTTGACTATTAATATAATTTACAGAAAAATGGAGAGCAACGAAAGTGATATGGTGTATACAGTTGAAGACTCTCCAAGCATTGGAATGGAAGAAGATATGGAAAAAAATTCCCCACCAGTGAACGAACCACAACCAAATTTGAAAGGAAAAGGAGCAGCACGATCAAGAAAATTAACTTCGAAAGTCTGGAATTTATTCTACAAGTTGCCAGGGGATCATTTTCCAGACAAAAAGCCGAGATCGAGATGTCGAAAGTGTGGTATTGAATATATAACTGTATATTCTTCTGGCACAGGTAATTTAAAAAGGCATTTAGAAGTTTGTCCAAAATTAAAAATGCGTGATCCTAGACAGATGATGTTAGATCATAGTGATGACAGTATGTTAACTCGTGTTCCAAAGTTTGAAGCCCATGTTTTTCGTGAGTTAGTATTTATTGCTATTATTATGCATGATTTGCCATTTCAATTTGTTGAGTATGAGGGCATTAGAAAAATGATGAAGTATTTGTGTGATGAAGTGTCATTTATCTCTAGGAACACTGCAAGAGCCGATGTGATAAAGATATATATAGGGAAAAAAATAAATATTAAAAGCATGTTAGACAAGATTCCTAGTCGAATATGTCTAACTACCGATTTGTGGACTTCTATTACTACATATGGTTTATTTGTGTCTGACTGCACATTTCATTGATAAAGAATGGAATTTACATAAAAGAGTGCTGAATTTATGTGGAAATGCCAACTCCACAACTGGGGTGCCTTGGCTGAGAAATTATTGTCATTGTTATGTCATTGGGGTATTGAGAAAAAATATATTTACATTGACAGTAGATAATGCTTCAAGTAATGATGTTTGTGTTCATATGTTGAAGAGTCAATTGAAATTAAGGAATGCTCTAATATCTGATGGAGATTTTTTTCACATTCGATGTTGTGCTCATATTCTCAATTTGATTGTTCATGATGGGTTGAAAGAAATTGAGATAGAGTAGAGATAAAAAGCTTGTGAAATGTGAAATATGTCAAAGGGTCACAAACTAGGAAAAGAAAATTTTTGGAGTGTGTTAAGCAAGTATCTCTAGATGAGAAGAAAGGGTTAAGACAAGATGTTCCTACAAGATGGAATTCGACTTTCCTTATGTTTGAAGGTGTTGTGTATTATAAAGCTGCTTTTTGTCAATTGCAATTGAGTGATTCTAATTACAAGAGTTGTCCTTCTGAAGAAGGGTGGAGAAAAATAGTGAAAATTGGAAAAATTATTGTCTATGTTTATGAGATTACATGTATTTTCTTCGGGACAAGTATCCTACTTCAAATTTGTACTTTCCTAAGGTGTTTGCAGTAAAAGTTAATTTAGACCAATTAGTGGCAGATGAAGATGATTACATGAAAAGTATGGCAAAGAAAATGATCACAAAATTTCAGAAGTATTGGTTTGATTTTTGCACCATTTTAGCAATAGCTAACATCTTAGATCCTCGATACAAGATGTCATTCACTGAGTTTGCCTATAAAAAGGCATATGGTGAAGATTCTCTGGAGTTAAAAAATGTTCAAAAATAAATTTTTCCTTATTTGATGAGTACCAATAGGCCGCATCATCATCCTCCTCTTCATCTACTCTGACCCATTTTAATCATGTTGGTACAAGTTCAGAACGTAATGAAAATGCATTGAACCAAAGCTTGGATATCTTTAAGGTAAATTTATTAGTATACTTGTTTTGGCTTCATTATTATTATTATTATCTATTCTTATTATTATATTATTATTATTATTATTATTATTATTATTATTATTATTATTATTATTATTATTATTTGTACTTCTTTTAGCTTTTGATTATTCATATTTGTACTTAATTTATAGGAGTTTGATGACTTCCAAAGCTTGAATTTGATTCATATGTCCGAAAATCTGAATTGGAACTTTATTTGGATGAACCACGAGTTGATAGAATGTTGAATTGAAATTCTAAATTTTGGAAAGGAAACGAATTCGTTATCCTACCTTGCTTCCATGGCTCGTGATATCTTGACCATTCCAATATCCATGTTGCAGTCAGCTTGTTGTGGTCGAGATGATTTCTCGCGATCAATTTGCGTCAGTCAAGTCGTTTCGAGAGATTTCGAAGTTCTAAAGCAGATACGGAGTAGAAGAGATTGGATGTTCGGAGAGATTGGTAAGTGATAATTCTAAATTTTTTGATTTCTAAATGCTATGTTTACTGAGATTTTAGTGTTGTTGATATTGCTTTGGATTTGCGTTTTATGATCTTTCAATATTATTTTGCTTGGTCATTTAAATTTTGGAGCCAATTTGCAAATATCTATCATGGTAATAGCTGTAAATATTGTCTGGGGATTTTTCAGTTTAAGCCGTAAATATTATTTAGAAGGCAATTTCAGATATATCATGATAATTGTCATTAAATAATAGTAATTTGTTTTATTTCTTAATTTTGTTATTGTGATATATCATTAAAAGACTATGAATCGAAGGCAGTAAGCCAACTGTCAAAAGTTTTTCAATTTTTATATTACATTTTCATGAACTAGCCATATAGAACGGTGAATTGTAAATATATTATTACATTCAGTAAACTTGTATACTGTCATTTGAAGAGCAAATGGAAGCACAATCATCATCCAAAAGATTTATAGTTTGAGATATTCAACGGATGGTAAATATATTTTATCACCACTCATCTTGCTCGAACCCTACATCCTCTCCTCTTACTTGTACATCTTCAATCAAATCATGACCCCATCTCGACCAATTTCGCATTGATAAGGGCGGGGGTTTCCATCCAGTTCTATAAAGCAAAGGCGAAGCTTGGAAAGCTCTCTCTCCTATTTAGAATACTTGAGCTTCAAAAATATTAGTTAAATAGTGACATTAAATACTTGAGATTGAGTTTAAATTACATGGATTATACTGGGCAACACTTTTGTCCAGCGTAAGATTATTGAATAAACTAATGAATTAGTGCATTTGTGCACTCTTTTCATAATCGGATCGGTGATCGAATTGGTAATATAAAAAGATTTAATAGATTATTAGTTCGATCAGGTTGAACCGTTCCGAAAAATCTGAGAGAACTGACTGACGTCATAAATAATTTTATTTAATTAAAAATTTTAAAAATATAAAGTTTTAACTTTTTGTTTGAATTAGTTCGGTCAGGTTCGCCGATTTTGACCAATTTTTTTCCGAATCAATTTTTAACTTTTTGGCCGGAACAAATAGACCTTGCCACCAGTTCGGTTCCGTTTTTTTAATTAATTTAAAATTTTATTTTTATTTTCTTAAAAAAATAAAAATGGGATTTCAAATTTATTTAAAATTATTAATTTGAATTTCTATTACATAAAATTAAAAACCTAAATTGAAAATAAAATTAAAGTACTTGAACTTAAATTTTTAAAAACTTAAGTTGCTTACTTATCCACTATGGATGAGAGGAATCAAAACTTACGTATTTCATTACATTTTTTAGATAGTTCCCTATTATAATTATTTGCTCATAATCATTATATGTGTCTGTTGTTGATCCTTTAGCTCTCGTTCCGTTTGCACTTGCAGATGCATTGTCGAACAAGTCTTTAAAGTCATCGGTGGCATCTTCTTGTTGTCTCATCAGCTCGGGTCCACTCATCCACACATAGTCATTAGGCCAAACGGTTCCAACCGGAACCGTGAACCGAATGGTTCCCGTTAGAACCTGTTGGAACTGTTCGGTTTTGTTTGGTTCGACTATGGTAGAATCCTAACCGAACTGAAAAAAATCCGATTCCAGTTCCGGTTGGAATCGGAACCGACTGGTTCCTACCGGTTCGATTCCAAACTGAATTCGTGACCAGGTCTAGGATCAGACTCATGACCGGTTCCCGATGGGACCAATTCAACCAGTCGATTCGGTCCGGTTTTAATAACAGTGCAATTATGTGCACATATATAGGCATCTAATTGCGATGTTGATTTGACATTATGTGCACATATGGCATCTAATTATGTTGTAGACTTAACAAAAAGTACATATAAATATAGAGAAAACATGTGTTCAAAAAATTGGATCTGGTAGGTTCAACCAATTAAATCAGGAACCGATCATGAATATATTCCGGCTAAATGTAAAAAATTGATTCGGAAAAAATCGGTCAAAATTGGTGAATAGGATCGGACCAGTTCAATTTTTTTAATTTTTAATTTTTAATTTTTTTTTTGTAATTTTTAATTAAATAAAACTATTTATTACGTAAGCCGGTTTTGTCAGATTTTTAGGCACGGTTCAACTGATTGAACCAATAACTCATTAAATCTTTTACATCATCGATTCAATTATCGATCCGATTCTGAAAATACCGAAAAAAAAAAAACTAAAGGAAACGATGGGAAAAATCTAGGATGGCAGAAAAAAGAATGGCTTATTTATTTTCATTTACGGTGATGGTATGGTGAGGATAACAATATAACATATATTCTTGAAAAGTAATAGATTTCAGTGGTCCCTCGTCCACTTAGTGGAGTGACAAAGACATCGCTGCTTGTTATTATCATTGGAATTTTGTTTGCTTCATCTCGTGAACATGTTTTGGATCTTGTGACTGCCCTGTAGTTATGGCTGAAAATAAACCCAATCATTTGATTCGATATCGATTCGTTAAATAAATAAATTACTCGAATTCAAAAATAATAGTTCGATTATTAAACGTAAATGACTCATAAAAACTCAATTCGACTCGTTTTTGACTCGCGAACACTATTCGAAATAAACTTGACTTAGATCGTATTGACACAACTCAACTATATATGTATGTATGTGTATGTATTATAGATCAAAACATTTGAATTTGTAGAGAAATTATTTAAAATTTGATTAAGTAAGTAATTATTGTTTTTAAATTTATCGAGTTAAGCCGAGCCGAGCCGAATGTTTAGTAATCGAATTCGAGTCAAGTTCGAGCCTATTTTTTTTTTAACGAATCGAGTTCGAATGACACATAAAGCTCGATTTGAGTTTTAGCCAAACTTGAGCTCATATAAATACTTCTAGAGCTGAGTCGAACCGAGTTAAACACTACTCGACTTGTTACACCCTACTTGTAGTGGATTCTTGTTTTCTTGGGTACAAAATTATTTATCTATTTATTTGAACAAACTATATATGTTTATATATTTGAGAGAGAAAAAAGAACTATGTATGTTTTGTTGGAATTGGTGCTCGACACGTCAAATTTTGTTGTATTTATTGTAAATACGATGTACATTTTATTTTATATGAATAAAATTGAGTAATTTTCATCAATATATTCTATTATATGGTAAATGCGTAAAATACCTTAGAATGAATAGTTGTGACGTAATTACAAAAGCGCCGCAATTGTTACTGGGAAATATCACAATATAATTCATTCTTTAATTGTTCTTAGTCAAGGTTTACATGCTTGGTCATTTAGTAAACTCGTGAGACCGGTACATGTCATATATTAGAATTGTTCTAATGGTTTATCTCAGTAAACCATGAGTCTTGGAAGACTCATATAGACACATAGATATTTATTAGATAAATACTGAACGACTCATTCGAAGATTCCTGATAGATGGTACACCAACGTCAATATGAATCTTTATGAGTCGAATAACATATTAGCTCATTTGACTTGTGATACCACTGTGGATATGTGAGACATCCTCCGTACTTTGATGACAGTCACATCAACGATCTTTTAAGATCGGACCTCCGCCTGTTCGTCTGGTATAGACTGATACTCACGATATCCTGTGATGTATACAGAGAGGATCTGTCAGTCCCGTGTACGAGATTTAGGTGACCAACTTGTGATTCTTTGAAATCCTTGGCCGAGGTATGATTCGAAAACGAGTTCCGAATATTTATTGAAGAATCATAATTATGTCGTGACACAAGAATTGTTCATAGCAGAGATTTGACGTTTAATCTACATCTCCGAAACAATTCTGATAACCTATGACAGATGGATTATATATATGCAATGACTTCGACTTGGATGGTTCAACTCGATTATTTGTGGTCGTCGTAATTTGTGAGTGGACAAATTACGGACATAGAAATGGTTTCTGTGACAGATAAACTTGAACCTAGAGAGTCCCACAATATGAAGTGTACTCGTTGAGCACTTGGACAATTAATTATGGATAATTCAGATTATTCATAATTTACACAAGCGTATTCAATAATGTGTATTTGTGTAAGATACATAATTTAGATTAGATACATATTATTAACCAATTGAATTTTGACACTTGTTTTATTATTATTATTATTAATTAATTAATTATTAATAATGATAAAATGGAAGAATATTATTGGAATATTATTCCATAATATTATTTTGTCTTTTGTTAATTAGATAAATAAATAAATAAATAAGTTAATTAATTTATTTATTTAGATAAGAATATTATTAGAATATTATTATTTAAATGACAAATCGTGATTTGCTAATTCATGAGTTTTGAACACATGGATTTCTTTGAAAAAAATTAAAATAATTAATTTTTGATAAGATCAAATTTATGACAAAATAATTGGGCCAATTGTTAAAGCAATTTTGACCAAATATTGCTAGAAAATTCGGCCATGTAGGGTTTTAGTAGAAAATGAAATTGTTTCATTTTTTTGATAATCTAATCACTTCTCATGTGTTGAGAACAAAAGGAAAAGAGGGGTTAGGGTTTGAGAATGAGTGAACCCACACCAAAGGAGAAGAAATTAAGAAAAGTGCAGCTTGGAATTAAGGTAATAAAAAATTCCCAATTCCCAATTTCTAATTTCTTAGTTTTTTTTTCTAAAGCATGAAAATATATATTAGATATGTATTTTGCATGACTTAAAAATATATGTATCTTGGATATGTATATGGATCGAATTTTTTTTATGTTGATTGGTTAATAACCTTAAAAATATATGTATCTTGGATATGTATATGGATCGAATTTTTTTTATGTTGATTGGTTAATAACCTTAATAGTTTTCCTTATTAGCATGTGTTTTAAGATTAATTAGGGAATTAATCTCAAAATTTAAAATTGCCATTCTAGAATGATGTTACCATTCTAATATTGCCTAGAATTGTTCTTGAGGCTTTATGTTGTGATGATTAAATTTTGGTGAAAATTAATTAGATTAATTTGTGAATAAATTGAATTTAGGCATGAAAATGGAGACAATAATAAACTGGATCAGATCTGATTTGGTCCCTTAAAACAGAATATTTTTCATGGAAAATTATGTTATTTGGATGATTTTGGATGTGTATTGGGTGGTGGATTCATTCCGGAAATTATTCCGGGGCGAAAACGCGAGAAAACAGTGAAATTCGCGTTGAAACGGGCTTGTTAAGTCGCGGCTGTGAACCCAGCGAACTGGGCACTGTTCGGTCAGTCCACTGGCTGACCGAACACTGCCCAAGTGACTGGGTTGCCTCAGCTCAGCTGTTGGTCAACCGATTTGACCGTTTGCCCGTTACGCGTAGTATTTGTCGAAAATATTTTCGTAAAATAATTCGTCGTGTAACGAAATATATTATGTTATTAAATGTTAATAAATAATATATTTAAATTTATTTGGGTGAATTAAAAATATTTGATAGTTATTAATTTGCTTGGAAATTTTTTTAAAATGTTTAAAAACCATTTTCGCATTTTCATAGTGCCCCACCGCTGCGCATTCCCCAAAAAAAATGGTATCAGAGTGCTTGATCCCACATCCAAAATATTTTTTCATGCCTTAAATATTTGATATTTAATTCAATTTATTTTACATATGCTTAAGAATTAATTGATTGGATCAATTAGTTTGGCTGTTTGATAGTTTTGTAAAATCCCATAATAAGGCTTTGTGTTTTGTGAGTGTATTGTACACTAATGGGTTCGTCTCGTCAATACGGATGTAAATATTTTTCCTGATACCGTGGTGGTGTATGCCAAAGCAGTGCAGCTATGGTTAATGGAAATTTATTTATACCGGTAAAACTTATTTGATAAGAAACTAATTCGAGCAAAGTGCATATTGATAGATGCCAAAGCAGTGAGGTAGTGAATAAGTACCTTGGGTATGTTCATTGACGAGTATTGCATTGGATACGCCCCATCCAATAGATGCCAAAGCAGTGAGGATCAGAAACGGTTCATGACCTATTTTAAAGAGTCATATTGGATGTGATTGGTAATTGTTACCTACTTTCAAATATATTTGGGCACAATATGCCAAAGTTGTGTATTTAAATATATTTGTGAGGTCTACTTCATGCTATAAAATTTAATTTAATTTTTGAATTCTCGTATTTTGTTTGGGGATTGTCAATTTATGTAAAACAGTGGGAGGGCATCCTTATAGTAAAAATCCATGATATGTTGGATGTTTTGTGATATTGATGAAATTACTTTTATCTGTTAACTCTTGTTTCTTTTGTTAAGTTTGTGATGGCAGCTACTACTTTCTCTAATCCGTTTGCACATGTCTTGTACGCGAACAAACTGACTGGTCCTGAGAACTTTAGTGAATGTGAATTAGATCTTAAGATAGTCTTGAGATCAGAGAAGTTGGGTTATGTGCTGGATATTGCACCAGAGTCCTCACCTGAAGAGAGCGAGACATTTCAGAAATGGAGAGATGATGATATGAGAGTCAGGTCACTCATTCTCTGTACTATGTCTTCTGATCTAAAGAGGCAATTTGCTGATATGTTTGACTCCTATATCATTATAACTCAGCTTCGGGAGCTATTTCTAAACCAGGAGCATACCCCGATGTATAGAATCTCAGTGGAATTATCAGTTGGGTTATGTGCTGGATATTGCACCAAAGTCCTCACCTGAAGAGAGCGAGACATTTCAGAAATGGAGAGATGATGATATAAGAGTCAGGTCACGCATTCTCTGTATTATGTCTTCTGATCTAAAGAGGCAATTTGCTGATATGTCTGACTCCTATATCATTATAACTCAGCTTCGGGAGCTATTTCTAAACCAGGAGCATACCCCGATGTATAAAATCTCCGTGGAATTATTCCACGCTCGTTTGGCTGATGGCAAGCCAGTGATTCCATATGTCCTGCACATGATGGATCTCATTGAGTAGCTTCAAAAGTTTGACTTTCAGCTGAATGAGACATTGGGCAGGGATTTGATTCTTGGCTCACTCCCACCGGCGTATTCCCTGTTCATTATGAACTTCAACATGCATGGTATTCATTGTTCCTACAGTTAGTTGCATAAGATGTTTCAGATTGCTGAGGAGGACATCAAAAAGGGTGTGCCGACACTCATTTCGAAGTCCTCTTTACATAGTTCTTCTTATTCTTCTTAATCTACGAGATCAGGCAAGACGAAGAAGAAAAAGGCAAAGAATACTGGTTCTGGTACTCCTCCCAAAGGAAAGGTTGTGAAGTCAGGCAAGTCGAAAAAGAAAGCCGCTGAGGACAAGTGCCACCACTGTGGCAAGATTGGACATTGGAGACCCAACTGTCCAGACTATATAGCTTCTGTCAGACGAGAGAGAGCCTCTGCATCAGATATGTTTATTTTCCCTATCATTGATATCTTTTTGGCTTGTGAAGCCATTGGTTCTGGATAGGTTTTAGATTCTGCTAGTCCAACTCACATCTGTAATTCGTTGCAGGGGCTGAGGGTCATTAGGATGCTTAATCCAGGCGGGATGCAGCTGTATTTTGGGATTGTAGATTCTTTATCTGCAGTAGCCGTTGGCGAATACGAGATTCATCTATCCAAAGGCAGCATCATTTTGCCAGATTGTGTAGCAAATATTATATCCCTCTTTATATTAGATACAAAGGATATCATGTATATATTAAGAATCGTTGACCTGCGTGATCACACATGTAACGCAAGCGCACATATCGCTCAAGTAGTATAAAAATATTGATCCAACGAGGACTTAATTTCTACCGTTGTTATTAATTATTGATACTATTTATTTACAGGTATCTAATTAAAGGAATAAGAGATTGATTGCTTGATTGGTTGGTTGGTTGAATGTGGTTTTGCTAAATAAATAAAAGCACAAAAGAAAATATTAAGGAAAATAAACAAAAGACACAAATATCTAGGGTTGTGATTCCACACAATAATATTCTAATGATGAATTGATTCTTTTATATATGTGTAATAAATCAGTTTGTTAACCTGGAACACGAAGATATGCAAAAGCCTATGTCGATGGTCAGACACAAATACCCAAATAACCCAATTAATCATATGTCTATGTTAACCAAGTTACCTGAATTCATTAAGTTTATGTTCCAATTATTGCTACCCCCGCCCGATAGGTATATTCCTATCCTATAAGGAAATCTATTAAGGGAGATCGTGAGCTATTGAATCTAAGGCTAAAACCTAAAATCCCTTTTTCAAGTTTATTTTAAGTTTACCACATCAATTTTATTGGTGATCAGGCAACAAGAAGCATTAAGCTTAAGATTCAATAAAAAAACTTAAGTATTACCCATAATATAATTGAATCAATTATTAAACATGTTAAGATTATGTTTCATCACTTCCCAAGAATAAAAAGAAAATGCTGGGGTTAGGGGATCCACATTTAATATTCCAAACCTAGGAATCTCACTTATTATAATACGAAATTTGTCAATATTATCCAATTAAGTCAAACCAGCCATAAAAACGGTGTTATTACTTGTCCATAAACCAGCCATATAGGCGGTAATCATATGTCACCTGAAGACTGACCATATAGGCGGTGTCACATTATGTTACATAAATAAAACCAGCCATTAAGGCAATATCAACTTTTAATCTATGTGATTAGATTACAATTTCCATATTATAAATTAAGTGAGATTGACCTAGATAATTATATTAAATGTTTCATCATTCCCCCAGCGTAAATTAAGTACGAAACATAAAATAAAAACAAAACAAATAAACTATTATTAAAACTAGAAATAAAAGTACATAATTAAAAATACAAAAATATAAACAAACAAGATACAGTCATCAGATCCTTATTCAGAACCCTCTGGAAAGTATGAAAATTGAAAATGAAATCGAAATGAATTTATAGACAAAATTTCCTCTGGCACATCGCGACGCGCAAGGGTCTGCATGTCGCGAAGCCTGAGCTGGAAACACGGCAGATACGGTTTCTTCTGGAGGTGACACGTGGCACGCGGCAAATGTTCGGTCCATTGAGAAATTGACACGTGGCGACGAGGAAGGAGTTTGACTCACGACGCCCGGCGTGGCATGACATGTGGCAATGACGTGGAAACACGTGGCACGCGGTGAATGCGGTCCGTTGGGATGATGACACGTGGCATGCGTGGTGTCGGTAGCATGTGATAGTGACACGTGTCCGGCGCACGTTAGCAGATTTGCTGTGATGTTCACATGTGGTAAGCGCATGTTAACAAGTGCGAATGATAGTAGACTTCTCTGATTTTGACACGTGTCCGGCGCAAGTTAGCAGTATCCGGCGCACATTAGCAGACGACGCATTTTAGCAGACGGGGCATTTTAGCATGAAATTTACATTTTTGCCCTTTTGTCCGTTTTTCGATGTTTTAGCCCCGAATTGCTTCCAGTGAGTCCTGAAACTTTATTTATCTATAAAATAACACAAAACGCATCAAAATGTTCATTAAATATGAGAAACTAAACAAAATATTAGGTTAAAGGAGCGGTAAAATGTGATATATTTTCCGCTCATCACACCCCCAAACCTAACATTTTGCTAGTCCTCGAGCAAAATAAACAAAATAAAATGCAATAACAAAATTTAAACTAAGCCACTTTCGTAGGGATCACAATTTTATTTAACATATGCAACAAGTCTTTAAATCCCTAGGTGTCCCTAGTGGATGAGTTGTAGTCTCATGAGGGCTTACAGTGATGATACCCACAAACGTCAAACTAATGGACACAAAATAAAAAAGATAATAAAACTAATGCATACAATAGCAAAAAGGCAAGAGAAAATAAAAGAAAATAAACGAAATAATAGCTATATAAACAACGTCCTCAGAGAATGTCTAGTATCAAAGTTAGAGGAACCTTCAAAATGATCTACAACTAAAATCATTTTCTTTGAACAAAATATCTAAATCAGACTCTAAGTGTGTGTGTGAATAATTCTGCAAACAACTTCGACTCTAAGTTATCTATTAGGTGATTTCGTCTCAATTCTCAGTAGCTAATGGGTCAAACCAACCTGAGTATCTAAAATTATTCTGTCTACTTGTAACGACTTGAATTTCATAACTTGATTGGGGGTAGTAATTTAGTGATCGGGATTTAATTATTTCGGGGGGGGGGGGTAGCGAATAAATTTGGAGATGGCATAAAAACCCGATTAATGTCGCAATGTTTATAATTTTTTAGGTTAATATATTTAGGTCCGATAGGAATTTTAATAGTTTGACCAATATCATTATTTAGCAAGTGTTAATTGTTACCTAAACCTTATAACATTTGTTAACAAGGCTTGGTGACATTTGTTAAGCCTTGTTAACAAATGTCATTCACATACTTTGTGCCATGAATTTAAAAAGAAAAATCAACCCCCACTTCACGTTTTATTCTTCTATTCTTATTTCCTCTTCCTCTCTCCCTAGCAAAGAAACCAAGCTTTTCTTTCCATAAAATTTTCCTCCATTTGCACCAAATCTAGAGCTCCAAAGCCACATGCAAGCTTGAAAGTGTGATAAAGGAGTTTAAAGAAATATACTTGTGAAGAAATAAATTGATTTAAGGTGAGAAAGGTAAAAACCCAAATCTAAAATTACTAAGTTTTGATGATTTGATGCTTGAATAATGTTATTGGTTTGAGTTTAATGATAAATATTTGGTTTTGAGTCAAGGAATTGGAGATTTGAGGAATTCCCCAATTTGTAAAATCCTTAAATGTGAAGTTGAGTTGAGATTTATAAATGGTTGTATGAAGGTGTAATTGATGTTATATGGTATATTTGCTATGATTATGGCTTGTTTATGTGGTAGTATTGAAGGGTGAAATTGATGCTAAGTGATGTATTTGTTCTGATTGTGGTTTGAATGATGTTGAAGAAATAGTGTATGAAGTGTAATTAAATTCTGGATCTTGGAAAACTGGTGCGCGTCACGATGCCAAAGAGGGCGTGCGTCGCGACGCGTGAAGCAGAATTAGGTTACTGGATTTTTGGTGCGCGTCGCGACGAGCATAGAAGCTGCGTTACGACACCAAGCGCTGTTCCAGGACTTGTTTTAAAACCATTCCGGTTTACTTCTAAGATGTTTAAGGGCACTCTAGGGGCTTTGTATAGATAAATAACCACATGATAAGTCATACCATAACCATGAATATTTACATTTTATTGTATATACTTTTCTCATTTATTACATAAAAATCTAACGGTTTCTGTGGCATTAGATCAACGTCAAGCCATTTGGAGGTCACCGACGTCACATACCACACCTGATTTTCCTTAGCACTGTGAGTGGAGTATCTATTTCAGAGTTTTGAATGTGGTTTTAGTTATTATTTTGTAGATCATTGATTTATTTGTTTTAATTAAAATGATGATTTCATGAAAATGAGAAATATGGTTAAAGTTTTGATAAAACTTGGTTTGTGATAAATGTTTTGGTGATGAAAATGATTTCAAACATATGGATTTATGATTTTTGAGGCATGGAGGAAAAATCCACCTCAGATGTTACTTGATTCAGATATGGAATTGACGGATATGGAATTGACAGACATGGTATTGATGGGTATCGGTATTGATACCGAATATAGACGTGTGCACACGGGATACATGACTAGAGATGACAGATGCCTCTAGATCCTGGGTATTGGGCTAGGAGGACTGTGAGTACAACGCCCCTAGACCCCAGATATTTCAGAGACAGGTTGGTGGCACTGGTAGCACCACTGTTGTCTGGATTAGTGGCTTGAGGGACTGTGCGTACAACGCCCCAATACCACAGGATTATGTACAGATTGACCGATGATATTTCTGATGATGATATTGATGTATTCTCATTATTTTCAAAAGTTTTGAAAGGGAAAACTCTAGTTTATGATTCAAGAATTCCGAAAGTTTTTACATTGAAAATGAGCATTTCTAATACTGTTTGTTTTCTGGTTTTATAGCTCCACTCACTCAGTTCTTTAGGACTCACCCCCCACTCTCTAGGTTTTGCAAGGCCTTCCTTTTGGTGAGCCAATGCTGTATTTTGAGAGACATGGATTCGGGACAGGAGCAACACGCAGTCACTAGTTTTATGGGTTCATCATGTTGTGTCTACATTCATATAGAATGTAGTTTCTTTTGAGTTTATGTGATGTAAAATCTATGTATATATGTGTGGTTGTTTCACATCCGGATTATGTACGTGCCATGTTTAATATTTCATACAATTTTTCTGCTTGATGAGAAAATGTTTGCATATATGGTTGATTTCTGGTTTCAGTCAAAGGCTTAGGTGACAGTGGGATTCTGTCATATGCCGGTAATATTCCCGGATTGGGGATGTTACACTACTACAATCTGCGTAAAGTGAGGTATGCAATATTTTTTTCAATCATACCTCACATTATAAATAACTGTAGACATAAACAGATATTCAGGCAAACGGTCATTCATCAACCACCGATTATTTCAACTAGTCACTTTGTCAATTCCTTATTATCTAACTGCTACAGAACTATTTTTTAGTGCATACGAGCCCGACCTAGATATGAGGCTCAAAATTAGGATAAAAGTGAAATTAGCATTTATCTTTTCCTAAAATTTTTTACTAAGACAAACAATCTTATCATTGGACTTTTTTTCCATTTTTTTTAAAAAATGCGAACCTTTAAAACATATCCATTTCGATGGTCTCAAGAATTGATTCTTTACTCTGCCATCTCTGATGAATTAAATTTTTAACTTCGCAATTTTGTCAAACTTTATTCGGTGATAATCCCACTTTCACTAGTTTGCTTTGCCTAAAATACTCCGTCTACATTTTTCCCTGCAAAAATAATACATAAAATTAAAAACTCTACAACATGTATACACAAAATATGAAAACAGAAATTACAACAAATTGCCAGACGTGACTGAAATCCATCTGTCAATGAGGTTTCAGCGTGGTTTTGGATGTCCAATTAAAGATAATCCCGTGAGCGTTGCTTTTGAAGGGTCTCTTCCAACGGTAAAGTGGCAAAAATAATTTTATCTTATTCAGTGCTTGTGCCACCTTCTTAAACTTTGTCGCTCCAGTGGTTTCTAAAAAGAAAGAAAAAAAAAATCATGAGGTCTCATATGGTGTTTGACTTGGAATGGGGGTTCCATTCTGTCAATCTTTAGGGCGATGTTTCTGATATGTACTCCCCAAAACAATGATGTTTCTCCTGAATGCATGAGATCTTCAATATGGTTAGACATTTGCTCCTCCATTTGTGCATCTTCCTCCACATTTTATTCACAGATATATTTTAGAATTTCCTTGTTCATCTCTTCATCTGTCGTCTGTGAAATGCATGCTCCATAAGTGTCAACATGAGGATGTAAAGATGTATCTGATTTTAGGTCTTCATCCTCTGTGGTTGATATGACTGGCTCATGTAGCTCTTCTTCAAACATCAGTGCAATGCATGCTCCAAGATCTCCATTTTGAGGATACAGAGTTTCATCCTCAATTTTTATTGATGCAAACAGCTCTGATTCTTGTTCCTCGTCAGAGTCCGATGAATAATAAAAATCAAATTGAAATTCTGATGGTTCGGGCTCCTGAACTGATACCTCTGGCACTTGATACTGCTCAACCTCCTCCTCTGTTAAGGTGTCATCATGAAACTCTTGGTACTCAAAGGCTTTATCAATGTCATTTGCTCCGTGAGATATGTAATTCAAGGTGTCTATTAATTGTCTAATTTGATCTGTCATCCTCTGTATGGATGTCGTTTGACTCTGAAATTGTGCATCAAATTGAGCTTCCCATTCCTTGAACCATTCTTTGAGCATGTCAATCATCTGATCTTCCTATGATGGTTCTGGTTCTTGATGAAGATCGTAGGTGGATGGTGGATAAGATGGAAAATATGGTTCAGTGAAATATGATGGTTCTTCGAACCTTGAATGATTATGATAATTCTGCCACCCTGAAAGGTATATGCATTGATCGCTCGGGTGGTTACCATCGCATATTTCACATCTCCCCACTGCGTTCTGTTGAGCAAATGTAGTATTGCTTGATTCTGACATCCAGTGATAATTGTTAGACTGGACATCAGGCCTCATAAAATCGGACTATTGCTCCCTGATTTGGGGTGTATCTTCTTCTAGTAAAGCTCGTAATCTCTCAATCACCCAATAATGTTCCATTTCAACCACCTGAAAAATAAAAGAAAGAAATAAAAATTACAGATAAAAATAAAGAAAATTATATACAAGTAAATTAGATAGCTTCAAAAATTAATAACTCAAGAAAAATAAGTTCCCGAAAACGGCGCCAAAAACTTGATCGGCGTGATCACACACATAACGCAAGCGCACGTATCGCTCAAGTAGTATAAAAATATTGATCCCACGAGGACTTAATTTCTACTGTTGTTATTAATTATTGATACTATTTATTTATAGGTATCTAATTAAAGGAAGAATGGATTGATTGCTTGATTGGTTGGTTGAATGTGGTTTTGCTAAATAAATAAATAAATAAAAACACAAAAGAAAATATTAAGGAAAATAAACAAAAGACACAAATATCTAGGGTTGTGATTCCATACAATAATATTCTAATGATGAATTGATTCTCTTATATATGTGTAATAAATCAGTTTGTTAACCTGGAACACGAATATATGCAAAAGCCTATGTCAACGGTCAGACGCAAATACCTAAATAACCCAATTAATCATATGTCTATGTTAACCAAATTATCTGAATTCATTAAGTTCAAGTTCCAATTATTGCTACCCCTGCCCGACAGGTATATTCCTATCCTGTAAGGAAATCTATTTAGGGTTATCTATCATTAAGGGAGATCGAGAGCTATTGAATCTAAGGCTAAAACCTAAAATCCATTTTCCAAGTTTATTTTAAGTTTACCACATCAATCTTATTGGTGATCAGGCAACAAGAAGCATTAAACTTAAGATTCAAAAAACAAACTTAAGTATTACCCATAATATAATTGAATCAATTATTAAACATGTTAAGATTGTGTTTCATCACTTCCTAAAAATAAGAAGAAAGTGATGGGGTTAGGGGATCCATATTTAATATTTCAAACCTAGGAATCTCACTTATTATAATATGGAATTTGTCAATATTATCCAATTAAGTCAAACCATCCATAAAGGCGGTGTTATTACTTATCCATAAACATGTTATATAGGCGGTAATCATCTGTCACTTGAAGACCGACTATATAGGCGGTGTCACATTATGTTACATAAATAAAACCAACCATTAAGGCGGTATCAAATTTTAATCCATGTGATTAGATTACAATTTACATATTATAAATTAAGTGAGATTGACCTAGATAATCATATTAAATGTTTCACCATTCCCCCATCGAAAATTAAGTACGAAACATAAAATAAAAATAAAACAAATAAACTATTATTAAAACTAGAAATAAAAGTACACAATTAAAAATATAAAAATATAAACAAACAAGATACAGTCCTCAGATCCTTATTCAGAATCCTCTGGAAAGTTTGAAAATTGAAAATGAAATCGAAATAATTTATAGACAAATTTTCCTCTGGCGCGTCGCGACGCGCAAGGGTCTGCGCGTCGTGACTCTTGAGCTGGCAACATAGCAGATACAGTTTCTTCTAGAGGTGACATGTGGCCACCGGAAAATATTCGGTCCACTGAAATTGACATGTGGTGACAAGGAATGAGTTTGAGTCGCGACGCCTGACGTGGCATTACATGTGGCAATGACGTGGCAACACGTGGCGCTGATGTGGAAACACGTGGCACGCGTGAATACGGTCCGTTGGGATGATAACATGTGGCATGCGTGGTGTCGGCAACATGTGATGGTGACACGTGTCCGGCGTACGTTAGCAGATTTACTGTGACAGGCGCATGTTAGCAAGTGCGCATGATAGCAGACTTCTATGATTTTGACACGTGTCCGGCGCAAGTTAGCAGTATCTGGCGCACGTTAACAGATGATGCATTTTAGCAGACGGCGCATTTTAGCAGGAAATTTACATTTTTGCCATTTTGTCCGTTTTTCAATGTTTTAGCCCCGAATTGCTTCCAGTGAGTCCTGAAATTTTATTTATCTACAAAATAACACAAAACACATCAAAACGTTCATTAAACCCGAGAAAATAAATAAAATATTAGGTTAAAGGAGCGGTAAAATATGATATATTTTCCGCTCATCAATCGTTCTATGTATATATATGATATGAATGATGTTTTGTTACATAAATGTTCAAATTCGCAAGGTCGTTATATTTTGCATGCCATTAGAGATGTTTATGAAATTGGGGATAATAAACGTAAAAGATCTGAAATAACTGATACTCAATTTTGGCATATGCGGTTAGGTCATATATGTGTACGATACCTAACCCAATTGGTTAAGAATGGTTTGAATCTAACCATACAATCTTTTCCAACTTGTGAATCTTGTATTTATGGTAAAATGACCAAAGCCTCATTTACTGGTGTTGGACATCGGGCCACTGACTTATTGGAGCTCGTTTATAGTGATGTATGTGGTCCTATAAGTCACACTGCTCATGGTGGTTTTTCTTACTTCGTAACATTAACCGATGATTTATCACGGTATGGTTATGTTTATTTGATGAACATAATTCAAAAACCTTTGAAAAGTTCAACGAATTTCGAAACGAAGTAGAAAAAAAAACTGGTAAATTCTTCAAATGCTTTCGATCAGATCGAGACGGTGAATATATGAGTAGTGAAATTATCGAGTATCTTAAAGAGAATGAGATTCTCGCTCAATATACTCCTCCGAGTACTCCACAGCACAATGGAGTATCTGAAAGGAAAAATCAAACTTTATTTGATATGGTTCGATCTATGTTGAGTTTTACAAATCTACCTTACTTTTTGTGGGGGTATGCTCTTCTTACTACTACACATCTATTGAATAAGGTTCACTCTAAAGCTGTTCCTACTGTTGTGATGTATGCCCTAGAGCTACATGTAATGTAAACGGCTTTATGTGTTTTTGTAATAAAATGATGTATTATTCATTTATCAAAGTGTTTGTTTAATTTTCGCATATTATAAATTATCTAGAATACCCTAGATTACTTATGTGCCTTCAGACTTAGTGTATGAGTGTCATACACAAGAGGATTTAAGTCTGAAGTTAGTAACCTTAAATAGTCCATAGAGAGCAAACAAAGTGGGTACTTTGTTTGTGGTTTATCTATAGATGCGGTCCATTCTATATTTGTATGACGACCTTAATCCGGGATCGTCCATGTAGAGACATGAGAATGGAAGCACCTTGTATGATGTGATCATATAGGACTGGACCCAGATGAAAATGAATTTTTTTATAATATCCGTTAAACAAAGAAAATCATTTCGATCTATTAGATGGTCATATATGGATTGATCTTAATCCTGAGTGTACTACGAACTCTTGCATGGCAGGCTATGTCCTTTGATTTACAAAGGTGAGGTTGGTGTAGCAGTCCCGACCAATAGCTACGTACTTTGGGGGCATGGTCTGTTGTGTAGCTTGGAACGTTTTACATAGATATGAAGTTCACTCATTCTTGAGAGAAGTAGAGGAGTATCTTTCTTAAGGGTTGATTCGTTACTTGAACGATTAAAGCGCTCAAGTCTTTCTATTACGAATAGAAAGATTAAAATTCATAATCGTTATGAATAAATCGTTCATTAGAGAATCAATGGTACTTAAGATAAAAATAATTAGAGGGGTATAACGAACATTATGACCCGGCTCTAATTACGAGATACTCGTGAATGGTTAATCTATATGTAGTGACTATATCGATGGACACCGACTTGGTTCAGCTTAATATATCATCTGCGGAAATGAGAGTGGAACTTCGGGTTTTTATTGGAATAACCCGGAGTTAATAATTCAGAATAATTAATTAATAGCTTAATTAATATTTCGAGATTATTGGAGCTCGGAACCATAGGTCCATTTGGTCCATGTGCTAGCTCGATATACTATAGCAGATTTAATATAATTGGATAGTCCAATTATATACTCACAAAGGTATAAATATTATTAATATGATTAATAATATTATTTTGTCACACTTGAAATTTTATATTAAAAGTTAATATATGGTTATATTAAATATTTGATATTTAAACACATGTTATTTAATTCTATTTGATATAATTAAATGAAAGGTTAAGTTAGTAATTTCTAAATTTTGGGTTTTGGAAACCCTTGGATTTAATTTAGAAGTTACAATTTTTTAATAGGCATTTAACCTTTTGTTTTGTAACATATTTTCCATGAAGGAAAGTAAATATTGATGTTACAAAATTTTTTGATTACACACATGTGTTGGCCGAAATTTACATGGTGTAGAAGGGGAAGGGTTTGTTTTATTTTGTAAAATTAAACCCTAAGTATAAAAAGGAAAATTATTTTTCTTTTTGCTTAAGCCTTTCATTCTAACCCTAGCCTCCATCTTCTTCTTGTTCATTCTCTCTCAAAAGTTGAGACAAACTAAAAGAAAGAAAAAGAAGAAATTAAAAACAAATATCAAGTGTGTTTAAATCTCTAAATCGTTTAGGGATTTTTTTGTGAGTCTTGTCCACACAAGTTTCTGTTGGTAACGAGATATAGTTCGGAAGACTTTGTGGTGTCGAACAAATCTTCATCTTCATCTCATTCTTGTTGTTCACGGCAATGAGCATTGCTTTTGCTCATTGCCGCCTCTATACTTGGTGAAACAGAACTCGGTTTGGTTTCGTTTTAATCTAGTTTTTTTGGGGAACATTTTGTGATGTTTTGGGACTATGTTGGGGCTGTTTTCAAGTGAAAAATTAGAACCAAAACACAGCCGCTGTCCACACATTTCAGGGGTTGTTTCTGCAGTGTGTTGGGCGTGAATCGAGTATAAAACAGTCTAGTTTTTGTCTGACTGTTCGGGGACTGTTCTGGGGCTGGAATTTTTTTTTAAACAGAAGCCAAATTTCAGTGGTGGTAGCAGTAACATTCGACAGTTCAAAGGGGAAGGGCATAAAATTTTTTCAAGTCTGATCCATGTGCCTATACCGTTTCCGCTACGCAAGGAAATAGTTTCCTACACCTACTACTTCATATGAGATATGGGTTGGTAGGAAACCGAACCTTAATTATATAAGGGTTTGGGGTTGTCTTGCATACGTCAAGGTGATGTAACAGGATAAACTTTTGCCTCGAGGGTGAAAATTTAGGTTTGTTGGATATCATTCGAATCCCAATGATATCAATTCTATGAACTCGAGCATTGAAATGTGTTTGTAGCTCGTTTTGCCAAATTTCTTGAAGAAGAATTTTTGGCAGAAGGTGGTAATCATAGAAAGGTTGAACTTGATGAAGTCCAACCCATAGATGACAGACCGATAGGGGAATCACAGGTTCAGACAGAAGCATAACCTTCTAGTTCCATTCTCCGTAGGTCTATTAGGATATTGAGACCTCCCGAGCGCTTGTATTTGATACAAGACAAGAGTCTCGATGTACTCCTTATTGAGTAGACTGATCCGTATACCTACAGAGAAGCACTGCTAGACATTGATTCCGCTAAATGGCAGGAAGCCATGAATTCCGAAATGGACTCTATGCACCAGAATCAAGTATGGAACTTGGTTATGCTTCCTGATGGAATTGTTCCCATAGGTTGTAAATGGGTTTACAAAAGGAAGCGAGAGCTTGATGGGAAGGTTGAAACCTTCAAAGCCCGTCTAGTTGTTAAAGGTTACACTCAAAGGCCAGGTGTGGACTATGATGAAACCTTTTTACCAGTAGCGTTGCTAAAGTCTATTAGGATTTGGCTATCGCTGCTTACCATGATTATGATATTTGGCAAATGGATGTCAAAATGGATTTTCTTAATGGATTTTTTGATGAAGAAATCTATATGGAATAGCCGGAGGGTTTTGTCTCCAGCCAAAATTCTGGCATGGTATTTAAGCTTAAGAAGTCCATTTATGGACTTAAACAAGCTTCACGGAGTTGGAATCTTTATTTTGATGAAGTAATCAGATTGTCTGGTTTTCTCAAAAATGAAGAAGAACCTTGTGTTTATAAGAAGGTTAGTGAGAGTACGATAGTGTTCTTGGTGCTTTATATTGACGACATCTTGATAATTGGAAATGATATTGGAATGATGTAGGGTGTTAAAGCATATCTCTGTAAAAACTTCTCCATGAAAGACTTGGGTGAAGCTTCCTATATACTTGGTATAAAACTCTAAAGAGATAGAGAAAGGAATCTGATTGGGTTATCTCAATCTTCGTACATAGATAAGATCCTAAAAAGGTATAATTTTAGCAATTATAAAATTGCTAATATACCTTTTCGAATGGGATTCATCTTTCGAAGAAGATGTGTCCTCATACGGAAGATGAAAAGGCTAGAATGTCTAGTCAACCTTATGCATCATGCTTGGGAAGCATCATATATGCCATGTTATGTATGAGACCAGATATCAGTCATGCAGTAAGCGTTACTGGAAGATATCAGTCAAATCCAGGTAACGACCATTGGATGGCCGTTAAACATATCCTAAAGTATCTAAAATGTACTAAGGATAAGTTTCTTATTTATGGAGAAGGTGATTTACAGATAAGAGGATATGCAGATTATGACTTTCAGTCAGATCATGATGATAGAAAGTCTACCTCGGGTTTTGTATTTACTTTTAATGATGTTGCAGTCAGTTGGAAGTGTTCCAAACAAGGATCAACATCTGATTCCACCACTGAGGTGAAATATATTATTGCATCAGATGCTGCAAAGGAAGTTGTATGGATTAGAAAATTTATCACTGAATTGGGAGTTGTCCCAAGCATCGAGGATTCGATCCCGTTGTTATGTGATAATAGTGGTGCCGTTGTACAGGCAAAAGAACCGAGAGCGCATCGGAAATCGAAACATGTGGAGCGAAAGTACCACATTATTTGTGAAATCATCGCTCGATGAGATATTTCCATATGCAAGATATCTGGAGAGGACAACATAGCAGACCCGCTTACGAAGGCCTTGCCTCTGAGACTATATGATATACATGTAGAGGCGATGTGTATTAGATACCATCAAAATTTTCACTAGAGCAAGTAGGAGAAAATATTGGAGTTGGTGTTTGGTGCCCCAAATTTTATTGTATTTATTATAAATATGATGTACATTTTATTTTATTATGAATAAAATTGAGTAATTTTCATCAATATATTATATTATATGGTAAAGGCGTAAAAGACCTTACAATGAATAATTGTGACGTAATTGTAAAAATACCGCAATTATTATCGAGAAATGTCACAATACAATTCATTCTTTAATTGTCCATAGTTAAGGTTTACATACTTTGTCAGTTTGTAAACCCTGAGACCGGTACATGTCGTATATTAGAATTATTCTAATGAATTATCTTAGTAAACCATGAGTCTTGGGAGACTCATATAGACACGTAGGTATTTATTGGATAAATACTAAACGACTCATTCAAAGATTCCTGATAGATGGTACACCAACGTCAATAGGAATCTTTACGAGTCGAATAACATATTAGCTCATTTGACTTGTGATACCACTGTGGATATGTGAGATATCCTCCGTACTTTGATGACAGTCACGTCAACGATCTTTTAAGAGCATACCTCAGCCTGTTCATTGGGTATAGACTCATACTCACGATATCATGTGATGTATCCAGAGAGGATCTGTCAGTTCTGTGTACGGGATTTAGGTGGCCAATTTGTGATTCTTTGAAATCTTTGGCCGATGTATGATTCAGAAACGAGTTCAGAATATTTATTGAAGAATTATAATTATGTCGCGGCACAAGAATTATTCATAGCGGAGATTTGAAGTTTAATATATATCTCCGGAATAATTTGGATCACCTATGACATAGAGATTATATATATGCAATGATTTCGACTTGGATGGTTCAACTCGATTATTCGTGGTCGTCGTAATTTGTGAGTGGACAAATTACGGACTTGGAAATGATTTATGTGACAGATAACTTGATTATAGAGAGTCGCACAATATAAAGTGTACTCGTTGAGCACTTGGGCAATTAATTATGGATAATTCAGATTATTCATAATTTACACATGTGTATTAAATAATGTGTTTTGTATAAGATACATAATTTAGATTAGATACGCATTATTAACCAATTGGATTTTGACACTTGTTTTATTATTATAATTAATTAATTAATTAATTATTAATAATGATACAATGGAAGAATATTCTCGGAATATTATTCCATTATATTATTTTATCTTTTTGTTAATTAGATAAATAAATAATTAATTAGTTAATTAATTTAGATAAGATATTATTGGAATATTCTTATTAAAATGGCAGATATTATTTGCTAATCCATGAGTTTTAAACACATGGATTTCTTTGACAAAAATCAAAATAATTACTTCTTGATAAGATCAAATTTGTGACAAAATAATTGGGCCAATTGTTAAAGGAATTTTGACCAAAAATTGCTAGAAAATTCGGCCATGTAGGGTTTTTGTATAAAATGAAATTGTTTTATTTTGTTCAAAATCTAATCACTTCTCATGTGTTGAGAAAAAAAGGAAAAGATGGGTTAGGGTTTGAGAATTAATCAACCAACACCAAAGGAGAAGAAATTAAGAAAAGTGGAGCTTGGAATTAAGGTAATAAAAAGTTTCCAATTTCCAATTACTTGGTTTTTATTTCTAAAGCATGAAAATATGTATTAGATATGTATTTTGCATGACTTAAAAATATATGTATCTTGGATATGTAAATGGAAAATTTTTTTTGGTGTTGATTGGTTAATAACCTTAATAGTTTTCCTTATTAGCATGTGTTTTAAGATTAATTAGGGAATTAATCTCAAAATTTAAAATTATCATTCTAGAGTGATGTTACCACTCTAATATTTCCTAGAATTTTTCTTGAGGCTTTATGTTATGGTGATTAAATTTTGGTGAAAATTAATTAGATTAATTTGTGAATAAATTGAATTTAGGCATGAAAAATGAAGAAAATTATAAACTGGATCAGATCTGATTTGGTCCCTTAAAACAAAATATTTTTTTTTATGGAAATGTATGTTATTTGGATGTGTATTGGGTGGTGGATTAATTCCGGAAATTATTTTGGGGCGAAAAGCGAGAAAACTGTGAAATTCGCATCGAAACGGGCTTGTTGAGTCGCGACTGTGAACCCAGTGAACTGGGCACTGTTCGGGCAGCCCAAGGGCTGACCGAACACTGTCCAAGTGACTGGGTTGCCCCGGCTCAGCTGTTGATCAACCGGTTTGATTGTTTGCCCGTTACGCGTATTATTTGTATAAAAATATTTTCGTAAAATAATTTGTCATGTAACGAAATATATTATGTTATTAAATGTTAATAAATAATATATTTAAATTTATTTGGGTGAATTAAAAATATTTGATATTTGATATTTGATATTTGATATTTTTTTAAAATGTTTATATCGCCAAAATACAAGTTACTAATTAATTTGCAAATATAAAAATAAACTTTCGATAATTTAAAAGTTAAGGGATAGAGAATTTGACACCGGTGATTTATAGTGGTTTGACCAACTTTTTACATACTTCCACTCTCCCAAGCCACGCTTGAAGCTTTTCACTAAGTTGAATCAACAACTTACACCGAGTTTTCCATGACTCAATCGCAACCAAGAGTTTTGTCCCTAGGTTCACCCCAAACTTTACACCAAGAGTTTTCCAATGGCTCACTCTCAAACCTTTACAATGAGTTTTGTTCCTAGACTTACTCACAACCTTTACACAAATTACCCTTTTGAGTATACCTTCTCAACAAGGAATTTCACTGCCACAAGTGTTTGAAGATATGAAGATTTAAAACACACGTTGGGTACTCACAAAAGATTAGAAGATTTAATGATGTGAGTTGCTCTTCCAAGTAATCTAAGCTCACTACAAATGATATGAAGGTGTAGTGTGTGAGCTTGAGTATGAGAGTGTATGATGATGAAGGTTTTGTTTACTCTCTCCTTTTGCCTTAGAGAAATTATATGAAGGTCGAAGAAGTTGGTAAACATGAAATTGGGGTTCAATTTATAGAGAATGTGAAAGACAACCTCTGCTCTCTGTCTGAGACCGGTATGTCAGTTTTAGAGGCTGGTATGTCGGTCCTGCAAAACACAACGTCTATATTACCGTTGAAGATTAAAACACAATGACGGATTACTGACAGGTATGGAGGCCGATATGCCAGTTAGCTCACTGGTATGAGGACCGGTATAAACCATCCCGATTCCAGTGGCTATGAAAACTTCCATTGATTGGTATGAGAGACCGGTATGGAGCAGCTCATTTCCAGAGAGCATGCAAATTTATCGGTGTGAGGGACCGATATGTCAGTCTCAGTGTAGAAAATATAAGATTCAAAAGTTGAAAGTATTTTGTACATGACCCTAATGTATCTAAATAAATGTGCATATGTCCTATGAGCTTAGAGATTTTAATTATCAACTCACTTACAAGGAGAGCCCTAAGCTAAGATCAAATTAGATATTTTCAATAAACGCTAGAGTCTTCACATTCATTTTGTTCTTCATCACCAATCGCTTCGATTAGATATGTGCATATGATGGATGTGTATATGAATTAGATGCTTTCACAAAATAATTTTTCAAATATTTTTGCTTAATGTGGGACTTATATCCTAATCTACATTTTCCAAAAATATATCTTTATGAACCAAGTAACATTTTAAAATTCTTTTCACCTTGATTGAACTTGTTCACAATGTCATGTAAATCATATATCTTTTTATTTAAATCATCATTTTCAATTTTCAAAAATTCACAAGTACATGATGATTTATAATTAAATACTTCAATTTATATGTTCTTTACACTATGTTCATACTTATCATTTAAACACATATCCTCAAAATTTAAAGCATGATTTTGTTCAATATGAGATGCATGCTCATTCAATCACCACATTATTTTCATGCTTGGACTTTAAGTAAATATCATTATTTTCCAAAGCACGAATTTTATACATATAGATGAATGTTAATATTGATGTAATGTATGCTCTTCCTGAATCAAAACTCATTTCTTTCTAAGAGCATTATATTTGTTATACAAATCATTCAACATGCCAAACATTTCATGACAATCAGACATATCATTTTTAGAAACATCAATGCTTTCAATTTTCGATTCCCCTCTAGGATTTTCTATAACCATGAATGATAAATTATAAGTTTCATTATTTGATGAGCTATGATCAATATTGAATTCATCCAATTGATTATTTCCCTTATATAACAATTCTAAGGATTTCCATAATTCATATGCATTTGTAAATTGGGAATCCTATCAATTATGTTTTTATCTAATGCTTCACATAAAACTTTAAATGCATTAGAATTCATTGAAGTTTTTCGCTCTCTTGTGATCTCTTTATATCCGCTAATATCGTAGGTGAGCAAAAACTTCTCATTCTTTTCCAAAATTTAAAGTTTGTACCATCATAAAATGACGATCTATCGGTGAATGCTCATTCGGCGAAGTATGTTGTGTAGTTTGTAGAGGCTATGGATTGATTCTTGGATGATTAAGTCTTGTTGAGAATACCTCGCTTTGATATCAATTGAAATTACCTACAAGGACACACAACAAATAACCTTTATACCAAAGAGAGAGGGTGAATTGGGTGATGGCCTAATATTGTGGAATAAAAAAAATTTCGATTTTACGCTATTAAGTTAATAGCTTTACCAATTAAGCTTAGGTCAATTTTCTCAATCACACTATATCGCCAAAATGCAAGTTCCTAATTAATATGCAAATAAAAAAATAAACTTACAATAATCTAAAAGTTAAGGGATAGAGAAATTGACACTGGTAATTTATAATGGTTCGACTAAGTCTTTGTCTACGTTCACTCCCCCAAGCCACACTTGAAGCTTTTTACTAATTTGAATAAATAACTTACATCGAGTTTTTCGTGGCTCACTTACAACCAAGATTTTTTTCCCTAGGTTCACCCTAAACTTTACACCAAGAGTTTTCTAATGGTTCACTCTCAAACCTTTACAATGAGTTTTGTTCCTAGGCTTACTCACAACCTTTACACAAATTATCCTTTTGAGTATACCTTCTCAACAAGGAATTTCACTACCACAAGTGTTTGAAGATTTGAAGTTTTAAAACACACATTGGGTACTCATAAAAGATAAGAAGATTTAATGATGTGAATTGCTAACCCAAGAAATCTAAGCTCACTTCAAATGATATGAAGGTGTAGCGTGTGAGCTTGAGTATGAGAGTGTATGATGACGAAAGTTTTGTTCACTCTTTGTTTTTGCCTTAGAGAAATTATATGAAGGTTGAAGAAGTTGGCAAAAATGAAATTGAGGCTCAATTTATAGAGAAGATGAAAGATAATTTTTGCTCCATGTCTGAGAACAGTATGCCGGTCTCAGAGGCCGGTATGCCGATCCTGCAAAACATAACAGCTATATTACCGTTGAAGATTAAAGCACAATACCAGATTACTGACAGGTATGGAGGCTGATATGTCGGTTAGCTCACTGGTATGGGGATTAGTATGAACCGTCCCAGTTCGAGTGGTTGTGCAAACTTCAGTTGACTGGTATATGAGACCGGTATGGAGCAGTCCAGTTCCAGAGAACATGTAAATCTTCCCAAGGCAGAGCAGGGTCAGTGGTATATCGGTGTGAGAGACCGATATGTCAATCTCAGCGTAGAAAATGCATGATTCAAAAGTTTAAACCATTTTGCACATGACCCTAAGTCATCTAAATGAATGTGCATATGTCCTATGAGGTTAGAAACTTAAATTATCAACTCAGTTACAAAGAGAGGCCTAAGCTAAGACCACATTAGATATCTTCAATAAGCGCTGGAGTCTTCACATTCATTTTGCTTTTTATCACCAATCGCTTCGAAATCTTTTGTAATGTCCGCTAATACGCGACGAAAAATTCCGTGTTGCATCATCAAAATCCAACTTGAGTGCTATGACATTAACAAAACTAATAATATTTTTTATTATGGTTAGATTTTTTTTATTTAATGTTTTTTGTTTGATTTTTTTTTTAGTTGGATTTTATTACTTTGTGGATTGGATAGAATTGAAAAATATGAATCTACATCTAATTCGCAAAATGGTGATTAGGCGAATGTTTTCCCTCTAAAATATGTAAGATTATGTGTATTCAATTGAAGTCCCCAAGGGGTGTGGCTTGGTGGTGTAGGGTCCAGGATCTCACCTTGAGGTTCTGGGTTCGAATCCAGGGGGTGCACTTCTTGTAAGAGCCTGGGACAGCCGGTGGTTTTACCTGCGCCGCGGCCCAGAATGAGTGGTTTGGTGGCGGAGTTTCCATCGTTTCAAAAAAAAAAAAAAAAAAAGTGTATTCAATTGAAATTTTAAAAAATTCTTTAAAGTCTTATTATATTTGATTATGATTTTAAAATAATCATTAATATATATAGATATATAAAAGTCCGTTGATTTTAATGATTTCAATGAATGTTGTATTTTGATGGATTTTAAAGAGTTAAAAAAAGTCTATTGAAACTTTTTATTTACACGATAGACATCCTACCTTATTATTAATATAAAATATCAAATTAAAGTTTGATTGTCACGTTCACTAACAAAACTACACGTCTGCATTATAAAAATATAAACATAATCAATAAGTAGCAACAAAGAGAATCACTCAACTGTTTTAAACCATGCAGCGATCTTGGAGAAAGCTGTTTATTTATTGCTGCATGCATGGCTTGATTATTAGTAATAGAAAGTAGATGAGTTGATGATTGATCTTCAGGAAAGAGACGACAAATATGGTCACGGTTTTTCAAGCTTTAACTAAACTCGCAGACCCAGACAAATGAAAGCCTGGATATGCGTTGGACTAATTGTCTTTTTTTGTTTTGTTTGTCTTATACTCACACTCACAGTCTCATTTAACATTCCCAGAAAGTATTGATAGAAAATATATATTAATTTATAAGTATTGGACTGGAGTGAAAGTATTAACAGTTCCCTTCTCTTCCCAGCAGGCACTTAGTTAATTTCATGCAAATGCATTTCTAATACTCCTAGAATCCCCAGTCTCAGAGCTAAGAAAATGAAGTTTCTAAAATTGTTGTATTTATTAGTATCTTCTTTTTTGCAAGGCTGCATTTCCAATGAAGATGCATCAATTGAACTAAACGATGATATTCTAGGCCTTATAGTCTTCAAATCAGAGCTTAAAGACCCGTCTTCGAATCTTCAATCTTGGAACCAAGATGACAGTTCCCCATGCTCATGGAAATTCATACAATGCAATCCCATCAATGGTCGTGTTTCGCATGTATCACTTGATGGCTTGGGATTATCGGGTAAGATTGGTATTGGAGGCCTTCAAAAGTTGCAGCATTTGGAGCTACTGTCACTTTCTCATAACAATTTTACTGGTAATATTAATCCTGAGCTTGCTCTCATTCCCAGTCTTGAAAGTCTTAACCTTAGTCAGAACACTCTTTCAGGCCGCATTCCTCCTTCTCTTTTGAATATGAATATGAATATGAAATTTCTTGATCTTTCTCAGAATTCACTATCAGGACCAGTCCCTGACCAACTCTTTGATAACTGTGTATCTCTACAATACATTTCTTTGGCTGGCAATATTCTTGAAGGGCCAATTCCCAAAATCAAAAATTGTTCTTCTTTGAACACTCTAAATCTCTCCGGCAACCATTTTTCTGGAGACCTTGATTTTGCTTCTGGTTCCGGTATCCGAATTTGGTCACTGAAAAGGCTGAGGACTTTGGATCTTTCTAACAATTCATTTTCTGGATCCATACCACAGGGAGTGGCGGCTCTTGGTTACTTGAAAGAGCTCCTATTACAGGGGAATCAATTCTCAGGACAACTTCCTCCGGACATTGGATTCTGCACACACTTGGCGAGATTGGATGTCAGTAATAACCTTTTCACAGGACAACTGCCGGGCTCTCTGGGATTGTTAAATTCTATGAGCTTTATCAGCTTATCAAACAATATGCTGACAGGTGATTTCCCCCACTGGATTGGAAATCTAAGCGCTCTGGAATTTTTGGATTTATCGGACAATTATTTAACTGGATGCATTCCTTCATCACTGCTTGATTGTAAAAAGTTGTCAGTGATTCGGTTGAGGGGTAATAGCTTTAATGGTAGCATTCCAGAGGTTTTATTTGATTTGGGATTGGAAGTGGTTGATTTTTCAGGAAATGGATTCGTGGGTTCCATCCCACCACCAGGTTCTTCAAGTTCAAGCACACTCCGAATACTGGATTTGTCAAGTAACAACCTCGTTGGAGAAATTCCTGCAGAAATGGGTCTTTTTGCCGACTTGAGATACTTGAATTTGTCTTCAAATCATCTCTGTTCAAGGATTCCTCCAGAGCTTGGTTACTTCCACAGACTAATTCAGTTAGACCTCAGAAACAATGCCTTTTACGGTTCTATTCCTGAAGATATATGCAGGTCCAGAAGCTTAGATACTCTTCAGTTGGATGGAAATTCATTGACTGGCCCGATTCCGCAAGAGATTGGAAATTGCTTCTCTCTTTATTTACTGTAAGTTCCATACTTGTTTCGTTTTTGAAAAAAAGATGTTTTGGCCGGGTAATATTGACTGGATGTTGCCCGGCCAAGGCAAATATTAGAACTCACCGAAACGGTAATGTTTGGTCAATTGCCCGGTCAAAGTAACATCGCTGTTCATTTTTATTTAAATTCCCCCTCCTCTTATTAATACATTTTTATGGCCATCTTTTGTTTGCAGAACCTTGTCCCACAATAATTTAAGTGGTTCCATTCCAAGATCCATTTCAAATTTGACCAAGCTCAAGATTTTAAAGTTGGAGTTCAATGAGTTAAGTGGAGAGATACCACAAGAGATGGGAAAGTTGGAAAGTCTTCTAGCTGTAAATGTATCATATAACAGGCTCACTGGAAAGCTTCCTGTTGGTAGTGTATTTCCAATTTTGGATCAAAGTGCTTTACAGGGAAATTTGGGCATTTGCTCACCCCTGTTGAAGGGACCTTGTAAGATGAACGTACCGAAGCCTCTTGTCCTCAATCCGGATGATTATAATAGTAACCAAATGGATAATCACAATAACAGCCACAGCTCTTCCGGTAATCACCATATGTTCTTTAGCGTTTCTGCTATTGTTTCCATTATAGCAGCTACTCTAATTGCATTTGGAGTGATAGTAATCAGCCTATTGAACGTATCAACCCGGAGGAGGCTTGCATTTGTCAATACTGCCCTGGAAAGCATGTGCTCAAGTTCTTCACGGTCTGTAAGTCTAGATGCAGGTAAGCTGATTCTGTTTGAATCAAGATCATCCCTTGATTCTGTCATTAATCCTGAAACTCTCCTGGAAAAGGCGGCTGAGATAGGTGAAGGCGCCTTTGGAACCGTATACAAAGTCTCACTTGGGTCACAAGGAAGAGCAGTAGCATTCAAAAAGCTTGTTACGTCAGAAATAATCCAACATCCAGAAGACTTTGCAATGGAAGTTCGAGTCTTGGGAAAAGCAAGGCACCCGAATTTGATATCACTGGAAGGATACTACTGGACTCCTCAATTAAAGCTTCTAGTATCTGATTATGCACCAAATGGTAGCTTGCAAGCCAAACTCCATGATTCTACTCCGCCGCTTTCTTGGGCAAACAGATTCAAAGTGATCCTCGGAACAGCAAAAGGACTTGCTTATTTGCACCATTCTTTCCGTCCACCCATCATTCATTACAACCTAAAACCAAGCAACATCTTGCTTGATGAGAACTACAACCCGAAGATTTCAGACTTTGGACTGGCGAGACTCTTGACCAAGCTCGACAAACACGTAATGAGCAACAGATTCCAGAGTGCATTAGGGTATGTGGCACCAGAATTAACATGCCAGAGCTTAAGGGTGAATGAGAAATGTGACATATATGGTTTTGGGGTTTTGATACTTGAGATTGTAACTGGTAAAAGGCCAGTTGAATATGGAGAAGACAATGTAATGATCTTAAGTGAGCATGTGAGAGTCTTGGTGGAAGAAGGCAATGTGTTGGATTGTGTTGATCCAAGCATGGGTGGTTACCCAGAAGATGAGGTGTTGCCAGTACTCAGATTGGCCCTCGTCTGCGCTTCTCATGTACCATCAAGCAGGCCTTCCATGGCTGAAATTGTCCAAATATTGCAAGTCATCAAGACCTCACGCCCACAGAGAATGGAGATCTTCTAACACCATCAATGCCAATGGCGCCTTGCCATCATCATTTGATCTTGTTATTGTTTTCTTTATCTTTAGTTTCATTTGCATTTTGCTTAGTAATTGTGTTGTATTTGAAAATTCATCACTTCAATTATCGTTAATTTTTATTTACGCTTAAAGTAAAAGTCAGTGCAGCAGTTTAACAATTTGGATGTTCCTAATGAGACTAAAATTTGACATTCCTATCACCTAGCTCAAAAACTATTAATAAAAAACACAATGATCATTCAATTTTCCAGGAAACGTCATCCAATTAATTAATACATTTGACATACAAAACATACTAGGGTTATTATTTTCACCCGGAACAAAAACCACGAATCCTTTTTTGTCATCCCTAGTTCTAAGTACCAATTGTTCTCGACTTCATTTAATTGAGAAAGACTTGTATGAAATAAGTATACGGATAATATGGTACACTCACCCGTTAATATTTTGATAAATATATTTGTTGATGGTGTTTTCAGGCACTATGTTATTTAAGCAGCACGACAGGGGTAAAAAAGGTAATTCACTTCTCAGTCAAGATTATTGATGCCGACCCGACCACTAAAGAGTCAACAGTAAGGGGCCGGGAACTTTACGGTTAGTGACCGAGCACTTGAGTTCAAGATGACCGGGCAATTATCAGGTCGACAGCAGCATTCTCAGTACAAAAGACTATTATGACCGACCACATGAAGACCGAGCATAGGGCAAGACATGTTCGGGAAAATAAGGCATTCTATCCATATGAGATAAGATAATAAGTTATCCTACTTTCATGGGGTAAACTAGTAAGTCAATGTCCTAGTATGATAAAGGAAGTAAATGTAGTTTTTGACTAGGAATCCTTATGGAAAAAGGAAATAGTTTTGACTAGGAATCCTTATGGGAAAAAAGAATAGTTTCAATTAGGAAATTCTTATAGGAGAAGGAATATGATTTTTACACTATTATAAATAGGAGGGCAGAGTATGTGTAAAGGGCATCAAAAAATAAGGGATCTGAATCTTCAAGCTCTGACTTGTAGAAAACAAAAAGAGACCCGAAAAGAGTGTTTAAGTAATAAAAGTACCATCCCGTTTGTGTCCGTGGACGTAGGTCGGATCCAAATCCACCGAACCACGTTAAATCTCTTTGTTGATTGGTGTGTTTATCTGTTTTTTGCTAAATTTGCCTTTGGTCCCCCATAACCAAACAAATTCACTATTGAAGGAGGATTTCCTCGGGAGTGATATTCCCATATTACCCTGAGACCAAAATTCGCCGTCAACAGTTGGCGACGTCTGTGGGGAACTCAACAAAAAGCGGTTCGCGTAGTAAGACGATGGCAGAAGGCGGAAATCACCAATCGTCGGGGAATCCGACCACAGATTGGATGAAGAAGATAGAAGAAAGCATAAGGAATGACATGGAGGATAGTCAGGCCCTCTAAAAACCATGATCGACCGACTGGAGAGAATGGAAGGGGGGAACCGCGAGAAGCCCAAAACCAGAGCTAATCAAAGAAGATGAGAGATAGCAGATGGAAAGAGGGTTGTGGATACAAGTGAGGACGAGGGACCTAGGAGGAGGGGGCCTTACGGGATAAAATCCATAGTTGTGGAAAAAGATTCACAAGCAGAGGACACATGGGAAGAAGAAGAAGAGAGACTTTCAACAGATTCCTCTTATGATAGTCTCTGCTACACTAGAAGAGGAGGCACAGAGTACGACGAGACTGTTCGGGAGATCCCAAGGCGTGAGGAACACCGCACCCGTGGCAACAGACATGAAGAAAAGCGCAGAAGGCGACATGGCGGCCCAAATAGCGAGGTAAAATCTTGGTTAGAGAAAGAGATGGCCAAGTGGGGGCAAGCCTCAAAACAGGTATAGGAGACGTCTGGGATGACAAAGAGGAATCCCCCCTCACAGAAGAAATAAAATCAGCAAAATTCCCGAAAAGGTTCAACATGCCGACCATAACGCCCTACAAAGGCCATATGTTTCTTTCCGGCTCGGGTCTGCTCTTGTACCGCCGAGACCGATGTCTTTTTCCGGCTCGGGTCTGCTCTTGTACCGCCGAGATCGATGTTTATTTCAGCTCGGGGTCGGGTTACGTCCCACCGAGTCGGCTCCTTCAGACTGGGGACGTAACATTCCCCCAGGTCCAAGTGCCTTTCTCAGCTCGGGGTCGGGGTATGTCCCACCGAGTCAGCCCTTCGGACTAGGGACGTAACATTCCCCCAGGTCCAAGTGCCTCTCTTCACTCGGGGTCGGGTTACGTCCAACCGAGTCTACCTCTTTGGACTGGGGACGTAACATTCCCCCAGGTCCAAGTGCCTTTCTCAGCTCGGGGTCGGGGTACGTCCCACCGAGTCAGCCCTTCGGACTGGGGACGTAACATTCCCCCAGGTCCAAGTGCCTCTCTTCATTCGGGGTCGGGTTACATCCCACCGAATCAGCCCTTCGGACTGGAGACGTAACATTCCCCCAGGTCCAAGTGCCTCTCTTCATTCGAGGTCGAGTTGCGTCCCACCGAGTCAGTCATTCGGACTGGGGACGTAACATTCCCCCAGTTCCGAGCATCTCTCACAGCTCGAGACAGGATCACATGCCACCGAGCACATCATCGTTAGCTCAGAGGCAAAATTTTCTCCTCACAATCGAGATTGGATCAGTTATGGGTCAGGACCTCCAAATCTCTGGTACAGATATTACAGAGGATGAGTCATTTTTAGTTTGGACAACAAGAGGAACTTCATCTCCTGATGGAACGACCCAAGTAAGCAATTTGCTTTGAGGTGGAGAATCGTTCAGAATAGGGTCAGCATCTCCAATAACCGAGGATATGAAGATAGAAACAGAAGACTTAGTTGATGGCGAAGGTAATTTCTCTGTGATTTCTGGAGCGACCACCAGCAAGGCGATCAGCACACCATCTTTATATAGTTCCCGGCACCAACTTGCATACTCGTTGGAACCGAGAACTATGGGACAGATGTTGATGGTGTTTTCAGGCACTATGTTATTTAAGCAGCACGACAGGGGTAAAAAAGGTAATTCACTTCTCAGTCAAGATTATTGATGCCGACCCGACCACTAAAGAGTCAACAGTAAGGGGCCGGGAACTTTACGGTTAGTGACCGAGCACTTGAGTTCAAGATGACCGGCAATTATCAGGTCGACAGCAGCATTCTCAGTACAAAAGACTATTATGACCGACCATATGAAGACCGAGCATAGGGCAAGACATGTTCGGGAAAATAAGGCATTCTATCCATATGAGATAAGATAATAAGTTATCATACTTTCATGGGGTAAACTAGTAAGTCAATGTCCTAGTATGATAAAGGAAGTAAATGTAGTTTTTGACTAGAAATCCTTATGGAATGGAGATCTTCTAACACCACCAATGCCAATGGCGCCTTGCCATCATCATTTGATCTTGTTATTGTTTTCTTTATCTTTAGTTTCATTTGCATTTTGCTTAGTAATTGTGTTGTATTTGAAAATTCATCACTTCAATTATCGTTAATTTTTATTTACGCTTAAAGTAAAAGTCAGTGCAGCAGTTTAACAATTTGGATGTTCCTAATGAGACTAAAATTTGACATTCCTATCACCTAGCTCAAAAACTATTAATAAAAAACACAATGATCATTCAATTTTCCAGGAAACGTCATCCAATTAATTAATACATTTGACATACAAAACATACTAGGGTTATTATTTTCACCCGGAACAAAAACCACGAATCCTTTTTTGTCATCCCTAGTTCTAAGTACCAATTGTTCTCGACTTCATTTAATTGAGAAAGACTTGTATGAAATAAGTATACGGATAATATGGTACACTCACCCGTTAATATTTTGATATATATATTAACTAATAATGATAGAGATACTCGAACCTATGTCTCTCATTTAGTGAGAGACATGGGTTACTCTACACACCCATTAGCTTGAATTTGTCTGACTTAACTTGCAGCAATCATGCAATTCAAATGACACGTTTGGGCTAGACTCGTCTCTAAAGTCTCATACTCTCATCTCTAGTCTTGAAAAGAGTGAAGGTTGACGAATGAATAAACCTAATTACTATTGAGACTCCATGAGAAGAAATTGGTTATTTTCCACCTAATTAATTACTAGATGTAAATACAATTATTTATAGTGACCATGGGATATTCTATCATTCAAACATTTATCAGTACTTTTTAAAAAAAAAATAATAATAATGATGATGAGAAATTTCATTAATAACAACACAAATGATGTAAATTACACGATCATTTCATTTCAAATCAAATATAATTATTATCTTAAGGCTTAAGTCTAATTGGGACAAACCTAACAACATAAAACGATAGGTATACTTTGTGTTTTCCATAATCAATAGGAAAACATATTAACACCTAAAACTACTCAAGGACAAGAGAAATTACAAAATCAACATGGTCTTCCCATCTCAGCTCATCGTCGGCAAATAGAGATTTCTAACTAGAAGTGAAATCACAATAGTTGCATTTGCATATATACAATCTAATAAAAGAAAAGACAGATAAATCTATTCACCACAAAAAAAAAAATTATCAAATTAGGGATGAAATTTACCATCAGATAAATTTTTGTCAATAATTATCGACAGAATGCCAATATAAATTACTAAAATCATCGTTAAAAAATTAGCAATGGATTTTTCGTCCGTAAATTACTGACGAAATGTAACACCAAATTATGACCCGCACATTAATACCAAAGAAGTTTACTGAGGTAAACCATTATTAATATTAATAGTAATAAATATAAAAAATTATAGTAATGAAATAAATAATAATAATAATAATTTACCGACGAAAATTTTGTCAGTAAATTATTAACATTATTTTTTATTATAATTATTATTTTATTATCTATTACTATTAATATTTTTATAATTTATTATATATTTATTTATTTACATTATAAATAGTACTGGGCTTGGAACAACGAAGCGTGATCTGAGTTGGAGCGCTTGGGTTTGATATTCTATTTGGACCAATTTCAAATTATTGTTTTTCAGATAGGTTGGACTTGGTCTGTTGTGACCCAATTTTTTTAAAATTATTTACAAATATATATATATATTTTAATGATTTTAATTACTTACAAAAATTTTCCGTCTAGTGAGGGATAAATATTCCACCGGTAAATACTTGGTGATAAGATTTTTACAGATAAATTTTTTTCTATTGGTATCATATATTACCGATGAAATTTGAGTATTTGCCGATGAAACATTCCATCAATAATTTAATATCTTCTGGTGAATAGACTGTATAAATCCCTCGGAAGAAACCTTAAAGCTTCAACCCAGCCTCACTTCCAGGGTTAATTCTATCCATCTAACCCAAACAAATCTTCTATAAATCGAAGAAAATAAACATTTATTCTTACAAAACAGAAACATAAACAACCTAACACATGATTAAAAAGCTACCATCACATATAAGTGCATCCATATATCAAAAGATTTGGCCAACAAAACTTTTAAAAAAACACATACAAGCCTTGTTGGAATCAAAGAGACAGAGAAAATTAGGGGATGAGACAAAAGGAGAAAGAGGAAAAGAGCATAGAAATGATGAAAAGAATGGGAAAAAATTAGGAAGAAATGAAAAAATATGAGAATAAGTAAGTGGTGGGGGAAGTTCCAATGCCCCCTGCAAAAATGCAAGACCCGAAATAGGCAAATTTTTCGATTTTTATTTTCAGAGAGAGCAATCATTATTCAGTACTATTTACGGACATTCTTAAATATTTTATTGATCTCTAGAATATTCTCTGTATTTTTTTTGTTAGGAAAATATTTAAAAAAATAGTTGGTAACATTTTAGGTTTAAATGAAATTGATGATGGAATTGAATAAGATTTTTCAGATTGTTGTAACCATTAAAATTGATTATTTTAGTTAAATTTCAAAGGTTTGTAACCACAATATTAATGGTGTATATAATTATTTGTCCCATTCTTTTGTACTATAAAAAGAAGACACCAATTTCTCTCAAATTCTCTATAGCCTCCAAAATTCTTTAAAGTTCTTAGTGTTTATAGAGTTCTTAGGTTTTTTGTGAACACTTTGGCCCGTTATATGGGCCATGGTAATTTTGTAGGACAGTTATTGTGAGTTGTAGTTTGGAAATCTATTTAAAACACGAAGAAAAAAAAAAGAATAATGTTAAATATAGTATATTGAGAAAGAGTAAACTAGCATTGTTGATATTCTCTAATTTGGTTGCTGTTGCAACGGAAGTAAAGACAATTGATCCAGTTGTTGCCGCAGCTTGTCAATGATAATATCCTTATCAGCAATAGTCTCTAGAAGCTTGATATTATCATCCCGGAGAGCTTGAAACTGGAATAAAATACACTGAATCTGTGACTCGATGACTTCATCACTCAACTCAAAGGCACTCTCTACGACCCTCACAACACGCCACAAGCTGGCAATCGCAAGCAACCCTCCTCCTTTCCTCTCCAAAAACGCTTCCAAAATTATAGCCCCAGTAACAACCACACCATCAATCACGTAACCTGGCCGTCTAAAGAATCCCCTGCATCCCAGTGCTATTGCTAGCCCCACTGTCTTTGCATAAACCAGACACAATATTGCAATTCCAAGCCAGTGGTAGTACCAAGCTTCTTGCTTATTCGGAACACAAGAGGAACAGGAGAGTAAAGAAGAAGAAAGTTCTAGAACAGTTAAGAGAAGATCAAGAAGAAGCAGTGACATTGTGATTGCACGAACTGTAGTTGATTCTAGAACATTGGCTAGATGGTTTCTCCATGGAGCTCTATTCATCGGCTGCTGCTCTTTAGAGATGTTATAAAAGAGTTTCCGATATTCAAGCCTTTTATAACAGATTTTGATTAGATTTTGGATGGATGATTCAATGGGTCTTTGGTTTTCGGAGAACACATCAATTGAGTTATTAGAGTTCATTTGAGCCAGGCTAGCATATATAGATAAATAATGTAATCTTAGGCAAATATATATATGTTAATATAACAATAATGCTTGTTGGAGATGGAGAGTTGTTTCTAAGGCATGTCAAGTTTAAGTAAGCTGAGATTTTTGCTTACTTTGGGGTCACGTTGAGAGTTGGCTTCGTTATTAATTTCTTCGCTTGCGTTAAGGATTGTAATGTTACTGTTCAGATTAATGTCACAATCTTATTCCTCAAGGGATATTGCTCCACTTTTTCACTCTAAAATTTTCTGCTTTTATCAATTACTTTTCTTCTGGTATTATAGTTCTCCGTTAGTCCGTTAACATAGAAACTTCAAAGTTATAATTTAATCATCTTGATCATTTTTTTTTTTTCTCATTTTCTCATCAATAGTTGCACCCTTATTTTCTTTCTAATTTCTTAATTTTTAACTCATATATTTATCTAAATATTTTCAATCTCAGTTGCTTTCTTTTCCTGAACAGGTTTGATGCTTTATTATTATTTAACCTAACAGTGAGGAGGTGATAATGCCACGTGAGTTATAAATTTTCCTGTTTCTAAAGGTAAGTCTAAGCTTTATGTGTGCGTAATTAATTTTACATAATCATATAAGCAAATGATATTCTTCATCATCGTTTCATTCATTCCAAAGAAATAGATATAGCGGCAAAGTCTCTTATATGTGAAGGGATCAATTAATTCCCTCAATTTTCTTTTCAACTATTAATATTAAGTAAATAATAGAGATATCATCTTAAATTTATAAAATGAACTCTTAAACAGAGGATCTCTTGGCTTCCTCCTGAATAAATAGATAGTTTATGTTTACAGATCATTACGCTACACGTGGTGGAGAGGCTGAAATTGCCCCTGGGCTTGGAGAAATCCTAGTGTCTGGTATCCGAGGCACACCCTGGCGTCTGTCTTCAGGTAAGTTTGATGGGCTTGTGCGGACTCAAAAGCATTTGCCAACTTCAGCGAAGAGCTGCTGGTATCTGGTGCAGGTCCTGCTGATGGGGAAGTGATTCGTTTGACTGTAGACTATAGCAAGAAACCTTTAACAATTGATGAAAATATGAATTTGTCCTAAGATTTTGACTCGATGAGGAATAAATCACAATAAACTAAGACAAATTGTTACTATGGATTAATAAAATAATCAATCACCCTGAAATCTAACTGATGAACACAGATGATTAGTTTCATTAATCCACTTAATTAAGCACATTTGTTAAATAATAAATATATTTATGTTTATTGTAATTTTTATATTTTATGTACGTGAAATAATACTTTGGATATATATCTAGAAAAATGGACTTGATAATTGGATTTTGAAGGCCAGAAATTTAATATGACGTTTTAACACTATACAACTTCGTGTAAGTGTTCCTAGAACATGCCAAGATCGTCTAAGAGTGATCCATGTGTGAATTATCAAGAGAGTTGCAGAATACTCACATTGATTGGTTGATGAGATTTCAAAAATTCTTTCTTTGTTGGATGTGTTGGAAGCTTCGGAGCTTGAAATCGAGTTCCATACTCTCGGGTGAGTTTCCCTATCACCTTGATTCATTCCTTTAAGTGCTAGCTTGAACAAAAAATGAAAGAAAAAATTTTCTCCTCCAAGGAGCTAAGTTTCGGCCATGAGGGGAGAGGGAGAGAGATGAAGTTTTCTTTGTATTTTGTTTCTAAAACCATAATGCCAAAGTCAAAGTCATTTTAGTTTTTTGTATATCATTTTTCCAAAAAAGAAATACAAAACGTGTTGTGTAAGTTACCATAATTACACTCAACCACTTCCATCAACAAAAAGTGACAAATGATGTAAGTTGGTGGGACCCACTTTAAATTCAAAATTCAAGTGGTTTCCTCAACACACTTCGGGCTCAGTTTTGTTTAATCCAATTAAACGAATTTTCCGTCGCAACGTAATTAAATCTAATTTAATTAAACAATAATGCCTACCAAATTATTACGGAAGTCGCTCGCGAATTAATTCCAAATTAATTCGTTCGCTTGAATTAAAATCCAATTTTAATTCCGTATTGAAATCTAATTTCAATTAATATATCCGATATATTATTTTAGCCCAATTAATAAATTAAATAGTAAAATTCAATTTAACTATTAAATTTACTTTACCGATTAATTCCAAATTAATCGCGTTATCTCCTCTCGACGAATTAATCCCAGATAAATTCTCGTCGCAATTAATCTCATATTAATTCTTTCTCTTTTAATTAATCCCAAATTAATTCATTACCGTAATTAATCCTAAATTAATTTTCTCTCTCATAATTAATTCCAGATTAATTTTCTGTTCGAGTCAAATCTCAAGGGTGAATCTTCGGGAAGCGACCCAAGAGATCCCTGGATATGTTGGCAGTAAATACGATTATCGGACTATCTGAATACGTGCGTACCCGGTACCACGTTCTTACCGATTTACAGGACATGGTTGGCTTTTAGCAAAGCACCGTGCCTACCCAATTCTCCAGAAATATTCTTCTGCGGAATACAAGATCTTTGTCAGGCGTAGTATACGTAGTATTGCGTATTACGATCCAGTATCGATATCACATGATAGGCCTAGGGCTGGAATTGTGTCTGCCCCGTACGAAGCATATATCGGATCTCTGGTAACTAGTCTCTATAATCGGATAATCATGACCTAGTCATATTATCTCGATGACTGCAGTACTTAAGAGTACTAGTTCCGTATCCTACTTGATCATCATCTCCATATGACTGAAGTGATACTCCCATCTTGACATCACACCCAATACACTACGATTCTCAGTATACCTAGAAGAGGCGTACACATAACCTGTTAAAGCCCCGGACGACCAAAACCAAAGTATATTGATTGTCATATTAGCGATGTAAGTCTCAGGTTAAGACCAAATACACATACCCTGATTCGGATTCCCATAGACACATAGTCATACTACCAATGGGATTCCGAGGGGTCTATCTAGAGCGAAGCTGTTTCCGTACCATCGGTAAACAGAACCGCATATTACACTTGCATGAGTATCCAATACCCAAATATATGAGAACTATGCCATTATGCCTCCATAATGCGCACAAGTGTAATATTAGTATATTCCGTATTATCGATGTCTAGTCTCGATAATACTACGACTAAGGATATTTAATGATTAAACCTTAATGGATTAATATTGTCTCATATCTTATTAATCCGGTACTAATCATGTGAACTTTTATCATTTATATATCCCGATAATCCAATTACAAATGATAAAAGAGCAATTTCCTTTGTCACATAGTTAATTTGTACAACAATGTCATGTTCTGTACAAATAGTGATGTTATGGGTCATAATTGTCCAACAATCTCCCACTTGGCCTATAGTCAATCACTCAAGTGTCTTACACTTGAACTATGTACGGGTCGCTCAAACTTCTGCTGAGAAACAGCTTTCGTCAGCGGATGTGCAATGTTATCATCTGATGCGATTTATTCGATTATCACATCGCCACGATGTATGATCAAACGAATCAGATGAATTAGTCGAAGTATATACTTGGATCGTTGATGAGACCGTGGTTCCTTAGCTTGTGTTGTAGCCTAGCTCAGCTGCTAACAGAACTACTCCTAATCCAATTAGGATTATATAGATCCAAAATGCTTCTATTGCTGCCTCAGCTGCAACAATGTTCCGCTTTTGTTATTTATTCGGCAACGGTATCTTACTTGGAAGATTTTCAGCTCACTGTTCCGTTATTCAAACTAAATATGTACCCTTATTGTGACTTAAAGTCATCGTTGTCAGTTTGGAGACTTGCATCGGTGAACCTAGTCACCTCAAGTTCTCATTCTCCATATTTCCAGAAAGCATCCTTAGTTCGTCCAAGATACTCAAGGATGTTCTTTACATTAATCCAGTAACCATCACCCGGATTGGCCTGATTGTGACTCCATATGCTCAAAGCATATGAGACACCAGGTCACGTACATAACAAAACGTACGAACACTGAGAAAGTGTCAGCAGCTTTCTAGATCTATCCCAGTAGATCTTTATTCCTAGAATAAAGCCTGCTTCTCCCAGGTATACCATGGAGAATTTTAATGAAAGCCAAGCTTTCACCGATTATATTATGGGAATGTTATTGCTAAGAAGCAATACATCATCAACTTATAGGACATTCATTGTCAGTGCGCTCCCATTAACCTTCTTATATACACAAGAATCATATTCGTTTTGAATTAAATCATATACCATTATGATTACATCAAAACTATAGTTCCAAGAACGCAATGCTTGCTTCAATCCATAAATGGATCGATTTGACTTGCAAACCTTGTTTGCATGTTTTGGCACAACAAAACCGTCAGGATGTTGTAAACATCCTCCAAAAAGTTTCCTTTAAGGAAAGCAGTTTTGATATCCATATGCCATATTTCATAAATGAAATATGCAGCATTAGCAAGAATTATCCAAATGGATTTAATCATGGCAATAGATGAAAAAATTTCGTCGTAGTCGAAATTATGTCGTTGACGATATCATTTCTGTATAAGCCTAGCCATGTACATTTGTATGTTTTCATCCATGTATGTCTTCCTTGAAGACTCATATAGTACCAATAGGCACAATGCCTTCCGGTACATCAACCAGTATCCAAACTTGGTTGTATACATGGAATCCATTTCAGACTTCATGACATTTTGCCATAAAAGGAGTCGATACCTTGTATCACTTCCTCATACGTAGCCGGTTCGTCTTCCTCAATAAGATTAATATCTATATGAGGTGAGATCAGAAACCCTACCTTCCAGGTTGTTTTCTGACTCTCTCCGACTTTCGCGGTTCTTGTGTATTCGAAGATTGTGATACAGTTTCATCCCTGATGAACTGTTTGTGTTCCGTTAAAGAATCGGTGCCTGGAACAGTATTGCTCCGATTTTCATCGGGTTTTACTTTCCTTCCACTTACCACTGCATATAGGAATTCCTCTTAGGAAAACCGCATGGAGAGCAACAATTATATTGTTCTCTTGTCAGCTGTATAAGTACTATACTTTGGTTTCCTTAGGACAACCTACAATTAGGCACTTATCCGATTTGGGTTCTAGTTTGGTATCATCTAAACATATGCCCAGCATCCCCAAATCTTCAGGAATGAGAAACCCAGTTTCTTTCCTGTTTATATCTAATATGAAATCTGTCTAACAAATTTTCATGGAATCTTATTCAAAATAAGTATTGCATTGTTTAATGCGTATCCTCAGAAGAAAATTGGTAGCTCAGAGCGACTCATCATTAACCTTACCATGTCCAACAAAGTTCGGTTTCTCTGTTCGGATACACCATCAAATTGAGGTGTCCCGTGAGGAGTCCACTGTGAAAGAATACCATACTCTTTCATGTAATCTTGAAACTCATATATTTAAGTATTTTACACTATGGTCTGACCGTAATGTTTTTAATACTTTTACCGGTCTGTTTTCTTACTTCGTGTCGAAACTCTAAAAGTTTCTGACTTGTGTTTCATAAGATACACATAATCGTAACGCGATGCCACATCCGTAAAGATTATGAAGTATTCATATCCACCTCTAGCCTAGCTAGACATGGGCCCATTAACGTCACTATGAACGAGGGCTAACAGATCAGTGACACTTGCACTTTTACCAAGTAAAAGGTGTTTTAGACACTTTGCCTAATAAACTAGATTCGTATACATCATTTGAATAAGAATCAAATCTGTCCTAGTACCCACTCTTCGAAAGTATGGATATATGAGTCTTGTTAATGTGTCACAGACAACAATGCCACAAATAAGTCTCATCTGATTAATTCAGTTTGAGCTATTTGTTTGTCATGCTATATGTATGAGATTAATTTATATTCTAAATATAAATATTGTTATTCACATCTAATGTGCATATATCAATATCTTCTTTATAAACAAAACATTTAGTGTTCTAGAATATAAAGGTACACCTGCAACGGGTTAAACTAGATATAGAGATAATGTTCCTAGTCAAACTAGATATATTATAATAGTTTCCTAATTTAAGTACATGCCCAAAAGACAGTTCCAAAACTTAGGTTTATACGGCCAAAACAGCGACTCTCGTCCCGTTTCCAACTCATATGTCGATCTCATCTGAAGCCAGTCTCCTGCTAATCAGCAGATCCCGCACATCAGTACATATATTTATGTACCACATCCAGTATCTAAAATCCAATTTTAAAACTAGCAGTGGATATATTTATAACAAACATACTTGAAGTCGGAGCCTTGCCCGTCTTCACTTCCTTCATGTCTGCCTTGTCCATACGCCAGTCACGCTTCCAGTGACCCCGTTTGCCACAGTTTAGACAGACATCTTGGGATATGTCATTTGTCTTCCTAGAAGACTGTGACGATATGGCCTTGCCATTTTCACATCCCTAGAAGTCTTCGGCCAAGCCTATACCTTATGGGATATATGAGTAAGATGCGCCTTGCACTTCTTGCCCTTTTACAAGCTCTGGCTCTGTCTCATTGAGCATAGCCATTAACTCTCCAAGAGTTTTCTTATTACAATTAGTACTTCTAAGATCTAAGAATAGATCTATGAAGATCCTTCAATTTCAATATCATACTATAAGGATCTAATCCTTAGTTCTGATGAAGAAATTAAGGAGTCATTGCGGCAAGCATAACAGATTGAGCACTAAAGTTATCATCACCCATGATTATGTTTTAAATTGAAATGAGCACTAAAACCATAATGCCAAAGTCAAAGTCATTTTAGTTTTTGTATATCATTTTTCCAAAAAAGAAATACAATGTGTGTTGTGTAAGTTACCATAATTACACTCAACCACTTCCATCAACAAAAAATGACAAGTGATGTAAGTTGGTGGGACCCACTTTAAATTCAAAATTCAAGTAGTTTCCTCAACACACTTCGGGCTCGGTTTCGTTTAATCCAATTAAACGAATTTTCCGTCGCAACGTAATTAAATCTAATTTAATTAAACAATAATGCCTAGCAAAATTATTACGGAAGTCGCTCGCGAATTAATTCCAAATTAATTCGTTCGCTTGAATTAAAATCCAATTTTAATTCCGTATTGAAATCTAATTTCAATTAATATATCTGATATATTATTTTAGCCCATTAAATAAATTAAATAGTAAAATCCAATTTAACTATTAAATTTACTTTACCGATTAATTCCAAATTAATCGCGTTCTCTCCTCTCGACGAATTTAATCCCAGATAAATTCTCGTCGTAATTAATCCCATATTAATTCTTTCTCTTTTAATTAATCCCAGATTAATTCATTACCGTAATTAATCCCAGATTAATTCATTACCGTAATTAATCCCAGATTAATTTTCTCTCTCATAATTAATCCAAGATTAATTTTATGTTCGAGTCAAATCTCAACGGTGAATCTTCGGGAAGCGACCCAAGAGATCCCTGGACATGTTGGCAGTAAATACAGTTATCGGACTATCCGAATACGTGCGTACCCGGTATCACGTTCTTACCGATTTACAAGACATGGTTGGCTTTTAGCAAAACACCGTGCCTACCCAATTCTCCAGAAATATTCTTCTGCGGAATAAAAGATCTTTGTCATGCGTAATATACGTAGTATTACGTATTACGATCCAGTATCGATATCACATGCTAGGCCTAGGGCTGGAATTATGTCTGCCCCGTACGAAGCATATATCGGATCTCTGATAACTAGTCTCTATAATCGGATAATCATGACCTAATCATATTATCCCGATGACTGCAGTACTTAAGAGTACTAGTTCCGTATCCTACGTGATCATCATCTCCATATGACTGAAGTGATACTTCCATCTTGACATCACACCCAATACACTACGATTCTCAGTATACCCAGAAGAGGCGTACATAGAACTTGTTAAAGCCCCAGACGACCAAAACCAAAGTATACTGATTGTCGCAAGTATTAGCGATGTAAGACTCAGGTTAAGACCAAATACACATACCCTGATTCGGATTCCAATAGACACATAGTCATACTACCAATGGGATTCCGAGGGGTCTATCCAGAGTGAAGCTGTTTCCGTACCATCGGTAAACAGAACCTTCTATTACACTTGCATGAGTATCCAATACCCAAATATATGAGAACTATGCCATTATGCCTCCATAATACGCACAAGTGTAATACTAGTCTATTCCGCATTATCGATGTCCAGTCTCGATAATACTACGACTATGGATATTTAATGATTAAACCTTAATGGATTAATATTGTCTCATATTTTATTAATCCGGTACTAATCATATGGACTTTTATTATTTATATATCCCGGTAATCCAATTACAAATGATAAAAGAGCAATTTCCTTTGTCACATAGTTAATTTGTACAACAACGCCATGTTCTGTACAAATAGTGATGCTATGGGTCATAATTGTCCAACACTTCGGAATTTCAGTCATGTGCAATGTTCGTATTTTGACCATAACTTCTTTCTCCGATATCGGATTGAAGTGATTCCAGTTCCAGAAGAAAGAAAGCTCAAAGATATACAACTTTACTGTTCACAAGAGTTTCTAATTCTTAAGTTTTCAAGATTGAAATTAATGAAGAATCCATAGTGTGTTAAATATCAAATCTTAAAAAAAAAAAAAAAGCATTTGTCAATTTCTCCACCAAACATTGGTGGAGTGTTTGGTGGCATGTTTGGTGGAGTGTTTGGTGGAGAAATTAGTGGAACCAATTTCCAAATTTAACTATAAATAGAGGTGCTTTGCACCTCATTTTCCTCAGCAGGGATTCCATAGTTTTCTCTGAAAATTTATGGATTTCTAGCTCTTGTATGTGTTATTTTTTTAAAGATTTCTTGTATTTTCTTTTTCTACTAGTTATAAAATTATGTATGTTTTTAATTACAGTATGAGTAGCTAATTTCTTTCTGCTGAGATAATGGGTGAAACTTTTATTATTAAAATTTAGATTAATCTCACTTATATTATAATATATGAATTGTAATCTAAAGATTAATAATTAATTGAAATCTGGATTAACTATTGACAAACTTTGCTACCGCCTATATGATTGATTTTATTAATTTTGGCATAATTGTGTACCCAATTGGACTTGTTATAGACAAATGATATCACCGTCTTTATGGAATGTTTTGGCATATTTAGTACCTTGGCAGGACTAATTATCGACAGAAATGACTACCGCCTTTATGGCCGATTTTATATGTTTTGGCATAGTTAATTCCCGAAGTAAATTAATTGGATAATTTGAAAATTTATATATTATAAAAAAAGAGATTTCTAAATTTAAAATATTAAAGGTGGATCTCATAACCCCAATATTTTATTTTATTATTGTAATCTAATTCAAATTCTCCAAACAACTTCAAACGAATCAAATCTTTTTCTTTTCGCTCTGATTATTACTTTATCATACTAAATCTATTCCCTGTGGATTGACCTCAGACTTACTGAGTTATTTTATTACTTCGACACTCTTATACTTGGGAGTAAAGAACAATTTTTTGAGCGTGTCAAGTTTTTGGCGTCGTTGCCGGGGAATATAATTTAGTAGATAGAATAATATTTTTTTATTTTTTTATTTTTTTGTCATTTGTATTTTCTTTCTATGTTTTTCTTTTCTTTTATCATTTTATTTTTTCCCACTTGTTTATTTTTATTATTTTCTTTTTGTAAGTTTTGCAGGTTGCATGATACATTGGTCTCGATCATCTAGCGGAAGATTAAATAGAGAGTCTTCATCACATTCATCGTCAATCAAAATGGCCGAGAATTGAAATGAAAATCGACCAGGCCGAATTCAAAATCCAGTTGATCAGGAAGAAAACGAGTCTCAGCATGTCGATCTTAATCATTCAAGGACACTCAGACAATTCATAATCCTATTAGGACATGATCACCATCTTGCATTGTTTTCCCCCCAATTGCATCATATTTCAATTTGAAACCAGATATCATCCAACTTTTACCCACATTCCACGGTCTTGAATCAGAAAATCCTTATCAGCACTTGAGGGAATTCGAAGAAGTATGTAACACTTGCACATATCAAAATTGTAGTATGAATATAATTCGACTTAAGTTTTTTCCTTTTTCTTTAAAGGATAAAGCAAAAATTTGGCTGCAAAACCTTAGGTCGGGATCCATTAGAACATGGGATGATTTGCAAGAATAATTTCTGGAAAAAAAACTTTCCCCCTCATAGGACAAACTCCTTTAAGAGAAGAATCACAACTTTCACATAAGAGTCGAGGGAAACACTTTACCAATGTTGGGAGAGATTTAAAAAGATGTTGAATGTTTGTCCACATCACATGTTTGAAACATGGAGGCTGGTTGCCTACTTCTACGAGGGGTTAACACCCCAAAGTAGACAATTAGTGGAAATGATGTGTAATGATGAGTTAAGGGACAAAAATCCCGAAGATGCACTAGATTACCTAGAAAACATAACAGAGAATGCACAACACTGGGACACAGTTGGCACTTATGAATCGTCTGTAAAACCACAGCCATCTGGTAGAGGTATATTTAACCTTAGGGAAGACCATGACCTTTCTACTAAATATACATCTCTAGCTAAAAAGGTTGAGGCATTAGAAATAAGAAAGAGTGATCATGTCAAGTCAGTTCAAGAAATCACATGTCAAATCTGTAATTCAAATGAACATGTCACACAAGTTTGCCCAACTTTGCCAACTCTGTAAGAATGTCTCAATGACCAAGTCAGTTCTATAAACACTTTCAATATACCAAATCCAAACTCATACTCCCAAACCTACAATTCTGGTTGGAGAAACCATCCAAACTTCAATTGGAGGAATGATAACCAAGCACAACCATCGCAACAACCTCCCCAGGTACACCGGAATTTCCAAAACTCCCAGAATTATGACCATATGTCCCACCACCTAGGAAAACCCTCGAGGATACCTTGCATGCATTCATTGAGAAACAAGAGGCCATCAATAACCAACATGTGCAAACATTGATTGATCTGAATGATACTTTTTCCAAAAACACATCTGCATTGACCATTCATGAGAAAGGTAAGTTTCATACAAAACCACAGCCAAACCCCAAGAGTAATCAAAACCCTCACGAGAGTAGTTCTGGTAGTCAACACACTGACCAAGTCAAATATGTTAGTACTCTTCGTAATGGTAAGGTTATCCATATACCTAATTTTGAACCTCATGAAATTGAAAATAAATCATATTCATAGGGTAAGGAAGAGGTTAATGCACCATTACCTATCGTTGATAATAATAATTTGTAATATGCATCTCCATTTCCTCAAGCATTAAAAATAAAGAAATTGAACCATTCCCCAGAGATTTATGAAATATTCAAATAGGTAAAGGTCAATATTCCTTTATTAGATGTCATCCAACATATACCATCTTATGTCAAATTTCTGAAAGACTTGTGCACCGTTAAAAGAAAACATCAGGTAAGAAAGAAAGCTTTTCTAGCCGAACATGTAAGTTCCATTCTCTCCACCAATAATACATTAAAATACAAAGATCCTGGTTGTCCAACTATTTCATGTATTATTGGAGATAAAAAAAATTGAACATGTTTTGCTTGACCTTGGAGCCAGTGTAAATTTGCTTCCATTTTCGGTTTACCAACAACTTAATAGTGGCGAGTTAAAACCAACTTCAACTACTCTTTTACTTGTCGATAGGTCAGTCAAAGTACCGAAAGAAGTTGTAGAAGATGTGTTAATTCAAGTCGATAAATTCATATATCATGTGGATTTTATTATTTTAGAAACACAACCTGAAGCAGATAATTATAAGCCAGTTCATGTAATACTTGGTCGTCCATTTTTAGCAACAGCTAACGCTTTAATAAATTACATGAATGAAATCATGAATTTATCCTTTGGTAATATAACGTTGAAGCTTAATATTTTTGACATGTGCAAACAACCATACGATGAGGACAATGAAGACGAGAGCATGGATCTAATTAAACCAAGTATTACATGAACTTTGTACATAAATTTGTACAGCTAATTTTCTTGAATCAAGTATGCAATTAGATTTGGATATTCCTAATGATTTTTTACTTGATTCTACACATGTACTGGAAGATTATGGAGAAAACCAAAATTTTGAGGAATTAGGAATAATGGAAGATGGAAAACATGAGGAACCACCTAATTTGGATTTGAAGCCTTCGCTAGGAGAATTGAAGAATGCATTTCTTGGAGATGAACAAATTTATCATGTGGGAAGTTCTTCCTCCCTTACAAGTGATCAAGAAGGAAAAATACTTCCAGACTGGAACCATCAAGGCATGTAAGAAACTCTTGCAAAACTCCACAATAATTTTTCTTCTCTCCCCCAAAATGCTCTGATGAAAATTTACAAAACACGTACCGAAAAATGAGGCTTCTTATGATCTATGGTATTCCTAGTTATATTCGTTGGGTAATTGAAGAAAGTTTCGCTTGGCAGGTGAGTCATCTTATTCTTTCATTTATCACATGTCTGGTTTAGGGAAAAACACCTATGCTAAAAAACGAAGAGCTAAACGATTAGATGTTTGTTATAAATGTGCACGATGTACATGCAACACTCGTTGTCATTCTTTAGGAATGATGTTTGACAATCACGAAGATAAAATTCAATTCATTAGAGATGGCTTGAATAAGGAGTCTTTAGATGATATATCATTGACTCTTGAGACACATCCTAGTGGACATGTTCATCAAGTAATTCACAATTTGCATACACAATTTCAAAAAGAAAGATAATAATATAGTCTCGGGAATTTGACTTTAAAAGACCTTGTTTGCTAATTTATAAGAAAATTGGATGAGAAACATATTCCCAACCCATAGAGGGTGTTCAAGCCGTTATTGTACGTAAAACCAGAGGAATATGTGAGCCACAATCACAACTATATGTACATATTGTTTCAATTATTGTTTTGATTTATTTTAATTTACTCTTTTGATTTCCTTTACTTTAATTTTCGCCAATAATATCTAAACTTTTTGACTTTCACGATCTATTTTATTATTCTTCTGACAATTATCATTTTGCAGATACTAGTGCATTTATTACTCACCCTTTTTCAGGATCTATAAATTCAGCTCGTCATTCTTCTATTCAACACATTCAGATAAGAGAGAACAAAAATGGAGACAACTTCAAGAAGACGAGTCACTAATATTTGTGTGTTTTGTGGAACTATCTCTGGAACTAAACCAGAATTTGTTGAGGCTACAAAAAATTAGGAAGTGTTATGGCGGAAAGAAACATGCACTTAGTATATGGCGGTGGCAATCTTGGAATGATGGGATGTATTTCAAAGGTCGTGCAAGAAGGTGGCAATCAAGTTTTGGGAATCATTCCAAAACCTTTGGCAGATGAAAACCTCATCGGAAAATCAAATAGAGAAGAATGCATTGTCTTAGGTATGTCTAAAAGACTTACTGAAATGATCAATCATGCTGACACTTTTATTACTTTACTAGGTGGCCTTGGCACGTTGGAAGAAATATTCACAGTTGCGTCATGGGCGAACTTGAATATTCACCAAAAATCCATTGGACTACTTAATGTTGATGGATTTTTCGATTTTCTTTTTGTATTTCTTGAAGATGCCATAAGAAATGGGTTTATTTCAAAATCGGTAAAAATATCTTCCTAACTGCAAGAAAAGCTGATAATTTAATTGACCAACTCTTAGCTTATGAACCAAAAATTGACCTTATTCTTTCAAGTTGAATTGGTCTCATAATGATCTTGGCAAGAAGCGCAAAGTAAACATGGATCTTAATTTGTAATTTTTTTTGTCGTAGATTCAATTATCAATTCCACACTAACCAGGTGATGTCTTCTAAACTCTACTTCTTCTATTTTAGATATTGGAGATAATGTCTCAAATTGGTTGGGGGGAGGGGATAGTTGACTAGATAGTTTTTATTTTTATGTTTCATTGCTGTGTTTTTTGTTAAAAAAAAAAATTTCTTTTATGTTGTTTTTACTTTGTTATTATTTTGTGTGTAAAAAAAAGTGTTTTGTGTTGGTTTTCTTTTGTGTTTTCCAAAAAAAAAAAAAACTACACAAAAAACTAACAATAAATTTTTACTAACAAAGTGGAATTGTTGTTCAGAGGTGGCTGTGTAAGGAGTTTTCGCTCCTGAGACGCATCTCAAAATAATTTGTAAAAAGTTATTTTTATTTTTTTCTTTTTGAATCATTTAAATTTTTGAATTCTCTATAATTTTGATGAAATTTGATCTTCATATGCTCATCTGACAGGTATTATCAACATACACGGTAACATATAAACATAGGTTGTAAGTGAAAATTTTGTAATATTCAGTTCTCTAGTTTGTTGGAGGTATCACCTAAAGGCAGTGGAATTTGTGTTTTTAATTTCAAAAAAAAAATCTAACCATGCTCTTACTTAATTACCGGACATCTTGCATCAGTAAGAAATGATTGTTTGCATAAAACGGTAGAGCTTGAGTTTGTAAAAAAAACTTTGTGAATAAGTTCGATTTCGTAGCCTCTCTAACTTGAGTAATTAAATCTGTAGGGCTGTTTTAACACTTAGTGCCCTAAGGTCATCTGGTTTGGGAGTCACTGACCCAAAGCTCGTTACATGGGTTAAAGAGAAAGCTTAAGGAAATCAGACATTTTTTCTTTTTAATATCTGATATCCGAGCAATTAAGTCTGTAGGGGTGTCTTAGCACTTAGTGCCTTAAATCCAACTGGTTGGGAGTCACTGGCCGAAAGCTCAGTACGAGGATTGAAGATGCATCATTATTTTAAAAGATATATATATTTTGTATTTATAAATAAACTTTCATTGCCAAAGGGTGTGAACTCTAATATAATTTAAGGACAAAAATATTACTCTCTTGTCAACAAGACCTGTGAATATTGTAGGCACAATGAATTGATTAATACCATGTTTTATGTATGTATGGAAGAAGGGTAAAAATTACAGGAGAATTTATTTATTTGATCATTTAGAATGAAAGAAAACAATTATTAATTTCGATAAGATTTTGTCTTTTTAAAAAAATTTCGCTTAAATTATTAGAGACTTGTAATAAGCTGGTTGGGGGTGTGATGAACATTAAAAAATGCACATTTATAAAAAGAAAAATTAATCATTTTACATTTATAGTTTCATTAATCCACTTAATTAAGCATATTTGTTAAGTAATAATTATATTTATGTTTATTGTGATTTTTATATTTTATGTAGGTGAAATAATACTTTGGATGCATATCTAGAAAAATAGACTTGATAATTGGATTTTGGAGACCAGAAATTTAATAGGGAGTTTTAATAGTGCAATTTCAGGAAATTCTAACCATGTGCAATTTTCGTATTTTGACCATAATATTTTACTCTGACATCGGATTGAAGTGATTCTAGTTCCAGATGAAAGAAGACGCAAAGAGCTACAATTTTACTAATCACAAGAGTTTCTAATTCTGAAGTTTGCAAGACCGAAATTGATGAAGAATCCAAAGTGTGTTAAATATCAAATCTTAAAAAAAAAACATTTGTCAATTTCTCCACCAAACATTGGTGGAGTGTTTGGTGGCATATTTGGTGGAGTGTTTGGTGGAGAAATTAGTGGAAGTAATTGTAGGGGTTTTTAGGGGGTGAATCCGGTAACGCAGCGGAAGCGGTGAAAATCCGATTTTCAGATTTCAAAAATTTTTCTTGGATTAATTAAATAAACATATTTATTTAACATTCAATAATCAAATTATGAAATAAATTCAATAAAATATTTTTAGGTGAATTTACCGAAATACCCTTGCTTTGTATTTTTGTCCATTTTAGTCCGAAATTGATCTAATCAATTTTGAATGATTCTAAATCATTTCTAAGATGAACTTATGATGTTCAAAACATCAAAACACCAAAGCAACCAAAATCCCCAATTTTCCCTCACAAGGCCGAGAGCCTCCTTTAGGTTCCATTTTGTGCATTTTGCACTTTCATGCTTCAAGACACATCCAAATGATATCCAATCAACATGAAACTTTATATGCATCATATACACACATAAATACACAACATATATGAAAACCCCCAAATTTGGAATTAGTTAAGAACCCTAATTTTTCAATTTCATCAAATTGGACAAATTAGACCAAATTAGTTAAATCAATTGTTTCAATCATCATTCTTCCATCCAATCCAAGTCTCAACACAATGAATAAACTCAAGATCAAATCTAGGTCATTTAAGAGTGGGTCAAAAACTCTAGATTAGCAACATGGTTTCCAAAACCTTAAAAGAATGTTTATAACTACAATAGTCACAACACTTCCTTCATTACACATGCTTCACACTTCACCAAAACTTCCATCAACAAAACCCACAAGGAACAAAGAAAGAAACATCCTAAGAATATCATATATTAAAGCCTAGAGCCTAAGGAACAAATTCCTTACTAATAGCAAGTTCAAGAAACTTACTAAAATCCAAGCTTTTGATGTTTGTCTTTCTTTTTCTTAGGCTCCTTTGGCTTCCTTTTGTGAAAATTATGTTTTGTGAAATGTATTAGGTTAACCAAATGAAAAGCAATGAAAACAATATATACTTGTGCAAAGAATAGCCTTGGCCGAATCAATGTCATGTATATACCAAATTTTCATTTCAAATTCATTTCAAAATCATTAATCAACTTGACAAATATCTAAAACACTTTATGGATATTTATTAAGTCAACAATTGCAACTAATGTCATTTACTTCAAATATCCTAACATAAGATATTTATATTTTAATTAATTTAATCATTTAACAATTAAATAATTAATTAATTAATCAAATACAAATATATTAAATATATGTATAATATTTACATTAAATATTAAAAACATATATTCATTTAGGATAAAAGTCAAATAACTCATTTTGACAATTAATTAATGTGTATTTAAATTAATCAAGTATTAAATGTAAATACACAATAATTAGGCAAATGACTATCTAGTCCCTTTAGCACGAATCTTGCGTTTAACCTTTAAACGACTTTTAAATAATCAATATTATTTATTAATGTTGCTCTAGTGCTCTACGAGTATGTTTCATTATTGAGACTCTCTAGATTCAGGTATATCCGTCACGAAATCTAATTTCGTGTCCATAATCTCTATCCACCCTTAGATTATGACGATCACGGATAATCTGCTGAACCATACAGGTCGAGGTCATGGCAAATGTATAATTCCTCCGTTACAGGTATCCGGATAAATCCCAGAGATATAGATGTAAACGTCAAATTTCTATCGGGATTATCCAGTCGACTATTCTATTAGCAATCTCAAAAGAATGTTTAGAACTAGCTTCTAAACTTTACCACGGGCCCATGGTTTTATCTGATTGCTAATCATATGGACTACCTATGCTCTGATACACAGAACTGACGGATCCTATCTTGATACACATAGGACACCCTGAGGATCTGTCCACACCCAACGAACAGGCGGAGGTCTGATCTAAATAGATCGGTGACGTGACTGCCGTCTAAGTGTAGAAGATGTCTCATGTGCCCACAATGGCATCTCAAGTCTAAGAATCACAAGTGCTACTCAACCCAAGAAGATTCTTATTGACGCTGGTGTACCATCCATTAAAAATCTTCGGTGAGTCGTTCAGTGTTTATCCGCTTAAAACACCTACACGTCTATACTAGTCTCCAAGACTTATGGTTCATTGAGAAACCATTGGAATCATATATTCCAGTATACGACATGTCACGGTCTCAACGGGTTTACTATACTGACCAAGTAGTGTAAACCTTGACCAGGAACTGTCTGAGAATGACAACGTCATGATACTTCTCAATGTCCGTTGCGACGCTTTTGCAACTGTATCATGACTAATCATTCTAGGGTCATTACGTCTTTACCATATAGAAAGATAGATTATATTATAGAAACTGCATATATTATTCATAATAATAATGTTTTACAGAAGTATTAACAGAAATACAACCGGGAATTGGCGCTCTGAGCACCAACCCCAACAAAATCTTCCACTTGCTCTAGTGCCAATATCGATTGTATCTAATACCCATCGACTCCACGTTTTATCAAACAATGGAGGTATGGCTTTGTAGCGGGTCTGCTACATTATCTTCACTCGGTACCTTGCACACGACAATATCCCCTCGCGACACGATCTCTCGAATGATGTGGTACTTGCGTTCCACATGCTTCGACTTCTGATGCGCCCTCGGTTCCTTTGCTTGCGCAATGGCTCCAGTATTATCACAGTATAACGGAATCGCATTCTCGATACTTGGGACAACTCCTAATTCTGTGATAAAATTCTTTATCCACACAGCCTCTTTTGCAGCTTCAGAAGCTGCAATATATTCCGCCTCAGTGGTGGAATCAGTTGTCGATCCCTGTTTGGAACTCTTCCAACAAACTGCACCTCCGTTAAGGGTAAAGACAAATCCAGATGTAGACTTTCTATCATCGGGATCCGATTGGAAATCGGAGTCTGTATACCCATTAACCTGCAGTTCGTTTCCTCCATAAACTATTAACTTATCCTTAGTACCTTTAAGATACTTTATGATATGTTTAATGGCCATCCAATGGTCATTACCTGGATTGGACTGATATCGACTAGTTACGCTAACAGCGAAACTGATATCAGGCCTCGTACATAACATGGCATAAATTATGCTACCCAAACATGAAGCATAAGGTTGGTTAGACATTCTAACCTTCTCATCTTCTGTCTGTGGACACATCTTCTTGGAAAGATGAATCCCATGTCTGAACGGTATGTTTGCTGTCTTACAGTTACCAAAGCTATACCGTTCCAAGATCTTATCTATGTACGTTGATTGGGATAACCCAATCAGCCTCCTTTGTCTGTCTCTATAGAGTTTTATCCCTAAAACATAGGAAGCTTCTCCCAGGTCCTTCATGGAGAAATTATTACAGAGGTACGCTTTGACGCCTTGCAACATACCTAAATCATTCCCAATGATTAGGATGTCATCAAATATAGGACTAAAAATACGACCATGCTCCCACTAGCCTTCTGATACACACATGATTCTTCTGAATTCTTGAGAAAACCAGACGATCTATAATCTCATCGAATCGAAGATTCCAACTTCGTGAAGCTTGTTTAAGTCCATAAATGGACTTCTTAAGCTTACATACCATACCCGAGGTTTTGCTGGATGCGAAACCTTCCGGCTGTTCCATATAGATTTCTTCATCAAGAAATCCATTTAGAAAAGCCGTTTTGACATCCATTTGCCAAATCTCGTAGTCATGATACGCAGCTATAGAAAGCAAAATCCGGATAGACTAAGCATTGCTACCGGTGAAAAAGTTTCATCGTAGTCGACGCCAAGTCGCTGTGTGTAACCTTTTGCTACCAGTCGGGCCTTGTAAGTTTCACCTTACCGTCAGGCCCGCGCTTCCTTTTGTAAACCCATTTACAACCGATAGGAACATTCCTTCGGGAAGCGGAATCAAGTCCCAAACTTGATTTTCATGCATTGAGTCTATCTCGGATTTCATGGCACTTTGCCATTTCACGGAGTCGTCGATGTCCAACATCGATTCTCTATAGGTGAAAGGATCTGTCTCTTCAACTAAGAGAACATTCAGACTCTTTTCTTGTATCAAATACAAGCGTTCAGGAGGTCTAGATACCCTTTCCGACCTACGGAGTGTGTGTTGTTGAAGGTCCTTCATCACTTGAACTTCAGGTTCCTCCGTTGGTTCGTGTTTTCAGGTTGGACTTCATCAAGCTCACCTGTCTATGATTACCACCTTCTGACAAAAATTCTACTTCTAGAAATTTTGCGAAGCGAGCTACGAACACATTTCGATGCTCGGTATCATAGAACAGATATCCCCTCGTATTCAAAGGATATCCAACAAACCTAAACTTTTGCCCTCGAGGCGAAAGCTTATCTTGCTGAGTCACCCTGATATAGGCAGGACAACCCCAAACCTTAATATAATTAAGATTTGGTCTCCTACCGAACCATATCTGATACGGTGTCGTAGGAACAGCCTTTGAAGGAATCTTATTCAAAAGATGTGCGGTTGTTAAGAGAGAGTAACCCCATAAGTAATAGGGCAAATCTGTGAAACTCAACATTGATCGGACCATATCCAATAAAGTCTGATTTCTCCTTTCAGATACACCATTGTGCTGTGGTGTACCTGGAGGAGTATATTGAGCGAGAATCCCATTCTCCTTCATATAATCCATGAACTCACCACTCATATATTCACCGCCTCGATCTGATCGAAGGCATTTAATATATTTACCAGTTTGTTTTTCTACTTCATTTCGGAACTCTTTGAACTTTTCAAAGGTTTTCGATTTATGTCACATCAAATACACATAACCGTACCGTGATAAATCATCGGTAAAGGTAACGAAGTACGAATAACCACTGTGAGCAGTTTGACTTAGTGGACCACATACATCAGAATGTACGAGTTCCAGTAAGTTAGTGGCGCAGTGTCCAACACCAGAAAATGGGGCTTTGGTCATCTTACCCTGAATACATGATTCACAAGTTGGATAGGATTCAATGGTAAGATCTGATATCAAACCATTCCTAACCAATTGGGTAAGGCGTTTAACGCCAATGTGACCAAGTCTCATATGCCAAAGTTAGTATTATTAATTACAGGTAAACTACGTTTATTAACTCCAGTATTTAATATATCTTTTGAAGTTTGCAATGTATAATGACCATGCTGTTTGGACAACAAAGGATCTGAATATTATTTTTATCATATAAATACAAAGAACTATTCTTAATATTAATACAAAAGCCTTATGTATCCAATACAAAAAGTGATATAATATTAGCGACACATCCCGGTACAAAATGACAATCATATAACAAAAGTGTCCCATTCGGCAATGAGATCTCGCATACTCCCACTGCAACTGCATCCAAAGAGTCTCCACTCCCGAACCGCAACTGCATCTCTCCAGGCTTCAGTTTCCTACTTTCCTTCAGCACCTGCAACGAATTGCAAATTTGAATGGGACAAGCAGAATCTAAAATCCAGCTGGATGTAACGGCTTCACAAGCCAAAGATAAATCAATAACTGGAAAAATAAAAGTACCTGATGTAGAAGCTCTGTCTCTCCTCACTTGGGCAATGTAATCAGGACAGTTCCTTTTCCAGTGCCCGACTTTGCCGCAGTGGTGGCATTTATCTTCAGAAGCCCTTTTGGGCTTTGCAATCTTCGCCTGCTGTTGTTGAGGACCAAAAGCATTCTTCTTCTTCTTGCCTTTCTTGTTCTTTCCTTTGGACCATCCTTGGGAAGAAGCCGAAAGAGAAGTAGTTCTAGGAGGCGAGTCGATACTCCTCCTTCTTAAGGTCCTCTTCTGCCGTGAGCAACATCCTATGTAGCTCCTGGTAGGTACAGACAGTCCCGTGCATGTTGAAGTACATCACGAACTGGCGAAATGAAGCTGGTAGTGAACCAAGAATGACACTCCTACCGAGAATGTCATTCAAGATGAGATTATGTTGCCTCAATTGATCGATCAAATCGATCATCTGAAGAACATGTGGGCTAACACTCTGCCCCTCATCCAGACGCGCATGGAACAGTTCCATGGCGACTTTGTGAACAATCACTTGTTCCTGGTTCTCAAACGATTGTCTCAATCGCGTCATCATACTGTAGGAATCTAACATACCATAGTACTGTTGCTTGAGTTTCGGAGATAGTGAACTAAGGATGTATGATTTAACCCTTAAATCATCATCGTTCCAAGTTTCAAAAACTTGGCGTTCCTCCTCCGAAGCATCCGCGCCCACTGCAAGGGGCAACAGACCCTCAAGAACATAACCCAGCTTTTCGGAATCGAGGACAATCCTCAAATCCAATTCCCAGTCTGCAAAGTTCTCAGCGCCTTTCAGTTTGTTCGCATCAAGCATACGCGCAAACTGATTTGTGGATTGTGCCGCCATCGCCAATCTATCATATAGATCACGAAAAACGGTTAGCAGAAATTAAAGCAGTTTCATATAATATCAAAAGCATAAACTAGATCATGGATTTTTAATCTAATATGCCCCTCCCACTAAATCATGCAATACTGTAATCCCAAAACATAATACAAATATTTAATAATTAAATTAAATACTAATAGTGAAAAGTGGATCCCGTGAATATATTTCGGCTCACAGCAGAGGCACGGTCTCGCCTACGTAATTCATCAGGTAGACAACTCATTTGTCAATCATTCACTAATGACTCCTAAGTATCCGGTCCTGGCCGTTTCTCGTTGTCGCTGCGAAGGCACGCCCACAAGGAGACGTACCAAGGTTAAACTCGTCATGATGATAAACTCAAGTTACTTACGTAATCCTGACAGCTAGGGCACGTTCAGAATTCCGCCTTTACTTGATTTACCTAGTATCTGATATCCCGGTATAAATAAATCTTTATCGGCTACATCCTCACAGCAGAGGCACGGTCTCGGATGTAGTCACAAAGAAGTATTCATAAATCGTATTGACAAGACGGACCATATAACAGCATCAATACAAAATTACATTCAAACCTTATTAATTAGGGAATTTTTCGCTAAGTGTCATACACCCTAAATCTAACCAATTTAGATCCTAATAAGCATGCATAAAGTCAAGAAAACATGATTAAACATTGATTCAATGGAGGCTAATCATATTAGGTGGCCTAGAATCAGACTCGCTCTGATACCATTTTGTAGGGGTTTTTAGGGGGTGCATCCGATAACGCAGCGGAAGCGGTGAAAATCCGATTTTCAGATTTCAAAAAATTTTCTCGGATTAATTAAATAAACATATTTATTTAACATTCCAATAATCAAATTATGAAAATAAATTCAATAAAACATTACACATGCTTCACACTTCACCAAAACTTCCATCAACAAAACCCACAAGGAACAAAGAAAGAAACATCCTAAGAATATCATATATTAAAGCCTAGAACCTAAGGAACAAATTCCTTACTAATAGCAAGTTCAAGAAACTTACTAAAAATCCAAGCTTTTGATGTTTGTCTTTCTTTTCTTTAGGCTCCTTTGGCTTCCTTTTGTGAAATTTATGTTTTGTGAAATGTATTAGGTTAACCAAATGAAAATCAAATGAAAACAATATAGACTTGTGCAAAGAATAGCCTTGGCCGAATTCAATGTCCATGTATATACCAAATTTTTCATTTCAAATTCATTTCAAAATCATTTAATCAACTTGACAAATATCTAAAAAACTTTATGGATATTTATTTAAGTCAACAATTGCAACTAATGTCATTTACTTCAAATATCCTAACATAAGATATTTATATTTTAATTAATTTAATCATTTAACAATTAAATTATTATTAATTAATCAAATACAAATATATTAAATATATGTATAATATTACATTAAATATTAAAAACATATATTCATTTAGGATAAAAGTCAAATAACTCATTTTGACTATTAATTAATGTGTATTTAAATTAATCAAGTATTAAATGTAAATACACAATAATTAGGCAAATGACTATCTAGTCCCTTTAGCACGAATCTTGCGTTTAACCTTTAAACGACTTTATAAATAATCAATATTATTTATTAATGTTGCTCTAGTGCTCTACGAGTATGTTTCATTATTGAGACTCTCTAGATTCAGGTATATCCGTCACGAAATCTAATTTCGTGTCCATAATCTATCCACCCGTAGATTATGACGATCACGGATAATCTCGCTGAACCATACAGGTCGAGGTCATGGCAAATGTATAATTCCTCCGTCACAGGTATCCGGATAAATCCCAGAGATATAGATGTAAACGTCAAATCTCTATCGGGATTATCCAGTCGACTATTCTATTAGCAATCTCAAAAGAATGTTTAGAACTAGCTTCTAAACTTTACCACGGGCCCATGGTTTTATCTGATTGCTAATCATATGGACTACCTATGCTCTGATACACAGAACTGACGGATCCTATCTTGATACACATAGGACACCCTGAGGATCTGTCTACACCCAACGAACAGGCGGAGGTCTGATCTAAATAGATCGGTGACGTGACTGCCGTCTAAGTGTAGAAGATGTCTCATGTGCCCACAATGGCATCTCAAGTCTAAGAATCACAAGTGCTACTCAACCCAAGAAGATTCTTATTGACGCTGGTGTACCATCCATTAAGAATCTTCGGTGAGTCGTTCAGTGTTTATCCGCTATAAACACCTACACGTCTATACTAGTCTCCAAGACTTATGGTTCATTGAGAAACCATTGGAATCATATATTCCAGTATACGACATGTACCGGTCTCAACGGGTTTACTATACTGACCAAGTAGTGTAAACCTTGACCAGGAACTGTCTGAGAATGACAACGTCATGATACTTCTCAATGTCCGTTGCGACGCTTTTGCAATTGTATCATGACTAATCATTCTAGGGTCATTACGTCTTTACCATATAGAAAGATAGATTATATTATAGAAACTGCATATATTATTCATAATAATAATGTTTTACAGAAGTATTTAACAGAAATACAACCGGGAATTGGCGCTCTGAGCACCAACCCCAACAGTAATTACCAAATTCAGCTATAAATAGAGATGTTCTGCACCTTATTTTCCTCAGCCGGGATTCCATAGTTTTCTCTGAAAATTTATGAATTTCTAGCTCTTGTATGTGTTATTTTTTAAAGCTTTCTTGTATTTTCTTTTTTTAACTAGTTATAAAATTATGTGTTTTTTTAATTACAATATGAGTAGCTAATTTCATTCTGCTTGGGTAATGGGTGAAACTTTTATTATTAAAATTTAGATTAATCTCACTTATATTATAATATATGAATTATAATCTAACGATTAATAATTAATTAAGATCTGGATTAACTATTAAAAAATTTTGCTACCGCCTATATGACTGGCTTTATATATTTGGCATAATTGAGTACCTAAATGGACTTGTTAATTCCTGAAGTAAATTAATTGGGTAATAATGACAATTTATATATTATAAAAAGTGAGATTTCTAAATTTAAAATATTAAAAATGGATCTCATAACCCCAATATTTTATCTTATTGTTGTCATCTAATTCAAATTCTCCAAACAACTTCAAACGAATCAAATCTTTTTCTTTTCGCTCTGATTATTAATTTATCATACTAAATCTATTCTCTATGGATCGATCCCGGACTTACCGGGTTATTTTATTGCTTCTACACCCGTATACTTGAGAGTAAATAACTATTTTTTGAGCGTGTCACTAACAATTATGAATAATCCAATTATAACTCAAAGCAAATAAACACTAGCGGGAAAAAAATTAACACCGGTAATTTTGTTAACGAAGCGGAAAACTCATGCGAATAAAAAATCACTCCGGATATCTAGGCTACCAGCCAAAAATCCACTATAATGAGAAAGACTTACAGTGATGGTATAAGACATATGGCAGCAACTCCGCCGACTCTAATACATCTAGACTGTAATAACAAAAAGAACTCCTCGAGCCCGTACCAAACAGCCTCCTTCAGAATCTCTGAAGTCTTTAAAAGGATCAACTCTGCAGCATGCAACGCCGGAACTCCGACTACCAATCTTCATTCTTGAGAACTCTAAAGGCTTAGGATATTGGGTTAGGTTGTGTTTATGTTGACGGTCAGTCGAGTAAGAATCTCACTAAAATAGAGAAGATAGGTAAACAACAAAGTCTTCAAGGTGGATTATAAAGAATATTGAAAAGCTAAGAATATTTTAGGCTCAGAGTAATGTGTTTTTAACACTTGTGGATGTGGCTCTAAGTTTATTTATATATGTATGGCAAAGGTAAGGCTTTGCTTGTGTAAAACTGGCTAAAAATGTGTCTAAAATAACCCACTTACACACGGGCGTTTGAACGCACCTCAAACTCAACTCAAACATAAAGTTTTTGCCTCCAGGCGTTCCAGCGCAAAGATGAACTTAAGTTTTTTAGAAAAAGAAAATAAACATAGTATTTTTTTGGAAAATAAGAAAAATCAAAGTAAATGTTTACTAAAATATAATAATTTTAATAATTCTATACTACAATTAACTAATCAATTAAGAAAATTATGTTATTTTTTAAAAATAAAAATTAATAATAATTTTGTAACACATTTAGTGTATAGGCACAAATTTTATGGGGCCTTATATTTAGGGTGAAGTCCAAGGAGATCGCCTAAATTGGCTATGTGTAACATCCCAAAATTTTAAGAGTATTTATAAAAATCCAGCTTCAAGATAAATGTCTCGTGATATTAACGAAGTCGAGAATTTTATATTTTGATTTCGAAAAATATGTCATGATGATTTAATGATGTGTTCCAACTCTCGGGATTTCACGAATTTGGAAGGATCGTATTTTTTTATTATAACTTAATAAGCTAAATATTTTTATTTCGGCTATAAAAAAAGCAAATGAACCTCGATTGAGCTCACTTTTGAATTGTTGGACTCGTTTTTCCAATGCGAACAACTTTTGTGTTAAATATTTTTCGAAATTTTGAGCAAAGTGACTCAAATTTTCAAATTTATGAAACTACCTCAATCCATGGGTCTCTTTGCAAAAACATGGCTATTTTGTAATTTTTAAAATATTTCCTATATATACACCAAGTTTCAAGAAGTTACAAAACAACACAAAATTCATCTTCTTGCTACACCGTAACTCCTGCAATGTGGAGAGAGAAGAAGGGGTGGCTGGCGGTCATCCGACTATTGTTGGTGGCAAGCAACCAATCCACCATGGTCGTTCGGCCACCAGGAACTTGGTGGTGGCCGAAGATCGGCTGTTGGCCGCCTATGGTGGTTGGAAATGAAGGAGGAATGGCACAACTTTCATATCTTGATCTTGGCTCATCGTTTCGATTCACATCACAATCCACATACCGAATCGAAACTTATAAATCGTATTACGAGGGTGCGGTGGAAGTTTTTCTAATCGGTGCTCGATTTCATGTAAAATAAGGTAAAATAAAATTATAAACAGTGACCCACGAGCTCGCTTACTCCGATTTGAATTCTTTCAAATCCTACCTGCTCATGGGCACGTTTGGATTCTATTGGTACCCTCAAAGATCGGTAAGACATCTCGAGAAAAATTTACTAATTTGACTTAATTAGAATATGTGCGGATGCTTCCTGTAGATTCATAAATTAATGTATCGATATGTATTGAGTCAATTGAGCATGATTGGGTTATATATATGTTGTTGGTAGAATTCAAGTGAAATCAGGATAACTTGGATCAATCCGACAGGTTATGCAAGTTTCTGGTAAAAATCTATTTCACATTGTGGACAACAGGACCTGGGCGACGCCGTTTCTAGGCTCGCGGCACTAGTTGGGAAATACTAAATAATATGGAGTCGCCACCCGGTGTGAACCGGGACAAAGATTTAAGGCTGCACTCACCCCTCGCAAGGGAAGACCTCAAACCGTTGGGTTCGGAATGGTCCCTTACTTATGTCATTTGTAATGAAAGGATTTATGTAATAATTTAATCAAGCTTAAGTAACACTTATTTCCAAGAGTATCATGCTTCTAAATTCTCATATGCAAAATAAAACTTATGCACACATTTCACACATATCTCACATTTAAAATTGCATGCTTAACATATATCAAAATAGCAACGAACATACAACTTCATTTGCATATTACATTCAGGAAAACACAAGCACACATATTAACCATGCAAGCACACATATGGGCACTTTTCCAAGTGGTACGTGGAATTGTGTCCCAAGTACAGACCGCATTACCGTCCATTCGGAATCGGCTACGGAATTTACGTCTGGGTTTCCATCCGATATACCGCAAGAAATAATACTCAAATATTATCACGACATAAGCATATGAATTGTAATACATTAACATATTTGTATTCATACATGTGGGGGTAGCTACTAGGAAAACTATGCATGGAATCTAATGAAGAGGACTCAGCTCAGTGGGTGCGCGTTCGCGTAGCGTTCGGGAACGCGTGCGAACGGTAAACAAAAGGTTCGCGTTCGTGTAGCGTCCGAGAACGCGTTCGAACGGAACCAGACCTGATACATTATGAAACTAAGAAAGTGCGTGTGCATTCGTGTAGCATTCGTAAACGCGTTCGAACGGTAAACAGAAGGTTCGCGTTCGTATGGCGTTTGATAACGCGTTCGAACATAAATGAAACAGAATGCTCTCGTTCGTGGGGCGTTTGTTAACGCGTTCGAACGGAAATGAAACAGAATGCTCGCGTTCGTATTGCGTTCGTGAACGCGTTCGAACGGAAATGAAACAGAATACTCACGTTCGTATGGCGTTCGTGAATGCGTTCGAACAAAAGTAAGACCTGATGCATGACAAGGCAAAATACATGCGCGTTCGAGTTACGTTCGTAAACGCGTTCGAACGGGAACAGATCAGATGCATGAAATGGGACGCAATACATAAACGACAAAATAAAAGGGGGGGGGCGGCGAAGTACTGCCGTAAAGGTGACCTTTTAGGGCTCTTGATCTCTCAAAGAGAGGACCTTTAGACCAACATACTAAGCCCATGCGCTCGACTGAATCATGCATACATAGAGTGAAAAGTAATAATATTAAACATAGTGTGCCCGATTGAACGTATCTTGTATCCAACCGAACACACATCAACCGGCGCGGCGAAGCCTCGTGGTAAAGGGCTTTAGCCCCTCCCCATAGGGGATCTCACATCGCAATTACTAAGCCCATGCACTCGGTTGAATCATGCATACGAAAATAAAGACAATCATATCAAACTAAGTATGTCCGATTGAACGTATTTCGCATTCAACCGAACACACATCAATCGATGCGGCAGAGCATCGTGGTGAAGTATTTTAACCCTCCAATTAGGGAACCTTTCATCGCACTTACTAAGCCCATGCACTCGATCGTATCATACGGGAATAACAACATGCAGAATTTAAATGACAAGAATTAAATAGACCAAAGCAACACAAAACAAGAGAAGGTGCCGTTTACTCAAGTGGTACGTGGAGTTGTGTCCCAAGTACAGACCGCACTACCGTCCATTCGGATTCGGCTACGGAATTTACGTCTGGGTTTCCATCTTATATACCACAAGAGACAACACTCTTCCATTCATCCAATACCCACAATACACATCATACACACAACGAATGCCACAAATACAGGAAATATAATCAAAAATAAATGACCAGAAATTAAATAAGAATAAGTGTGAAAGATACCCTCAGGTCTAACCTTTTAAGCTGTCTCTCGGACTCGCGTTCCACGAAGATCGGAAGGGGTAAAGCTCCGCAACTCTTCTGGTTCACTGGTTTGCTTCTTCCTTCGTTGTTCGGCCAATCGAGCTACTGTTCCGACTCCGTTTTGCTGCTGTTTCCTTATGGTTTTGCTGCCGTTCCCTCTGTGTTTTCTGCTTACTGTTGGTGGACTGTTTTGATGTTCTTTTTGGTGTGGTTTTGTGTGGTTATTTCAAGGATTGTAAGTGTCTTTTATGTTACTGTTTTAAGGGATTTTAAGGACTGTTTTGGTGTGGTTTAGGCTGCTGTGTTTTGTGTGATTTTCGGTGGTGGTTAGGGGTTGTTTTGGTGTATTTTTCGGTGGTGTGAGGGTAAGGATCAAGGGAGTGATATGCTTTGATGTCTAGTATTTCTTGCTATAATTCTTGTGTGAATTGTGTGTATGAGCTAGAGAGATTGGAGAGGAGGGGTGGCTAAGGTTAGGGGTTGTTTATATAGAGAAGGGCTAGGCTTCACCTTGTCTCACAAGGAAGAGATTTTGGCATTAAAGAGGGGATATGATTTGGTGTTTGGCAAGGAAAGTCAAAGATTGAGGGGGGACAAACTTGGTTTAGATTAGGAAGTTGTAATATTAGATTGGTGGATGTCTTATTAGATTAGGAAGTCAAATATATTGATTGGCTTTAATTGGTTAGGATTGATTTTAATTAGGTATATCTTCTTTTTAGTTTTAGTATATAATATATTTGATTTATTTATATTAGGCATGATTTTATTTTATGTTTTATTTAATGGTAAATAATTTAAATATTTTATTTAATGTTAATATTTATTTATTTAATTTGGGATGTGTTTTATGGGCTTTGGGGGGCCAAATGGGCTGGGGTGTGAGGCTAGCAGCAAAACCAGAATTACCGACACCGTTCGAACGCTTACTCGAACGCGGCACGAACGTCCGCAATTTGCCTGAGGTTCGAACGAAGTAACGAATGCAGCACCAACGAAGACAGTGAACTTGTGGAATGAACTTGATGACATGCTTATTCCGAATTTCCCCTTTCGACCTCCGTTTCCCGCAATATCCTTAGCTAAAAAAAGGTAGTGCCTCCAATTGAGACTCATCATCGGGTTTCACATGCGAAAATGCAATGCCTACAGTCGCCCCCACTTTGATGGGACTTGTGCAGTGTGTGACTTTGAACAATCCTATCAAAGTTATGCCATGCATTTTTTACTTACCTGGCTCGGCTGCCGCCTCAGGTTGAATTGGTATTGCAGCGGACCTCGATCTTGGGACGCGTCCCAATAATTGCAACTGACAACGGGGGCACCTCGACCCTGGGCACCTCGACCCAACACCGCTGACTATAGGGACCTCGCCCTAGAACTGATGATGTAGTGGGCACCTCGACCCTGGGCACCTTGACCCGGAACTACAACTGACAACGGGGGCACCTCGACCCTGGGCACTCGACCCAACACCGCTGACTATAGGGACCTCGCCCTCAAACTGATGATGTAGTGGGCACCTCGACCCTGGGCACCTCGACCCGGAACTACAACTGACAACGGGGGCACCTCGACCCTGGGCACCTCGACCCAACACCGCTGACTATAGGGACCTCGCCCTCAAACCGATGATGTAGTGGGCACCTCGACCCGGAACTACAACTGACAACTGGGGCACCTCGACCCTGGGCACCTCGACCCAACACCGCTGACTATAGGGACCTCGTCCTCGAACTGATGATGTGTCTCCATACCTGGTGATGACATGATATGGGCCTCGCCCCCAAGCTGATATGGGCTTCACCCTTGGGACTCATCCCAAAATTGAAATTGCGTTGACGTTGCTTGGCTCATTCTTGCCTTTCTCCTTTCTTTGAACCTGCGAACACAGAAAAGAAACAAACACATAGAGAATGCAACGTTACGTGTATGCATGAATGATTTTCTTATTCTGTTGGGTTAGATCTTCTGCCAATTCTCGTGGTGACTGCTCAGTCTTTCTCCCTCAGGCAAAGTATTGCTTCAATCTGTCTATGTTGATCGGCTCGGTGAACTCGTTTCCTTCTAAGTCTGATAGCTTCACTGCTCCATTTCCCATTACCTTCTGCACTATGTAAGGCCCTTCCCAGTTAGGTCTGAATTTTCCTCTCGGATCAGTAGTCGACGGCCTCGACTGCTTAAGTACCAAATCACCCTTTCGGATCTTGGTGGGGCGTACTTTCTTGTTGAATGCCCGGGCTAGTCTCTTCTGATACAACTGCATGTGATACAAAGACTTCGTTCTCTTCTCATCCAACAGTGTAACTGATGATCAATCTCTGTGCGGCCCATTCCTGTTCCGGTAATTCTGCCTCTGTTAATACCCTCAGGGACTGTATTTCCATTTCAATTGGCAATACTGCTTCCATTCCGTAGACTAAGGAGTAAGGTGTGGACCCTGTTGGTTCTTACTGATGTTCTGTACCCCCACAAAGCATACGGTAATTTCTCGGCCCAATCTCGGCAATTTTCTGTCATCTTGGCTAAAATTGTCTTTATAGTCTTGTTGGCTGCCTCAACTGCCCCATTTGCCTGCGGCCTGTACGGTGATGACTTGTGGTGGCCTATCCCATACCTCTGTAACATTGCCTTCGTCTCTCCTTGAAACTGGACCCCGTTGTCTGTCACTACGTGATGCGGCATACCATACCGATAAATGAGGTTCCGAGCTATGAACTTTGCCATCTGTTTCGCTGTTTGTTAACAGAATGATTCGGCTTCCACCCACTTTGAGAGTAGTAATCTACTGCCACCACTATGAAGCGATGCCCATTTGATGCATTTGGTCGAATTTCCCCAATCATATCAATTCCCCATGCTGAGAAAGGCCACGGCTCTGACAACCCGTGCAATTCTGTGTGCGGTAAGTGATTCAAATTACCATGTGCTTGACAGTCATAACAGTGCTTTACCATCTTCGCGCAGTCTGTTTCCATGGTTGACCAATAGAAACCTTGTCTTACTATCTTGCGGGACAGATTCAACCCGTTCATGTGCGGACCACATACCCCGGCGTGTATTTCTTCCATTACATGTTGAGCTTCTTCTTTTCTCAAACACTTCAACTGAATACCATTTGCCTGCCTCTTGTACAGTTCCCCTTTCAAAGTCACATACTGGGAAGCTAACTTCTGAATGGCTATCCTGTCTTTTCTGCCTGCCCCTTCCGGGAATTCACCACATTCCAGATACCTCTGAATGTCATAATACCAAGGTTTACCGTCGTCAACCTCAACTTCCAGAATTATTTCTGTCTCATAAGCAGGTTTACTTGCTGTTGTCAGTACCAACGGTCTCATCACTAACTTCTCTGGATTTTCCTAAGTCGCTGCTAGTGTAGCCAATGCGTCTGCCATCTGATTCTCTTCTCTCGGTAGGTGCTGAAACTCACACTCGGGGATAACCTGTGCCAATTTTCTGAGGTGAAAAAAGTAAGGCTTCAACCGTTCTTCCTTCAATTCTCATTCTCCTCGCATCTGCTGGACTACCAACATAGAATCTCCGTAGATTTCCACACTCCCGGCCTTCAAGGCTATCAATGCTGTCAAACCAAAAGCACATGCTTCATATTCGGCCATGTTGTTAGTCACCCTGAATGTTAATCTCTTGGCCAACGGCACAGTCTCTCCCTCGGGGGTCACTATCACGATCCCGATTCCGGCTCCCTTGTAATTCACTGCCCCGTCAAAACACATCTTCCATCTCTGAATTGTTATTGCTTGGATCTCTTCATCTGGAAACTCAAACTTATACTGATCCCCCTCAACAGGTTGCAATGCCAGAAACTCCGCTACTGCTCGCCCCTTAATCACTTTGGAGGTGAGATACTCAATGTCAAACTCTGTCAACAATACCAACCATCGGCCCAGTTTTCCCACTAGTGAAGGCACTGAATGAAGATATTTCAGAGGATTCTCCTTTGCCACTACCTGGATCTTGTATGACTGGAAATAATGCCGCAACTTTCTGGAAGCCCATACCACTGCAAGACATATCTTTTCAACTTCCTGATACCGAGCCTCATACGGAAGCAGCTTCTTACTCAGATAATACACTGCATGTTCTACCCCTGTCTCATCTGCCTGTACCATCATAGCCCCCAGTGCTTCTGATTCTATAGCCAAATACAGTATCAAAGGTCTGCCCGGTCTCGGAGGTTTCAATACAGGTGGCCTTACCAAGTACTCTCTGATTCTGTCGAAGGCGGTCTGACACTGTTCATTCCATCTCACTGGCTGATCTTTTCTCAACAGTTTGAAGATGGGCTCACATACCGATGTCAACTTGGCAATAAACCGACTGATGTACTGAATATTTCCCAAGAATGCTCTGACTTCCTTTTCTGTCTTTGGTGCAGGCATTTCTGTGATTGCCTTGATCTTTTCGGAGTCCACCTCTATTCCGCCCATTCCCACTGTATGACCCAGCAATTTCCCTGATGTCACCCCAAACACACATTTCTTGGGGTTAAGCCGCAGGTTATATCTGTCAACTCTCTGAAGGAACCTTTCTAATGCCTCAATATGCCCAACTCTTGTTTCTGATTTCACCATCATGTCATCCACATACACCTCAATCTCTTTGTGCATCAAGTCATGGAAAAGTGTAGTGGCCATCCGCTGATAAGTAGCTCCCGCATTCTTAAGCCCAAACGGCATTACCTTGTAACAATAGGTACCCCACTCGGTAACAAATGCTGTCTTGTGTTTATCTTCCTCAGCCATGAGAACCTGATTGTAACCTGAAAACCCATCTGCAAACGAATACATAGCGGATAAAGTCGCGCTATCAACCAGAACATCTATATGCGGCAAAGGGAAATCATCTTTCGGACAAGCTTTGTTGAGGTCTCTGTAGTCTACATACATTCTGACCTTCCCATCTTTCTTCGGTACCGGTACTATGTTAGCCAACCATTCAGGATACTTTACCACTTCCAGGAACCCCACATCTATCTGTTTCTTAACTTCCTCTCTAACTTTCTCAGCCCATTCTGGCCTCATCCGTCGAAGTTTCTGTTTTACTGGCCTCATATTCGGATAAGTTGGTATTGTGTGCTGGGCAATGTTTTTGTCTACCCCAGACATGTCCTCGTAGGACCAAGCAAATACTTTGGCATATCTGACCAACACTTCTTCTAGTTTCTTCCTCTCTTCGGAGGTTACTTCACTTGTAATCAAAATTTCTTTGGGGTTCTCAAGTGTACCCAAGTTAAATGCAATAGTTGTGGCTGAACTGATGTCAAATATGCTTGATTCATGCAGAGTAAAAGGAAATGACTCAGGCAAGTAAGCAAAAGAAATGTCTTTATTATTGGATAATGCGGAAGTACATTCAAATAAATCAGGAAGGTAAATGTCTTCATCATCTATAGACACTTCTTCCTTTGCAATCAGGTCTTCCTCAGGCTTCTCATCCTCTTCCAGAGTCAGGCTCTCTAACTTCATCAGCTCTTCTTCCCAAATCTCTGTTTCCTCAGTTCCTTCAGTCAGTGGCTTCTCACCCAACAAATCCTGGAAGATCTCAAACCCAGGTACCACAATCCCATTGACTTCCACAGGTTCAGGCTCTCCTTGATACCCTGAATCTTTCACAAAGCACTCCATCAGTCCCAGGCCCTTTTTCTTGACCTTTGGCTTTTCTTCGTCAGATTTGTACCCCAAACCCTTCCAAGTAGTCTGTCCTCTGAAATCCGGCAATTTTGAATCTTTTCCCGGCTCAAACTTCATCTTCTCCATAATCCTAGCCACCCTAGGATCCACCCATTCCTCGAAAGTAGCTGACACCTGAAACCTCGTGAAAGGTTGTATCTCCAAGGCAGCCACGGCATTATCTAACTCAGCCCGGATGGTAACAACTTCTCCCTCATACGAGAATTTGATCATCAGATGCAAAGTGGAAGGCACGCCCCCAAGTTTGTGAAACCAAGGCCTTCCCAACAATAAGGCAAAAGTGGCTGGGATGTCCAGCACTGTGAACTCAACCTCATCTTCAATCGGCCCTACCTTGACCATAGCCACAAAGGTACCCTCAACTCCCTTTTTACTGTCATCATAAGCTTTAATAGTCATACTAGAGGGGTCCAAGTCTGTTGCTTTCATACCCAATTTTGCCAGAATTTTCAACGGGCACACATTGATGGACGAACCATCATCCACCATCATACATGAAGTTTTCTTGCCCCTCACCTCGGCCCTGATAAATAGAGGCCTGTTATGATTTCTTCCCTCTACCGGGAGTTCATCCTCAGAAAAGGATATCTGCAAAGCTTCTTTCTGAACCGACCCAACAAACATTGCGGGGTTGGCATCCTCCGGTACCACAATCTTGCTCAAGGCCTCAACCATAGCCTGCCTGTGCTCCCGAGATGCACATAACAGTTCCCAGATACTCACTTGTGCTCTAGTCTTCCTCAATTGCCTCATCACTATATCCCCTTCAGTATTTTATGCAGTCTCAACCACTTGTCTACCATCTGTCAAAGCTTCTTTACCCTTTTCTGTCGTATCATTGTAAAAACGGCCGCTACGTGTCATTCCCCCTACTTCCTCCTCATCACTGCTAGAGAAATCAAGCCAAAAGTTTTTCTTCTGCTCAAACTCATCCTCACTAGCACTATCCCAGATTCCCAGGCAAAAGGCTTGAGGGTGAAAGGATTTTAGAACAAGGTCTTCTGGGAGGCCAGAATTGATCATGTAGGCTGGTGGTGGTACGGCACGGTAGTTGGGTAAGGGGTTTCTGTGTGTGTCAGGCTGTTCTGTTTCTGGATTGGGTATTTTTTTGGAGTCTATCAGGTCTTGGATTTCATGGTGAAGTCGGGCGCAGTTGTCGGTGTCATGGCCCTTTTGTTGGTGGAAGTGGCAGTAAAGGCTCAGGTTATAATGTGATGGTAGGGGATTGGGTAATGGCTTGGTATCCAAGGGTTTCAAGATCCCTTGCCTCTTCAATTTCTCTATCACCTTAGATAGGGGCCTTCCCAAGTTGGAAAACTGCCTGTTCCGGATAGCGACAATTTCAGCAGAAACGAGCTTTGTTCCCGATGTTCCCCCAATGGGCCTCCTGTTCAGACCATAGAATTTTCTATTCTTGGCCTCTTCTTCCTCAATATCCATGACAGTTTCCCTCAACTGCCGAAAGTCTGCAATCATGGAGGTCATCCTCCTCAACTTGCCGTAGATGGAGGGCTTGGTGCCCTTGATAATCATCTTGATCTGATCCTTCTCCGAAGGCCTAGTCTGCATTCTCAATAACTGACCCCTCCACCGGTCTACATACTCCTTAAAACTCTCCTCCGCTTTCTGCTTAACATTCTCCAGATCACGGAGTGACAGATCGATCTCCAAGTCAGTGACATATTGCTTGAGGAAAGCATCGGCCAACTCCCTCCAATCTTCCTTTACTTTCTTATCCAAACTGTGGTACCATACCACGGGAGCTCCTTCCAGCGACATTCCAAACATTTTCTGTACCTGGCGCTGAGACAAACCAACTGAACTCATGACTGATACAAACTGTCGGAGATGCACCCTCGGATCCCCATTTCCGTTGAACTTAGCCATATCCGGCATCTTGAACTGTGCCGGCAACTGTTCCTCAAAAGTCAATGTGTCATAATCCAGCAAATCCTCATTCTTACCCCTCATCTTGCGGGTAACCGACTCAACCTGATCCCGAAGTTTCTGTAACTCTGCCTAAGACCCAGATACTCTGCCCGCTGCATACTCTGCCATATCATCAAAAGTGGGGGTATCATCCCCCAATCTGTTCGGTGGTTCCTCTTGTCTGGCATCCCCAGAACTACCCCCAGCACGAGACCCGGCTATACCAGCCACAGCAGTAGTCAAAGCCTGCAACTGTTCAGTGACCTTGGCGAGACTGTTCTCTAACTGATCCATACGGGACACCTCATTATCGGATTCACTCATACTTGTTCTTTTAGTGAGCCTTGTCCCTTCTCTAACCTAAACAGTATCTATGTTGTCTTTTTGAGACATAGACGGTTTTAACATGATATATGGATGCATGAGGTGCATGAGATGCATGTAACATACAACATACTAAATTAAATAAAATTCTCAAACAAATCGGCCTATTATCATTTTAGAAGTTTTTGGGACAACTGTCATAAGAGTGAACCCGTCCCAGTTTAAATGGCCCAACGAGTTCATGTCTTATGGTGAAGAGCCCAACTAAATCCAAATGATAATATTCCGAACACAAGCACAAGGTGGCCCACCAACACTTAGACGCCTTTGGCCCAATAATCATGGAATACATCCTTGTCCCAGTTTAAATGGCCCAACAAGCCCATATCCCATGACAAATGGTCCAAATGGATCCAAACGATGATGTTCCCAAACACAAGCATAGAAGGGAGATAATGCAAACATGACATAATAATTTTTACATAATGGCCCATCAACATTTCAGAAGGCTTGGGCCTAATAGTCATATAGTACGAACTTGCCCCAGTTTAAATGGCCCAGCAAGCCCGTATTTCTGACAATAGTCCAACTGCATCCAAATGAGGATGGTCCATAAGCACATTCTCAAGGAAATAATTGTTACTTTAACCATTCAAACCGGTCTAGGGGTGGATTTGCAAGGGTATGGACAAAGGCTCTCACTGGCGAGGGATAGCCCACAACTAGGTCTCCCCACTCAAGGGTTCAAGTGACCAAGTGAGCGCATCCCTTTTTATACACTAAGGTACGTGCCAATGAGCTATGGTGTGTGACGGACTGTCAAATGGATTTCCCGTTGTAGATTCCCCAGAGGGAATGTGGAGCGAGGCTCACTTAAGTACCCAAAGCCTCTTAGGCTCTTATCGCTTGGTGTCAGGAATAAACAACGAGTCCTCCAAATTAGTCCATCACAAAGGCTACGAGTAGATGGCCATATAGGTGTCCTCACAGCTTTTCCTTCTAGAAATGTAGTGAGTGAAGGAAGACACCAAACCTTTACCTAGCCTCAAAGTGCCCTTGATTAAACCCCTACTTATCCACTATAGACATGGCCAATTAAAACATAAATCCACTCATTACAAGACAATATTTCGGGGCCAATTCTCTCATCCCCGGTGGAGTCGCCAGACTGTGGACAACAGAACCTAGGCTCGCGGCACTAGTTGGAAAATACTAAATAATATGGAGTCGCCACCCGGTGTGAACCGGGACAAAGATTTAAGGCCGCACTCACCCCTCGCAAGGGAAGACCTCAAACCGTTGGGTTCAGAATGGTCCATTACTTATGTCACTTGTAATGAAAGGATTTATGTAATAATTTAATCAAGCTTAAATAACACTTATTTCCAAGAGTATCATGCTTCTAAATTCTCATATGCAAATAAAACTTATGCACACATTTCACACATATCTCATATTTAAAATTGCATGCTTAACATATATCAAAATAGCAACGAACATACAACTTCATTTGCATATTACATTCAGAAAACACAAGCGCACATATTAACATCATGCAAGCACACATATGGGCACTTTTCCAAGTGGTACGTGGAATTGTGTCCCAAGTACAGACCGCATTACCACGTCCATTCGGAATCGGCTACGGAATTTACGTCTGGGTTTCCATCCGATATACCGCAAGAAATAATACTCAAATATTATCACGACATAAGCATATGAATTGTAATACATTAACATATTTGTATTCATACATGTGGGGGTAGCTACTAGGAAAACTATGCATGGAATCTAATGAAGAGGACTCAGCTCAGTGGGTGCGCGTTCGCGTAGCGTTCGGGAACGCGTGCGAACGGTAAACAGAAGGTTCGCATTCGTGTAGCGTCCGAGAACGCGTTCGAACGAAACCAGACCTGATACATTATGAAACTAAGAAAGTGCGTGTACGTTCGTGTAGCGTTCGTAAACGCGTTCGAACGGTAAACAGAAGGTTCGCGTTCGAACATAAATGAAACAGAATGCTCTCGTTCGTGGGGCGTTTGTTAACGCGTTCGAACGGAAATGAAACAGAATGCTCGCGTTCGTATTGCGTTCGTGAACGCGTTCGAACAGAAATGAAACAGAATGCTCACGTTCGTATGGCGTTCGTGAACGCGTTCGAACAAAAGTAAGACCTGATGCATGACAAGGCAAAATACATAGTGTGCCCGATTGAACGTATCTTGTATCCAACCGAACACACATCAACCGGCGCGGCGAAGCCTCGTGGTAAAGGGCTTTAGCCCCTCCCCCTAGGGGATCTCACATCGCACTTACTAAGCCCATGCACTCGGTTGAATCATGCATACGAAAATAAAGACAATCATATCAAACTAAGTATGTCCGATTGAACGTATTTCGCATTCAACCGAACACACATCAATCGGTGCGGCAGAGCATCGTGGTGAAGGATTTTAACCCTCCAATTAGGGAACCTTTCATCGCACTTACTAAGCCCATGCACTCGATCGTATCATATGGGAATAAACAACATGCAGAATTTAAATAACAAGAATTAAATAGACCAAAGCAACACAAAACAAGAGAAGGTGCCGTTTACTCAAGTGGTACGTGGAGTTGTGTCCCAAGTACAGACCGCACTACCGTCCATTCGGATTCGGCTACGGAATTTACGTCTGGGTTTCCATCCTATATACCACAAGAGACAGCACTCTTCCATTCATCCAATACCCACAACACACATCATACACACAACAAATGCCACAAATACAGAAAATATAATCAAAATAAATGACCAGAAATTAAATAAGAATAAATGTGAAAGATACCCTCAGGTCTAACCTTTTAAGCTGTCTCTCGGACTCGCGTTCCACGAAGATCGAAAGGGGGGTAAAGCTCCGCAACTTTTCTGGTTCACTGGTTTGCCTCTTCCTTCGCTGTTCGGCCACTCAAGCTACCTTTCCGACTCCGTTTTGCTGCTGTTTCCTTGTGGTTTTGCTGCCGTCTCCTCTGTGTCCTCTGCTTACTGTTTGTGGACTGTTTTGATATTCTTTTTGGTGTCGTTTTGTGTGGTTATTTCAAGGATTATAAGTGTAGTTTGTGTTACTGTTTTAAGGGGTTTTAGGGACTGTTTTAGGAGTGGTTTAAGCTACTGTGTTTGGTGTAATTTTTGGTGATGTGTGGAGGTTTAGTGGGGCTGATTTTCGGTGGTGGTTAGGGGTTGTCTTGGTGCTGTTTTTCGGTGATGTGAGGGTGGTTGCTTGTGGTGGATTCGGCTATGGAGGAGATGGTTGGGGCTCTTTGTTCTCTTTTTGTTTTGTGTATATGTCAAGTGTTTTCCTTTGTCTTGGGCGTGTATTAGAGAGTCTAGAAGAGAGGTGGCTAGGTATGGGGTTGTTTATATAGAGAAGGGCTAGGGCTTCACCTTGTCTCACAAGGAAGGGATTTTGGCATTAAAAAGAGGATTTGATTTGATATTCAACAAGGAAAGGATTATATTGAGGGGGGGACAAAATATTTTAAATTAGGAAGTTGTAATATTAGATTGGTGGATGTCTTATTAGATTAGGAAGTCAAATATATTGATTGGCTTTAATTGGTTAGGATTGATTTTAATTAGGTATATCTTCTTTTTAGTTTTAGTATATAATATATTTGATTTATTTATATTAGGCATGATTTTATTTTATGTTTTATTTAATTGGTAAATGATTTAAATATTTTATTTAATGTTTAATATTTATTTATTTAATTTGGGATGTGTTTTATGGGCTTTGGGGGGCCAAATGGGCTGGGGTGTGAGGCTAGCAGCAAAACCAGAATTACCGACACCGTTCGAACGCTTACTCGAACGCGGCACGAACGTCCGCAATCTGCCTGAGGTTCAAACGAAGTAACGAACGCAGCACCAACGAAGACAGTGAACTTGTGGAATGAACTTGATGACATGTTTATTCCGAATTTCCCCTTCCGACCTCCGTTTCCCGCAATATCCTTAGCTAAAAAGGTAGTGCCTCCAATTGAGACTCATCATCGGGTTTCACATGCGAAAATGCAATGCCTACAATACCTTCCTTTTTCAGTTAAGTGCTCCTTTAGGTAGTATGAGTATATTACATCCTTCACCTCAAAAAACAACCATTGTTCAAATGCTAAGCATTCAATCGACAATAAAATCCTCCAAGCGTTCGGCATCAGCTGTGAAGGAGCGATCCCATAATGATCCAAAACTTCCCAAGCTAACCTCGGAATGGGGAATCTAAGCCCATTAGAAAACGGTACTACATAAAATCCAATCCACCCAGGAATTTTATAGTCGATTCTTTCAGTCGGCATGGGTACTCTCAACTCCATTGATCTAGGAAATATGTACTTACTCCTAATTTCCATCAGCATACCAGCCGTCAATCGACTAGCTGGGTTCTTGGTTAGCAAGTTGGTTGGCTCACTTGTGCTCACTGCTCCACTAAACTCCCCAACTGCTGCCAATGATCTAATAGGAATTGCATGCACATAAATTTCACGCGACAAAATGGTAACAGGTCACTCCTCGGGAAATTCTTGACGCGACCAGTCTCTTAATAATTTCTCTTCAGTAGATTCACTCGACGATACTGCTACAAATTTATCAATCTGTTCACCTAAACTTTCTAAAGATTCTCCACTCGACATATTTTACCCGACAACTTTACAAACAAATAATTTCTAAGATTTAGGTTTCTTAAGGATCAAATTCTACTCACCTCTCCAAACACAAATCCACAAAATAGCATATGATTCAAAAGATCAAACAACCTAATTTAGCTAAGAATAGTTTGAAGCTACTTTTGAACATTCAAAGGAAATGAAGAACACGAAGAAGGTTATAAAGAGTACCTTGGAACCTTGAAGCTTCTCTCCCAACTCGTTGATCTTGTGAATGAAGCAAATGAACCCATCAAGCCACTCTTATACTACTTCTTTTGGCGGTTCTTTTCCCGCCAAAAGACTCCTCGTTATTCGCGTTAGGTTTTACTTCATTAAACGACACGTGGAAGATCTAGGAAATATAAAATATTTCGTCGAATAGAATGATGAATTATGGATTATCACAACTTGACATCACTTGCTCTCAGCAACAAAATTCTCTTCACAACTGCCTTCACCATTTGACACGACATCATTAGATATGAAGGTCGCTTTCATTCAAGAAAAACAAATTGGGCAAACCCCGGTGCATGCCTTATAATCACTCGACACATGACAAATATATTGAATAGATTATGCATTCGACATATTTCAAGTGTAACTCCTGAACCTACATTCGGTTCAGTCGACCAAGGGACATTCCCCAATGACCTGTGAAGTCAAGTGGAACTCATGAACCTACATTCGGTTCAGTCGACCAAGGGACATTCCCCATGACTTGTGAAGTCAAGTTGAACTCATGAACCTACATTCGGTTCAGTCGACCAAGGGACATTCCCCATGACTCTTGTCGAGTCAAGTGGAACTCCTGAACCTACATTCGGTTCAGTCGACCAAGGGACATTCCCCATGACTCTTGTCGAGTCAAGTGTCACTCCTGAACCTACATTCGGTTCAGTCGACCAAGGGACATTCCCCATGACTTGTGAAGTCAAATGGAACTCCTGAACCTACATTCGGTTCAGTCGACCAAGGGACATTCCCCATGACTTGTGAAGTCAAGTTGAACTCCTGAACCTACATTCGGTTCAGTCGACCAAGGGACATTCCCCATGACTCTTGTCGAGTCAAGTGGAACTCCTGAACCTACATTCGGTTCAGTCGACCAAGGGACATTCCCCATGACTCTTGTCGAGTCAAGTCAAACTCCTGAACCTACATTCGGTTCAGTCGACCAAGGGACACTCCCCAGGACTCATGCCGAGTCAAATGTAACTCCTGAACCTACATTCGGTTTAGTCGACCAAGGGACACTCCCCAGGACTCATGCCGAGTCAAGTGTAACTCCTGAACCTATATTCGGTTCAGTCGACCAATGGACATTCCCCATGACTCTTGTGGAGTCAAGTATAACTCCTGAACCTACATTCGGTTCAGTCGACCAAGGGACATTCCCAGGACTCATGTCGAGTCAAGTGTAACTCCTGAACCTACATTCGGTTCAGTCGACCAAGGGACATTCCCCATGACTCTTGTCGAGTCAAGTGTAACTCCTGAACCTACATTCGGTTCAGTCGACCAAGGGACATTCCCCATGACTCTAGTCGAGTCAAGTGAACTCCTGAACCTACATTCGGTTCAGTCGACCAAGGGACCTTCCCCATGACTCTAGTCGAGTCAAGTTGAACTCCTGAACCTACATTCGGTTCAGTCGACCAAGGGACATTCCCCATGACTCTAGTCGAGTCAAGTTGAACTCCTGAATCTACATTCGGTTCAGTCGACCAAGGGACATTCCCCATGACTCTTGTGGAGTCAAGTGTAACTCCTGGACCTACATTCGGTTCAGTCGACCAAGGGACACTCCCCAAGACTCATGTCGAGTCAAGAGTAACTCCTGAACCTACATTCGGTTCAGTCGACCAAGGGACATTCCCCATGACTCTTGTTGAGTCAAGAGTAACTCCTGAACCTACATTCGGTTCAGTCGACCAAGGGACATTCCCCATGACTCTTGTCGAGTCAAGTGGAACTCCTGAACCTACATTCGGTTCAGTCGACCAGAGGATGTTCCTCATTACTTATGTCGAGTCAATCGTACTCATGGATCTTCATAATGATCAGACGACCATGAGTCGATCCTCATAAGGTTCATGTCGAGTCAAGATAAGGTCCTAGACTTTCTCTTCCAGTTGACACAAGTTGTATGATATGTACTCATGAATCTTCATAAAGTTTAGTCAACCATGGGACATTCCCCATAAGTCAAGTCGAATCAAAGTCTAGGACTAAGACTTCCTCTGCCCAGGTGATACATGCGATATATTCCAAAACTCACATTTTGTACATACTCTTACAAACCATTCGACAGAAAGTGATTCATTCTCATCACATGCTTTTATGATTAATATCATACGACACAAATGTATATACTCTCTAAAACAAAACTTTTTGACTTAGAGAGTAAGGGACAAACTGTACGAACCAAAATTGGGCCAAAGATAAAACCGTATTTTACCTCAAAAGCCCAAAATAGTGTGCAAAGCCCAAAATGGTATGCAAACCCCGAAAGTAAAGACTAGGCCCAAAAAAGATTTCTATTATTGTATTACAATTAAGTCATAAGCTTAAATACAAAACCCCATAATTATATCAACTACTCTTCTTCTACTTTGCCCGACACAAAACTTATTCCCACCTGCTCAGACTTTCTATCAAATGCACAAGGCACGTGGTGGGACTTACGCCAGCTGCCAAGGATGATAATTTTCATCTATAAATAGGAACGAAATTCGAGAAATAAGGGGGAGCTTAACTTATTTCATCCAAGTCTGATACAATTTATTCAGATACTAGTTCTATTTCCCATTTCTAAAAGCATTTGCCATCGCCCTCACGGCAATCCAAATAAAGTTGAGGCAGTAATAAACCTCAACTTCACTTTTTTACATATTTACCGATCATTTCATACTACTGACTTGGGCGTCGGAGTGTCCTCGGTACCTACCACACCGGTGGGCAGTCTACTCCCATTCATTCTTCTTTGTTTTGCAGGATTGCGTGTGCCCCCAATTTATAAATTCTGATTGTGGACCTCGGCCGAATTCCAGCATCCACAAACTTTAGTCTTCGTCATTAAATATTTTTGAGTCAATTTTCATCTAATTAATGTTAAATGTATTGAATACCCAACAAATTATCCAAAAATAATAAAAAAACTAATTTCAAAATTAGATGAAAAGTGACTCAATTATTAAAAAATATATAACGACATGGAATAAAATTTGTATTTTCTAAAATTACATGGACTAAAGCTGATATTTCTAAAACTACAATTACTAAAATATCGATACGGTAATTTATAAGGTAGTTATGTGTCATTTTTCGAATAAAATATAGTTTCGTGACATCATATATAAAAACTAAACAAAATACCTGGAGAAGGGCAAAATAAAAATTCATATTTAAATAAATATCAATATCTTTTATGAAAGGGGCTTTTATCCTTCTGAAGTTTGACTTAAGTTTTTAACTATCCAAAAACCAAAGAAATGTTCGTCAGTCACCCCCTAAGTTTACAAATATTTTTCATTTTCCACATAAGGTAATTTTGTCAAGTTTTTAGTGTGAAAAAATCGAAATATCCTCCAACTCAATTTAAATAGAGAAATGATATACATACATACATTTTTCCCGAAAGTTATCCCAACTCTCTCACTATAGCTACAGTGATCTACAGTAATTCACTGTAGCTACAGTGAGAGAGTAGAGATAACTTTAGGGAAAAATTTATGTAAGTTTATCATTTTTGATTTAAATATAAAATGACCATTTTAAACCTGGAAAAATACAAAAAACAAAAATAACAAAAATTAGGTGAAGTACATTTTTATACCCAAAGTTATTAAAAGTGTTATTCGAACCACCTTAATATAATGTAATGTTCGAAAATATATAAATGACATCACAAGAGTAAAATCTGCATTTTGACCGGTAAGTGCATTATATATTCATTTAGAAAAATCGAACCCATTCTAATAATAACTAGAAAAAAATCTCAAGGAATCATTTCACCACTACCCTCGGAAAATTAAGTAACGTTCTCAAGGATTCAATGGTGATCCAAGTGTCCTCTACAAATCAAATCCAAATACAAAAGTTTGTTTGCCAATATGACTTATCGGTTCTATGGTCCGTTGCAAATTCACCAATGACCCAGCTCATGGTCATATTTTTATTTCGGTCACATTATCGACCATCAATCACATTGAGCACAATAATAATTATGACCTTAATCACATTACCGACCTTGAATCACATTTGTGATATTAGATACCTCATTCACATTGCACACTCTAAGTCGCATTGAGTACAGTCATATTGTCGACTATTAGTCAAATTAGTTACCTCAGTTTTATTGTCAATTCTTACTCACATTGAGCACAATTGTACGGGCCAAAATTGGGCCAGGGGTAAAATCGACTTTTACCACAAAAGCCAACCACAAGACCTGGAGCCCAGAAGAAGATCCATGGGCCGCCTCACGAGCCCAAATTCATTAGCATAAAGACAGAAAAACGGACACCAGTTACAAAGATCAGGAAGTGGATCCGAATTCATAAATATCATCATGAAGTCGACGGTTATCGGATCTAAAGGACCTAAATTAAAACATCATTGAAGAAGTTTCCAACGGGCAGAAGATGGATCCTATAAAAGAGTGAAGCAAAGAATAAGAAGGGATCCGAACACAATTCCTATCATCAGATAAAATCCAACACTCCGCCCTCACGGCAATTGATCAGTGGTTTAGGTATCCTAACACCTGAATCCTTTCGACTTTGATTCATTCCTATTTTGGCTAACTTGAGCGTCGGAGTGCCTACGGTTTCCATCACACCGGTGGGCAGTAACCTCCTCTTTTGCTCTATTCTTATTTTGCAGGTTCGCTTGTGCCCCTCTACTCTTTCTCAATTGTGGATCTCGACCGAAATCAGCATCCACAATTTGGCGCCCACCGTGGGGCCTACCAAGCGAATTTCGTAAAAGTAAGACACAGCAACACAGCGAATGGCCTCAAGCAATGAGCAAAATCCAAATCCCATGATGGCACAGCTTGCCATGCTCCAAGAACGATTGCAAGCCCTAGAAGAAGAAAATCAAACGATGCGAAGCACCAATGACAGTCTACAGAGAAAGATGGAGCAGCTGTCATCCAATCCTCCGCATACTAATATTCAGAGCCAAACAAGCAATCCAGACGACCAGAGCAATCCAACAATCCCGCTTATGACAGAAGGTCCAAACAACAATCAACAGCCTATTTCGCAAGAACCGATCTCTCTCATCGATCCAACCCAACAGATTGCCACCTCTATCAGAAAGGAAATGATCGAATTCAAGGAAGCAATCATGTCGAGACTGCCAGGGGTAAGGTTGCCAGTCAGGAAAAGTAGGGCCGGAGCGATTTCTGATACCCCATTTGTGGAGTCGATTGTTGCTGTCGATTTGCCCCGTAAATTCAGCCCTCCGGAGATGAAGCCGTATGATGGATCTGCCGATCCAGATGACCATGTCGTACGCTACAAATACAAGATGATGTCCACCGGCCTGTCCCCAAGTCAGTGGGAGGCTGGAATGTGTAGATGCTTTGGCGAGACTCTGGCAGGACCTGCTCTTACTTGGTTCATCAACCTACCCTACAGATCAATCGAGTCCTACCAAGAGCTAGCTGACAAGTTTGTGCAACACTTTGCAAGTTCATGCAAAATAGAAAAAACTTCGGACGACCTTAATTCTATACAGCAGGGAAGGGGAGAATCTCTGCGGAGCTACGTTGCTCGATTCAACCGAGAGAGAATTACAGTCCCAGATCTCCACCAACCTACAGCAGTAGAAGCCTTCCGGAACGGACTGCTCTATGACAGCGGACTCTACAAGAAATTGACGAAATTTCGATGCTACAACATGGAACAAGTAATGGCACGGGCCCAGGTAGAAATAAGATGGGAAGAAGATAAAAGAAACAACAGAAGGGAAGATGTTGCGAATACCCGAATTGACCGAAGGCCTGCTGCTCCCAGGCCGCACGATAGCAATATCCACACTCACAGGGAAAGGAGGAACCACCCAAGGGGTGAGCGGCGACCATACTACACAAATGTTGACAGAAGACAAAGGCCACACAGGGAGGAGCAACCAACAAGCAAACCCCGGCTACCGGACTACAACTTCACGATTTCTCCTGGAGAACTGGTCACCGTGCTTAAGAAGATGGGGAATGAAGTAAAGTGGCCTCCGCGCAGCAGAGACAGTTCGACGAAAAAAGACACCAGGAAGTGGTGTGAGTTCCACAGGGACTACGGTCACACGACAGCGGAGTGCGTGGCCTTGAGATTAGAGGTTTTGGAGTTATTAAACAAAGGCTTCCTCAGGGACCTGCTAACAGATAAGGGAAAGGCAACCATGTCACGAAGAGATGAAAAAACCAACCAGGGAGAAGATCATGTCCTACCACCCCCTATAAATAACACAGTCAACGTTATTTCAGGAGGTTCGGGAATCAGTGGAACTACTTACTCGGCTGCCAAGCGACATACAAGGGCTCTGATCAATAATGTTTCTCATACTGCAATGTCTGTAGAAAAAGCCTTCACAGAATTGACCTTGGAGTTTCCAGACGATGAAAATTCTCACACCCTAAACCCGCACCATGATGCATTGGTCATCTCCTTGCAGGTGGCGAATTTCTTGGTCAAACGGGTGTTGATCGATACAGGTTCCTCGGCAAACGTAATTTTCGCGAGCGCCCTCGCCGACATGGGGACAGAGTTGGATAAAATCAATCGGCGGACGACAGTGTTGATCGGGTTCAGTGGGGAACAGAAGTTCACGATGGGAGAAATCTCACTTCCAGTATACGTTGCTGGAATCAACAAAATGACTACGTTTCTGGTCATGGAATGCCCTTCCGCATACAACCTGATAATGGGGAGGCCCTGGATTCATGACATGAGAGCGGTTTCGTCAACCTACCATCAGGTGATGAAATTCCCTACTAAGTGGGGAGTACAAGAAATCAGAGGCGACAGGTTGGCGTCCAGGAGCTGTTACCAAACAACTCTGAAGGCGAAGGACGAGTCAGCATAGCAATTACAGACTGAACCTCGAGTTTCGGAGCCGACATTACCGAACATAGAGAAGCTCGACGAGGTTCAGATTCATCCACAGTTCGAAGATCACAAGGCGCTAATTGGCGCTGGATTAGATCCGAAATTCCGAGCCGACATCACAGAGTTTCTGAAGAGCCGACACGACAGTTTTGCATGGTCCCACAAAGATATGACAGGAGTCGACCCAAGGCTCATGACCCACGAATTGCATGTGGATCCAGAGTACGCCCCAGTTAGGCAGAAAAGAAGAAAATTTGCCCCAGAAAGGAACCGGATCATCGACGAAGAAGTCCAGAAGTTATTGGAGAATGGAGCGATAAGAGAAGTCCAATTTCCGGAGTGGCTCGCGAATGTCGTTGTGGTGAAGAAAAAGAACGGGAAATGGAGAGTTTGCATCGACTTCACAGATTTGAATAAGGCCTGTCCAAAGGATTCATTTCCACTTCCGCACATAGACTCTATGGTCGACGCAACGGCGGGACATGAGCTATTAAGTTTCATGGATGCATACTCAGGCTACAACCAGATCTTCATGCACCCGGGCGATCAAGAAAAGACAGCCTTCGTAACCAACAAAGGAATTTTCTGTTATAAAGTCATGCCCTTTGGCCTAAAGAACGCGGGAGCAACATATCAAAGACTCGTCAACAAGATGTTCGACAGCCAAATTGGGAAAACAATGGAAGTGTACATAGACGATATGCTGGTGAAGTCGATCAAATCGGAGCAGCACCTAGATCATCTGAAAGAAGCATTCGACATCATGGATAGGTATGGAATGAAACTAAATCCAACTAAATGTGCTTTCGGTGTTGCTTCAGGAAAATTTTTGGGGTACGTGGTCACTCGGCGAGGGGTCGAAGCGAATCCGGACCAGATTAGATCGATCCTCGACATCCCATCTCCTTCCAGCCCAAAAGATGTCATGAGACTAACTGGGAGAATCGCAGCTCTAAATAGGTTTATCTCCAAATCTACAGATAAGAGCTTCTTGTTCTTTTCAGCCTTGAAGAAAGGAAACAGCTTTGATTGGACGCCCGCCTGTGAGGAAGCACTGACAAAGCTCAAATTGTACCTCACCACACCACCTTTGCTGTCCAAACCACACGACTTGGAGAGACTATTTCTATACTTGGGTGTTTCGGAGCAGGCGGTCAGTGGAGTCTTAGTAAGAGAAGAGGTAGGAGACCAACAACCAGTCTACTACGTGAGCAAAGCACTGTTGGGTGCAGAATCGCGTTACCCTTTGATGGAGAAATTAGCCTTCGCCCTTGTTACAGCAGCAAGAAAACTCAGACCCTACTTCCAGGGGCACCCAATTACGGTGTACACGACCTATCCTTTGAGAAGAATACTTCATAAACCAGAAATGTCAGGAAGGTTGATGAAGTGGGCAATCGAACTCGGAGAGCACGACATCACTTACCAGCCCAGAACCGCCATCAAATCTCAGGCGCTGGCTGACTTTGTAGCCGACTTCACCCCCAGTTTACTTACGACAACCGAAGTCAATATCAACTGCATCCAGCAAAAGACACCTTGGAAATTAGCGGTCGACGGGGCAAGTAATAAAAAGGGCTGCGGTCTTGGGGTCATGGTCATAACTCCAGCCGGCGACATAATACAGCAAGCGATCAAGTGCGGATTTAGAGTTACGAATAACGAGGCAGAATACGAAGCATTAGTAGCTGGGCTGTCACTAGCTAAAGAATTGGGGGCCAGAGATATTGAAGTAAAACCGATTCCCAGTTGATTGTGAACCAGATAGAAGGGTCGTATCAAGCCAGAGGACAAGCCATGGCTTCTTATCTACAAAAGGTAAGGGACCTACGATCGACGTTTGAGAAATTTTCCATTACACAGGTCCCAAGAAGCGAAAACTCCCAGGCTGACGCATTAGCAACCCTTGGTTCGACAATGGAGGGGAACGAGTCACGAACAATTCCAATCGTGTACTTAAACTGGCCCGCGATTTGTAAAGAAGAAACGATTGTCGCGGCGCTTGACACTGTCGACAGTTGGATGACACCGATCATAAAGTATCTGCAAGACGGCACACTTCCAGACGACAGAATTCAAGCAAAGAAAATTCAGAGACAGTCTGCCAGATTTGTGTTGTACGACGGACAGTTGTTAAAAAGATCGTTCACAGGACCTTACTTGAAATGTATCGCTCCTAACGAAGCGCAACATGTTCTGTCTGAGTTGCATGAAGGGGAATGTGGGAATCATTCTGGTGGCAGGAGCTTGGCCCAACGAGCGCACACGACAGGATATTACTGGCCTACAATGAGGTTCGATTCTTCTGAATACACAAAGATGTGCGATAAATGCCAGAGATTCGCACCAATACCTCACCTCCCACCGGAGAAACTGAACCCCATCTTGTCTCCATGGCCATTTATGAAATGGGGGATGGACATTGTTGGGAAACTCCCAACGGCACCTGGCCAACGAGTGTACATGCTCGTAATGACGGACTACTACTCAAAGTGGATAGAGGCAGAAGCATTTGCCAGAATACGCGACAAGGAAGCCCAAACTTTCGTGTGGAAAAACATCATCTGCCGATTCGGCATACCGAAGGAGATCGTGACCGACAACGGAGCACAGTTCATTAGCCACCACTTTCAAGACTTCTGCAGGAATTGGGGCATAAAGTTGAACTTCTCCACCCCTCGCTTTCCACAGGCAAACGGACAAGCCGAATCATCCAACAAGACGATCATGAACACCCTGAAGAAAAGGTTGGAGAAAGCTAAGGGAGCCTGGGCTGACGAACTACCAGGAGTATTATGGTCATACAGGACAACGACGAGGTCTTCAACAGGCGAAACTCCTTTCGCATTAGCATTTGGAACGGAAGCCGTCATACCAACTGAAGAAGTCATTCCTTCAACACGCTACCAATATCTCAACGAAGAAAACAATCAACGACTGATGAATTTCAATCTCGACACGATTGAAGAAACAAGAGACCGAGCTTCCATTCGACTGGCCGCATATCAACAGAGGATGGCCAGATACTTCGACAGAAACGTTAGAAGTAGGAATTTCAAGGCTGGAGATTGGGTCTTACGGAGAGTGTTCCAGAACACCAAGGAAGTTGGCGACGGGAAATTGGGTCCGAATTGGGAAGGCCCTTACCTCGTCACGAAAGTAGTTGGGAAAGGTGCATACAAGCTACAGAATTTAGAAGGGGCTCTCGTACGCAATAGTTGGAACGCGATGCATCTTAAGCGATTTAACCGGTAACTCTTATGTTTGTGGTTTTTTTGTTTCCAGTTATATGTTCAGTTAGTTATTTTATTAAGATTGAATAAAGAAATCAGCAGTAGTCATTCGAATAAGAGCAATAAAAGTTTGTCACATTAAAATATCAACCAACATTTGTACAACACGTCATAATATCGTTCTTCCTATTTCATACGACATAGACAGCACATACGAAACGTGATAACAGTTCTCCTGTCAAAACCATCGACTTAACTTCATACAAAATTTCAAAGCTAACTTTAGACCTGAACTACCTAGACATTGTCTGGTGCTTCATCGGTAGCCGTAGGAAGACTGGCGGGCGCATCACCTTGGGTTTCGGTAGCTTCCTCCATGACTTCCTCCCCCCCTAAATTCCTTCCGACTTCCTCCATTTCGGCAACGGCAAGTGTGTCTGTTTCCGCCCCATCCTTCTTTGATTCAACCTCCAACCCTTTCTCTTCGAAATCATCCTCCGTCGAAGAAGAGATCCCGGCCTCGCGCCTCTCATATTCTCTAATCCACTTCTCAGGTTTCCAGTCGACATGTTTCCCAGCTAAGAAATCCCTCATTAAATCACACCTGTTTCTCATCATGGAATCAATGGCGATATCCTCCATTTGCTCTAACAATAACTCCTTCTCTTTCTTCACATTTTCGAAACCCTCTTTGTAGCTGTCGATTGTCAATTCAGCGGTTTCCTTCTCCAATTGCAAGGCAGCCTTCACTTCCTTCAGTTCTTTCTCAAGAGCCCTTTCATTCCTTTGAGAAGCAATGATTCCAGACTTCAATTCTGACGACTCCTTCCTCATCACCGACAGCGATTTCTCCAGCTCCTTTGTCCTTCTTTGATTAGACTCCACATTTTTACGCATGAATAGGCTGCATTCCAGTGCCTGCAGAAGCAGAGTTTAAAAAAAAAGAAGTAATATGATAATAATCAAGGTTGTTACCCACTTGATAATTTAGTGCGATGGCTTTCTTCATGACTTCCGTTGGGCCAATTTGTGCCAATCTTACTTCATCCCCCTCGAGGAGAAGTCCCCCTACGAATGAGTCGATACTGGAAGGATCGGATATAGCAGTCGACTCCCGTGGAACCTTTAAGGTAAGGTTATCAGAGTCATATTCTTCCTCGACCTCGGGAACAAACCTCCTCTTTTTCCCCGCAGAAATCGTCGCAGTCGACTTCACCTTCTCCGCTTCAATTTCTCTTTGTTGAGGTCCAGCCTCTTTTTCAGCCTCCGACTCTTTCTTCTTCAGTTTCCTTGATTTTTTCCGGCTCTTCATTTCGTCGAGTGAAGCTACGGTGAAAGGCCCAGTCATCATTTCCTCTGCGCATAAAAATTCCTCGGGTTTTAAGGGCTCTCGATATCTATTTCCCCCATATAACTTTTGACACGACCATCTACTATTTATCACGGACAAAACGTCGTTACATAAGGCCAGAACTTTACCTTCTCGATGATAGATTTCTTTCCACAGCGGAGTCGACCTTAACCTCTTTTCCGTTAAAATAGTTTTGCAATCCCTTTTTTCGGCCGGCAGTGACAAAATGGCTTTGGTGTTGGAGGTTGTACGTGCAGTCTTGATGAATGACTTGTTCCGTAGAGGACCTGCAACAATAAGATCATGGTTACTCAAAGACAAATGAACGACTCAAAGATTGAAGTAAAGCGAAGTTCGTTACTCACTCGACAAACACCAAAATTCCGGGATTCGACCAACCCCGGCCGATCCAAATATACCCTCACCCTTCACAAAGAAATAATAAGACTGCCAATTTCCCCTATCATTAGTTGGCAATCCAGTGACTAAATGCGTCTTTCTTTGACGAAGAATCAACGTATACCTTCCTTTCTCCTTCAAATGTTCCTTCAGATAGTACGTCTCTAAAACGTCCTTCACCTCGAAGAGTACCCCCAGTTCAAAGGCTAAACATTCAATCGACAATAAGATCCTCCATGCATTCGGCATCAGCTGTGAAGGAGCTACTCGGAAATGATCCAAAACCTCCCAAACCAATCTCGGAATAGGAAACCTCAGTCCTATAAAAAATGGACGCACATAGAATCCCATCCACCCAGGAACCCTGTAATCAATTCTTTCATTCGACAGAGGCACCCGGAGTTCCAAAGTGTTAGGGAACCTATACATACAGCTAAGTTCTCTCAACACTTTCCCAGTCATTCGACTTGCAGGATTCTTTGATAATAAGTTTGTAGGTTCACTCGTACAAGGTAATTCGCTCGACTCCCCAATTGCGGGCAAAGACCTCAACGGAATAGCCTCGGCAGGGATTACTGGTGGAGAAGGCATAGCTAAGGTAACGACACCACTCTCGATAAAATCCCGATACGACCTACTTCCACACTCGACAAATTCCTTACTTTCACTTGATGATCCCTCGGTTTCACTTGACGACTCGACATATGTATCGATCTTGGCACCTAAGCTGCCTAAAGATTCACCACTCGACATATTCCAGACGACAAGCATTAAACAACTAAAACCTCTAGTAGCCCACCTCCTAAAGATCAAAACCCACAAACATAAATTGAAAACTAATCACACAAACCAGGAGATCAAACAGCTTAACTTTTCTAAGAACAGCTTGAATATTCACTATGAATGTTTAAAGGAATGAAGAACAAGAAGAAGATTTCGAAGAATACCTTGAGAACTCTTGAGAGCACACCTTACTCGACTTCCGGATGAGGCGAAATGAAACAGCCAATGTTCCTTTATACATGCTACCTAAAAATCTGGCGCCAAGATTCCCGCCCAAATGGACGCCTCGTAACTCGCATTAGGTCTTGCAGCATCTGATGACACGTGTGAAAAGCCAGAACCATTTCCAACGGGAATCGTCGAATGGAATATCAATTCCATCAAACATTTATAACAAACTTGACATTGTATCTCCTCGATATTTGGCACGACGCCCAATGAAATTTAAGTACCATAAATAGCGAACACACAATATTCTCGACTCATACGACATGTCGAGTAATGATATTCCTGAACCACCACCTGGTTCAGTCGACCAGGGGACATCCCCCACATGATTCATGCAGTCATGGAATCATGGAATATTCTCGACTCATACGACATGTCGAGTAATATTATTCCTGAACCACCACCTGGTTCAGTCGACCAGGGGACATCCCCCACATGATTCATGCAGTCAAGGAATCATGGAATATTCTCGACTCATACGACATGTCGAGTAATATTATTCCTGAACCACCACCTGGTTCAGTCGACCAGGGGACATCCCCCACATGATTCATGCGAGTCATGGAATCATGGAATATTACGACTCATACGACATCGAGTGATATTATTCCTGAACCACCACCTGGTTCAGTCGACCAGGGGACATCCCCCACATGATTCATGCAGTCATGGAATCATGGAATATTCTCGACTCATACGACATGTCGAGTAATATTATTCCTGAACCACCACCTGGTTCAGTCGACCAGGGGACATCCCCCACATGATTCATGCAGTCAAAGAATCATGGAATATTCTCGACTCGTACGACAAGTCGAGTGATATTATTCCTGAACCACCACCTGGTTCAGTCGACCAGGGGACATCCCCCACATGATTCATGCCAAGTCATGGAATCATGGAATCCGTACGACACATACGACATGTCGAGTGATATTATTCCTGAACCACCACCTGGTTCAGTCGACCAGGGGACATCCCCCACCTGATTCATGCAGTCATGGAATCATGGAATATTCTCGACTCATACGACATGTCGAGTGATATTATTCCTGAACCACCACCTGGTTCAGTTGACCAGGGGACATCCCCCACATGATTCATGCCGAGTCGTGGAATCATGGAATATTCTCGACTCATACGACATGTCGAGTAATATTATTCCTGAACCACCATCTGGTTCAGTCGACCAGGGGACATCCCCCATATGATTCATGAAGTCACAGAATCATGGAATATACTCGACTCATACGACATGTCGAGTAATATTATTCCTGAACCACCACCTGGTTCAGTCGACCAGGGGACATCCCCCACATGATTCATGAAGTCACGGAATCATGGAATATACTCGACTCATACGACAAGTCGAGTAATATTATTCCTGAACCACCACCTGGTTCAGTCGACCAGGGGACATCCCCCACATGATTCATGCTGAGTCAAGGAATCATGGAATATACTCGACTCATACGACAAGTCGAGTGATATTATTCCTGAACCACCACCTGGTTCAGTCGACCAGGGGACATCCCCCACATGATTCATGCCGAGTCATGGAATCATGGAATCCGTACGACACATACGACATGTCGAGTGTGATCCTGAGCCACTAACTGGTTCAAATCGACCAAGGGACACCCCTGATGACTCTTGTCGAGTCAAATACAGTCATACTCAACATATACGTCATGTCGAATGTGATCTTGAGCCAACTGGTTCGAGTCGACCAAGAGACATCCCTGATGACTCATGTCGAATCAAATACAATCATTAACACACTCAACCCTTACGACATGTCGAGTGTGATCCTGAGCCACCGTCTGGTTCGAGTCGACCAATGAACACCCCTGATGTCTCATGTCGAGTCAACTATAATCAATAAATTTATTCACCTCATACGACAAAGATGAGTAGACCTGAATTCTTCCTCTTAATTGCAAAACGAAACGTTAATAGCTCAAGATCATCGCCAAAATCAGAGGAGTAATCATCCAAACCTCGATTTATTCGACAGATGATACTCTCAAAGCCTGGGACATTCCAGACTTAGAGAGTAGGGGACAAACTGTACGGGCCAAAATTGGGCCAGGGGTAAAATCGACTTTTACCACAAAAGCCAACCACAAGACCTGGAGCCCAGAAGAAGATCCATGGGCCGCCTCACGAGCCCAAATTCAGTAGCATAAAGACAGACAAACGGACACCAGTTACAAAGATCAGGAAGTGGATCCGAATTCATAAATATCATCATGAAGTCGACGGTTATCGGATCTAAAGGACCTAAATTAAAACACCATTGAAGAAGTTCCCAACGGGCAGAAGATGGATCCTATAAAAGAGCGAAGCAAAGAATAAGAAAGGGGCCGAACACAATTCCTATCATCAGATAAAATCCAACACTCCGCCCTCACGGCAATTGATCAGTGGTTTAGGTATCCTAACACCTGAATCCTTTCGACTTTGATTCATTCCTATTTTGGCTAACTTGAGCGTCGGAGTGCCTACGGTTTCCATCACACCGGTGGGCAGTAACCTCCTCTTTTGCTCTATTCTTATTTTGCAGGTTCGCTTGTGCCCCTCTACTCTTTCTCAATTGTGGATTACGACCGAAATCAGCATCCACAACAATCACAATAACATTTTATTCAAGTAATAAATGATTTAATCGTAATCACATTTCTACCCACAATCACAATATTATTATTAGTTGAATGATTGATAATTTAGTCATGTATGTGCTTTAATTACATTTGTGACTTCAATCACATTACGACTGTGTCTTTTCTACCTGCACAATATAATTATCTGTTGGGTGATTGATAATGTAGTTATAAGTGTGTCTTAATTACATTGTGAATTTGATGGGGAAATAATATAATAACGGATGGAGAATAATGTTTTTTTTAATAAAGGTCTATTTATGGAAATACAAAAAATTAATTATTTCCTTGATGCGAAAAATTTGTCAATTTGTGGTCAAAAAAATAACAAATAAAAAAGCCTAGCTAATTCTTTATCCCTTTTCTTCACAATCAAAAACCAGAATGGCATTTGCAATATTATTGCAGGTATCCATGATCGATCTTTTTCTTTAAAGTACTTTAATGGTTTCTGGGTCTTTTTCTTGTTTGCTGTATCTCTTATTTTTCTTTTGCTTTTTCAAATTTTGTGTTGCTTTATTTGATCGACGACCGTTGCTTTAAACATTTATTTCCATTGGTTTTAGTATTTTTGAGGTGGGTTCTTTTTTGTAATGGCATCGTTTGATGATTATGTATTCATGCTGAATCATAGCTATGTTTCATTATGAATCATGGACATGACAAATTTTGATGCTTGATTGGGGCTGCTAAATGCTTCTGATTGAATAAATAAATTAATGCAAATCCATATGAATAAATTAAGCTATTCCTTTAGTTACAAAGAACAAGATCCCATTTCGCTAATGTGCTCTAGGTTGACGCATAAGTATTTGTTCTTGGAATTTTAAATTGTATGCGGATTTAGCACCAAAAACTCTGTTATTTAGTGCGATCATTTAAAAATTAGTTGCATCAGAAAGTTATATGTTGCTATTCTGTTAATTGAAGATCGATGTAGAAAAAATGGAGCTCTTTGACATTGATATAGTATCATGTTGGGAGTTTGATTTTACTCTAGACGGTTGGACTGGTTTTTTCCCTAGCCAGAGTATGCGAATATTTTGTGCCTTTTGCTAGGGTATCTTTCAAGTCCTTGTCAATGGTTGAACCCTGATTAATTTTTTTTTTCACCTATAAATTCATCCTGAGGTGGTTTTGTTCATGGGAGCAAACCGCTTGAAATTTCTCCAGACTCTATCATTATATACCATTGCTGTGGTGTTAATTGAAGTTATTCAATGATTTGGATTTGTTTCATAGCTTTGAACTTGTGGCGCTTCTGGGTTCTACATGCAACACCAATGACTGAACTGTTTTGATTTGAATAGAGAATGACTGTGTCCACGAGTAATAGGAAAGTTCACGTCTTTGATCTTGTTATGTAGCCAATTCCATTGTAGGTGGAGTGAAGATTTCTTGAAATTTTGTCTGGTTAAATATGTTCATTAAAACAACAGAAGATTATGAATCCAAAGTCCTGTATTTGATTTTAAAACTACTGGTTTGATGATGGTACTTAGCCTTTCAAACCAAAGTTTTTTTTTTTAACGGATTTTCATTACTGAATTACTAAAGGCCAAAACCTTGTTTGTATGTGAATGTAAACTGTGCAAACATATTTAAGGCTGCAAGTGTCTGTTCCTTGTTGAAGTTCGCATGTACTCGGACATGCAATCAAATGAAAGCTTACCTGCACCTCTTTCCCATTTTACCATTGTTTGGATAACAGATCCGAAGGTATGTTTTCTATTCTATGCAAATGAAAATATTCAACAGGTTCTAATTGGAGCTTGAAATCCTTCAATGTTATTCTTTTATTATTCAATGACTTTCCTCATTGAGCAAATACTAGGGGAATTGTAGGACTAGATCTTGCTAATATCTGATATCTAACAAATGGCAGTATATAAGCCTAGGATAACTCATTGAATAAAAACTTGTACAGATTGTATATCCCTATTTTTTTTAACTATATGCCTGATTCTTAGCTAAGCTTGTATTCTATTTAGTCGCTTATTGTCATGCAAATTTGGATGTCCCTATTTTTGAACGTAGGTGATATAATTTATTGTTCTGGTGTTGTCCAGACAGACAGTGTTGTCAAGTTTACTGGTTTTGGGGATTATTCAACCTGATTATTTATCTCCTTTCAAGGCAATAACACAGGTTTGATAACAAATTGAAGTATGGTACTAGTCATAATGGAATGACTAATGGCATTAGCTTACCTGCAGATGGAAGGATCTGCATTTGATATTAATCTGATGGATTTTTAATCATGGGTTCAACTCAATGTTGTCAGGGCTAAAGATCAAATATGTGCTTACAACTTTGAGACCTCAAGCAGATTGTACCAGGTATTTCCTAGATAGTTGTTTCGATTAAGAAACACGTGTTTAAATATAACTAACAAAATACTGTAGTGCCCTTTGAGTTCCAATCTATTACCATCTTCAGTTAATTAACGGGTTTATTCCTTTGTGCTTTGATTTTCCAGGATTGATGCATATGCTAGAAAATCACTGATAGCCAGATGTCACTACTAGAATTAAACCTTTTTTCTTCAAAATGGGGCAGCAGTATGCAGAGAAAGTGCAAAGGTATCATACAATAGCATAAATTATACAGGAAAAACTTTCTTTACATTGTCAGATGGTTTCAATGATTTTTACAGTTCTCAATCACACACACCTAACGTCCTTGAAAGTCCAGATCCACGAGCTCATTTCCAGGGGAATTTGCATCTAAGTTAGTGTATCCCATTGTTGCATTTAGCAAAGCCATCTTGCTGTTTATCCAGAATTTGATCCTCTGGTGCAATTTTCAACTTCAGAAATCAAAACCATTTGCATCAATGCTGGTCTTGAGGCTTCTGAACCAGACAAATAAGACTTGCCATCATTCCAGTTCTCCATCTGATTTTAAGCCAAAAAGAGAGTGAATGGTTGAAACAAATACAAAAGTATATATGTGTGTACGGTAACCACAATGTATGTGTGGTATCTATAAGCACTATTTCAATAGCACCAATTTGTGCCCATATGCCAATTTTGTTTTGTACAATTTTGTTAACTTGCAATTAGGCTTGTTCCACATATGCATATTTTCATGTCTAAAGAAACAGAATTTGCAGTATTGTCATATATGCATGACACACAGGTACTTTCAAATCAGTACAGATTGGAAAATGCAAAAGAAATTATCATATACACATTATTTATTACCACTTTCACCATCAGATACATCTGCTAGTCTTGAAATGGCATCTATCAGGGCCAGCTCATGCTCCTGCATTAAATGATTAAATGCTCAAGCTTTGTGATGC
>SKCR01032103.1:0-70137 GCA_019454045.1 Zanthoxylum bungeanum | reverse complement strand
ATTGTACTTTTACTCTATTTACTTTTCAGCAATTACTTTTAGCATTTACTTTTCAGCAATTTACTTTTCAGCATTTACTTTTCAATAATTTACTTTCAACATTTACTTTTCAGCATTTAATTTTCAGTATTTAATTTCAGCATTTACTTTCCGTCATTTACTTTTCAGCAATTTACTTTTCAGCATTTTATTTTATTTAAGTTTTTACTAGCCCTAGTTATGTGTTGTAACTAAGTTAGTCATCTGTGGTTGTGATGAATTCTAATATCACTGGTTTATAATGGGTTATTTTATAGTTTGGGTAATTTAAAGGTTTACTTATTAAGTCTTAAGCTTAATGCGTTTTGTTAATTGGACATTAATAAGATTTATCTGGTAAATCTAAAATAAAATTGACAAAGGAATTTTAGGTTTCAGCCTTAAACTTAATAGCCCACGATCTTCCTTGATGATAGATAACCCTTTAATAGATTTCCTTAAAGGATAGACATATACCTGTCGGGCGGGGGTAGCCATAATTAGAACTTAAACTTAATGATGTGTTCTGTCGGCAGCATGTGATGGTGACACGTGTCCGGCGCAGTTAGCAGATTTACTGTGATGTTGACACGTGTCAGGCGCACGTTAGCAAAGGCGCATGATAGAAAAACTTCTCTGATTGTGACACGTGTCCGGCGCATGTTAGCATTCTCCGGCGCAAGTTAGCAGACGGTGCATTTTAGCACGGCATATTTTAGCAAAACGGCTCATTTTAGCAGGAAATTTACATTTTTGTCCTTTTTATCATTTTTCCACTGTTTTTGCGCCGAATCACTTCCAGAGAGTCCTGTTATTTTATTTATCTACAAGATATCGCAAAACACATCAAAATATTCACAAAACGCAAGAAACTATACAAAATATTAAGTCAATGAAGTGGGAAATAATGATATATTTACCACTCATCACACCTTCACACCTAACATTTTGCTAGTCCTCGAGCAAAAACAATATAAAATAACATAAGCATCTTTAAAATAAAATTAAACTAAGCCACTTTCGTAGGGATCACGGTTGTATTTAGCATATGCAACATGCCTTTAAACCCATAGGTGTCCCTAGTGGACGAGTTGTAGTCTCGTGAAGGCTTACAGCGACGATACCCACAAACGTTAATATAAAACTAATGCACCTAAAGCAAAAAGACAAGAGAAAATAGAATAAACAAGTTAGTGACCAAACATGTTAAACTTCTTATCCAAGTTAAGAGTTATTTTCTTTCTTTCTAAATTACCGAATAAGTAAATTCTCCGATTATTTTTACCATTCTCCATATACACAGCTAACAAGGTAATAATCAAATCATTGTGCCCACAATATTCATAAGTGTAGTTGAAAAGAGAGTAATATTTTTGTCCTAAAATTATATCAGAATTCACACATTTTTTAGCAATGGAATATTTTTTCTGATTTTTTTTTATTTATATACAATATCTTCCATCCATGTAGCGAGCTTTGGGCCAGTGACTCCCAAACCAGTTGGCTTTAGGGCACTAGGTGTTAAGACACCCTTACAGACTTAATTACTCAGATTTCAGATATATATATATTTTTTTGTAACATCTTTAATCCATGTAGCGAGCTTTGGGCCAGTGACTCCCAAACCGGTTCGCTTTAAGGCATTAGGTGTTGAAACACCCCTACGGACTTAATTACTCGGATCTCATATTTTTTTTATCCTATCGCTTTTTAGATGCTTCCTCCAATTAAACTAAAGCACTAAATATTACAAACTTTTCAATTACAACTCATGTCTGTATGTTACCATGCATGTTGATAATACCTGTCAATTGAGCATATGAAGATCCATTTTAATCAGTATTATGGAGAATTCACAAATTAAATAATTCAGAAGGAAATAAAAAAAATTAACTTATTACGAAATAGGTTGAGATACGTCTCAGGAGTGGAAATTCCTTACACAGTTATCTCACACCAATTTCACATGATTAATTAAATTAAAAACACAAAATATTTTTTTTTTATTTTTTTAATAAAATTTTTTAATTTTTTTTTAATTTTTTGAAAATTTTTGACTAAAAATAACACAATAAAAACAAGATATTAGTCAACTATTCCCCTCCCCTAAACCTAAATGAGACATTGTCCCTAATGTCTTAAAATGTAGAAGATGAGTTTAGAAGATAGTATATGGTTAGCTGAAATTCTACATCTAAAATGGAAATTAAAGGTTAAGATCAAGATTTATCCGACGCTTCTTACCACGATCATTATCAGACCAGTTAATCTTGGAAATGATATGGTCAATTTGTGGTTCAAAGGTTAAGATTTGGTTAATTAAATCATGGGCAGTTCTGGCAGTGAAGAGGAGTTCTTTTACAGGTTTTGACACGAACCCATTTCTCCGGGCATCATCAAGAAACACACAAAGAAAATCATAAAATCCATCAGCATTAAACAATCCAATCGGTTTCTGGTGTATGTTCAAGTTTGCCCAAGATAGCACTGTAAAAATTTCCTCCATCGTACCCAAGCCGTCTGACAAAGCAATAAAAGCATCAACACGGTTAATCATTTCAATCAGTCGTTCAGACATACCTGGCACAATAAGTTCCTCTTCGTTTGATGGTCCTATAAGATTTGCTTCTGCCAAAGGTTTTGGGATGATTCCCAAGACTTGTCTGCTTCCTTTCTGTACAGACTTTGAAACGATCCCCATTAATCCAAGATTGCCACCGCGATATACTAAGTGCATATTCCTTTCAGCTATGACTCTACCTAATTCCTGTGCTGCCTCAACGAACTCTGGTTTAGAACCAACACTTGTACCGCAAAACACACAAATGTTTACAACTCGTCTTCTTGAAGTGGCTTCCATTATTTCTCAACTATGGATGTCTTTGAGAGTGCAATGATGAGTTGAATTTATAATACCTGAAAAAGGGTGAGTAATAATAGCACTAGTACCTTCCAGATGACAATTATTAGTTAAACAATAAAATATATCGTGAAAGTCAAAAAGTCTGGATCCTATCGGAGAAAATAAGAGAAAATAACAAAAAAATCACAATTATTAGATAAATGCAAAGAGAAAATAATATTTACAAGAAGTAACGGCTTGAATGACGTCTATGCGTCAGGGACAAGCTTCCGATCCGATTTTCTTATAAATTAGCAAACAGGGTCTTTTAGAGTCAGATTCCCGAGACTTAACTGTTGTCTTTCTTTTCGAAATTGTGTATAAAATATTTGTATTGCATGATGCACATATCCACTGGAATGCGTCTCAATAGTCTTAGATTTGTCATCCAAAGACTCATTACTCAAGCCATCCCTAATGAATTTAATTTTATCTTCACGGTTATCAGACACAATTCATAATGAACGACAACGAGTATTACATGTCATACGAGCACATTTATAGCAAACACCCATTCTTTTAGCTCTTATATTTTTAGCATAGGTGTTTTTTCCTAAACCAGACAGATATGAAATAAAAAAGTCAGAGGACTCACCTGCCAATCGGACCCGTGATTCAATAATCCAGCGAATGTCATTAGGAATTCCTTTTATCATCAGAAGTCTCATTCATTCCAAGCGAGCTTTGTAGACTTTCATCATAGAGTTTTGAGGGAGAGAAGGAAACTACTTGTGAAGATTTGCGAGAATTTCTTCCATCATGAAAATGTGACTTTACCTACACAAATGAAACACACAAAAATAAAACACACCAAATTTGAATATATACAAAAATTGCATGGGTTGTCTATTTGCTAGCGTTAAGTTTAACGTCTTTAGCTAGACATGACTGCCTGAACGTTAGGCTGGATCTGAAAGTGTGATACTTTCTTTTTGTCGCTTAAATGATTCTCCCCAGTAGTGTTTGACGCGCTGACTGTTAACTGTGAATGTTTCGTTCGTGTTGGGATCAAGTAACTCAAAAGCTCTATATGGTAAAACCTGAGTAATCATAAATAGACCCGACCATATTAATTTCAGCTTTCCAGGGAAAAGTTTCAACCTTGAATTGTATAACAACACCTGCTGTCTTGGTTCCAGTTTTCTGCGCACTATTTTTTGATCATGCCATTTCTTGGTCTTTTCTTTGTATAATCTGGCATTTTCATAAGCCTGTAGGCGAAATTCCTCTAATTCGTTGAGTTGGTGGAGTCGATTTTCTCCTGCTGTTTATGGATCAAGATTTAAATTCTTCAGTGCCCAATACGCCTTATGTTCAAGCTCCACTGGCAGATGGCACGTTTTCCCAAACACCATTCGATATAGGGACATACCAATGGGTGTCTTGTAAGCTATCCGGTAGGCCCATAATGCTTCATCCAGTTTTGTAGATCAGTCTCTCCTTGTTGATCCAACTGTTATCTCCAGGATTCTTTTGATTTCCCTATTTGAAACTTCAACCTGTCCATTTGACTGCGGATGGTAGGCAGTGGCAACTTTATGAGTAACTCAGTATTTAGATAGGAGTGCATCGACGTATCTATTGCAGAAGTGTGTGCCACCATCAGTGATAATTGCCCGAGGTGTTCCAAAGCGAGTGAAAATATTCCTTTTAAGAAATTTTATCACCACATTTGAATCATTTGATCGAAATGCTATTGCTTCAACCCATTTGGTGATGTAGTCTACTGCAACTAGTATGTATAGGTTTCCGAATGATAGAACAAATGGTCCCATAAAATCAATCCCCCATACATCAAATATCTCCACTTCTAAAATATTTTACAAAGGTCTTTCATTTCTCCTTGAAATATTTCTCGTTCGCTGGCACCTGTCACATTAAAGAGTAAATAGATAAACATATTTAAATAAAGTGGGCCAGAACAAACTTGATTGAACGACTTTTGCTGCAGTTTTATTTCCGCTGAAGTGTCTGCCGTATGGTGATGAATGAAAATATTGCATGACACTATTGACCTCCTCATGTGGAACACAATGTCTCAGTAATTGATCAACATAACGTTTGAACAAGTATGGCTCATCCCATACATAATGTTTGACTTCTTTGAAGAACTTCTTTCATTGCTGATGTGTCCATTCCAACGGCCATTTTCCCGATACTATGTAGTTGACATAGTCAGCATACAAATGGACATCATGCTGTTTATTGGCAAACAACTGTTCATCTGGAAAAGTTTCTTTGATTATCAGTTCTTTGCCAGTTGTTTCTCCATTCTCGAGCCTCGATCAGTGATCTGCCACTTGGTCTGTCCCTTTCCTGTCTCGGATCTCCACGTCAAATTCTTGTAGTAGAAGCACCCAACGGATCAATCTGCGTTTGGCATCTTTCTTTGTGATCAGATATTTTATTGCTGAATGATCTGTGTAGACTACCACTTTGGGACCCAGCAGATATGAGTGAAATTTATCAAAAGCGAACACAACTGTGAGCAACTCATTTTCAGTGGTTGTGTAGTTGAGTTGAGCTTCATTCAAAGTTTCGCTGGAGTAGTAAATGGTATGGAAAATTTTTGCTTTGCGTTGTCCCAAAAATGCACCTACAGTAAAATCACTAGCATTGCACATCACTTCAAATGGAAGGGTCCAGTCTGGTGCTACTATGATGGGGGCAGAGACCAGCTTCTGTTTCAAGATTTCAAAAGCTTCGTGGCATTCTTTGGTGAAGTTGAAAGGCACATCTTTCTCCAGAAGATTGCACAGAGGTTTAGCAATCTTGGAAAAGTCTTTGATAAATCTCCTGTAAAAGTCTGCATGTCCGAGAAAACTCTGAATCCCTTTGACAGATATTGGTGGAGGTAATTTTTCAATTGTTTTGATCTTTGCTTTGTCTATCTCGATTCCCTTTTGTGAGATCCAATGTCCAAGAACGATGCCTTCCTGCACCATGAAGTGGCATTTCTCCCAGTTGAGTAATAGGTTGGTATCTTCGCACCTTTGTAACACTTGTTCCATATTTTGAAAGCAGTGGTCGAAAGAGTCTCCAAACACAGAGAAATCATCCATGAAAACCTCCATACTTTGTTCCAGCATGCCTGAGAAGATGGCCATCATGCAACATTGAAATATGGCAGGAGCATTACATAGTCCAAATGACATCCTGCGAAAAGCAAAAGTACCATACGGGCATGTAAAATTAGTTTTCTCCTGATCTTCTGAGGTGATGGCAATCTGATTGTACCCTGAGTATCCGTCCAGAAAATAATAGAACTCTTATCCCGCCAGTCTGTCTAGCATCTAGTCAATGAATGGTAGCGGAAAATGATATTTCCTTGTTGCTTTGTTCAGTTTCCTATAGTCCATGCATACTCTCCATCCAGTCACCGTCATTGTTGGAATCAGCTCATTCTTTTCATTTGTGACTATAGTAATTGCTCCTTTCTTTGGCACACACTGCATAGGACTCACCCAAGTGCTGTCAGAGATTGGGTAAATGATATCGGCATCCAACCAATTGATAATTTCTTTCTTCACGACCTCCTTCATGATTGGATTTAGTCTTCTTTGATGCTCCACTGTGGGTTTGTACTCGTCATTCATCAAAATCTTGTGCATGCAAAATGATGGACTAATGCCTCAAATGTCTGCTATAGTCCAGCCAATGGCTTTCTTGTGTTCTCGTAAATCAGAAGCGTTTTCTAATAATGCATACCTGAGATGGCTTGGAAGTAGCTTTAGCTCCAGCTGCGGTGGTTCTTCTATCGAAGGCTTGATTCTCTCATTCTTCGGTAATTCCATACTTTCCACTTGTGGTGTTGATTTGAAGTGAAATGGTTTGTCAAGATAGTTAATACATTCCAAAATTTTAGCATGTAGCTTGCTGTCAATCATGTTGGTGATGTAAGCTTCAAGTTTATCTATGGGAAGTGGCATTGCATCAGTATCCTGGATGATACTATCTATGACATCAATTCTGAAACATTCCTCCTCTTTTTCATCACTCAGGAATTTCATGGCTTTGAAAACATTGAAGGTAACTTCTTGGTCCTATACCTTCATGGTTAGTTATCCTTTTTGTACATCAATAACAGTTCGACCTGTAGCCAAGAATGGTCTCCCAAGGATGATAGGTACATCTTTGTCTACTTCAATATCAAGGATAATGAAATCTGCTGGGAGAATGAGTTTGTCAACTTTGACCAGCACATCTTCAACTACACCTCTCGAAAATACGAGTGTTCTATCAATAAGTTGCAGAGAGACTGATGTGGGCATTGCTCTCCAATTTGCAGTTTCCTGTAAATCGAAAAAGGCATAAAATTAACACTTGCACCTAAATCACACAAATCTTTACCAATGTAATGTTCTCCAATGGTGCATGAGACAATGAAACTGCCAGAATCTTTCAACTTTGAAAATATTGAAGGTAACTTCTTGGTCCTGCACTTTCATGGTTAGTTCTTCTTTTTGTACATCAACAACAGTTCAACCTGTAGCCAATAATCGTCTCCCCAGGATGATAGGTACATCTTTGTCTTCTTCCAAGTCAATGATAATAAAATTGTTAGTGTTTCCTAGAACATGCCAAGGATCTCTAATCATGATTCGGTGTGTGAATACTCAAAGAAGTTACAGAAGACTTACATTGAACGGATTTGATGGATGTATGAAGTTCAAAACTTTTTGTGTTTGAGAAGAGCTCCAAGCCTTGATTTGAGTTCCAACTCAAGGTTAAGTATCTCTATCACCTTTATCTTGACTCCTTATGTGCTAGTAATGAAGATTTTTGAAGCAAAAATCAAGAACAAAAAGCCCTAGGCTCACAACATTTGAGAGAAAATAAGAGGTTTTTTGTGTTTTGTTAATTTTTGATTTCAAAATCTAATACCAAAGTCAACATCCAAAAGTTGGTATATGGTTTTAATTTTAAAATAAAATAATAAAGAGTGTTGGATTGGTTGGAGTATTTTACAAGTTAAACCAAGTCTTCACTTAACCAAATAACAACTTCCATCACTAGTCAAACTTGTGATGTAAGTCAAGTGGGTCCCACCACTTTTAAATTCCGAATTTAAGTCGGCTAATCCAACAAGCAACTTCGCTAGGGCCCGGGTTCATTTAATTCCGAAATAAATGAATTTGCCGTTACGACATAATTAAATCCAATTAAATAATTATGCCTAGCAAAATTATTATTAAAGTCGCTTACGAATTAATTCTAAATTAATTCGTTCGCTCGAATTAAAATTTAATTTTAATTCCGCATTGAAATCTAATTTCAATTAATATATTCTATATATTATTTAATCGATTAATTTCAAATTAATCGTTCCCTCTCTACTATTCAAATTTTATCCCATATAAATTCTTGTCGTAATTAATCCTAGGTTAATTTCTCTCTCTGATAATTAATCCTAAATTAATTTTGTTCGAGTCAAACATCATCGGTGAATCTTTGGGAAGCGACCCATGAGATTCATGTATATGTTGACAGTAAATCCGGTCGTCGGACTATCTGAACACGTGCGTACCCCATACCACCTTCTTACCCATTTACAAGATATGGTTGGCGTCTAGCAAAACATCATGCCTACCCAATTCTCTAAAAATATTCTTTTAAGGAATACATAATCTTTATCAAGGTAGTATACTAAGTATTGCGTATTATGATCCAGTATCAGATGTCACATGCTAGGCCTGGGGCTTGAATTGTGTCTGCCATGTACGAAGCATATATCGGATCACTAGTAACTAGTCTCTTTAATCGGATAATCATGACCTTGTCATATTATCCCGATAGTTGCAACATATTAGAGTACCAGTTCTGTATCCCTGCGTGATCATCATCTCCATATGACTGAAGTGATACTTCCATCTTGACATCACACCCAATACACTACAATTCTCAATAAACCCAGAAGAGGCGTACACAGAACTTGTTAAAGTCCCTGACGACCAAAACCAAAGCGTACTGATTGTCACAAGTATTAGCGATGCAAGTCTCAAGTTAAGACCAAATACACCTACCCTGATTCGGATTCCCATAGACACATAGTCATACTACCAATGGGATTCCGATGGGTCTATCCAGAGCGAAGCTATTTCCGTATCATCGGCAAACAGAATCTTCTATCACACTTGCATAAGTATCTAATACTTAAATATATGAGAATTATGTCGTTAAGCTTCCATAATGCGCACAAGTGCAATACTAGCCTATTCCGCATTATCGATGTTCAGTCTCGATAATACTACGACTATGGATATTTAATGATTAAACCTTACGTGGATTGATATTGTCTCATATCATATTAATCCGGAACTAATCATAAGGACTTTTATCATTTATATATCAAGTAATCTAATTACAAAATGATAAAATAGTAATTTCCTTTGTCACATAGTTAATTTGTACAAAAACCACAATGTCTTTTACAAATAGTGATGATATGGGTCATAATTGTCCAACAATCTCCCACTTGGCCTATAGCCAATCACTCAAGTATCTAACACCTGAACTATATACATGTCGCTCAAAATTTTGCTGAGAAATAACCTTCGTCAGCGGATCTGCAATGTTGTCATCTGATGCGACCTTCTCAATCTTCACATCGCCACGATGTATGATCTCACGAATCAGATGGAAACGTCGAAGTACATGCTTGGATCATTGATGAGACCGCGCGGTTCCTTAGCCTGCGCTGTAGCCCCATTATTGTCACAATACAAAGGAACGAGCTCAGCTTCTAACGGAACTACTCCTAATCCAATTAGGAATTTACGGATCCAAACTGCCTTTTTTGCTGCCTCAGCTGCAGCGATATATTCCGCTTCTATTGTTAAATCGGCAACAGTCTCTTGCTTGGAAGATTTCCAGCTCACTGCTCCGTTGTTCAAATAAATTATGTACCCAGATTATGACTTACAGTCGTCTTTATCAGTTTGGAAACTTGCATCAGTAAACGCAGTGACCTCAAGTTCTCCATCTCCATAGACTAAGAAAGCATCCTTAGTTCGTCTAAGATACTTAAGGATGTTCTTAACCGCAACCCAATGACCATCACCTGGATCGGCCTGCTAGCGACTACACATGCTCAAAGCATACGAGACATCAGGTCACGTACATATCATGGCATACATGATCGATCCGAATGCAGAATCGAACGGATCTGACTCATGTTGTCTCTCTCATCTTGAGTTTTAGGACACATGTCCTTAGATAGAGAGACGCCATGTGACACTGGCAACAGTCCCCTCTTAGACTGATCCATGTTGAATCTCTTCAACGCTTTGTCAATATACGAGCTCTGGGAGAGTCCAAACAGCTTTCTAGATCTATCCCGGTAGATCCTTATTCCTAGAATAAAAGCCGCTTCTCCCAGATCTTTCATGGAGAATTTTAATGAAAGCCAAGCCTTCATCGATTATAGCATGGGAATGTCATTGCTAATAAGCAATACATCATCAACGTAAAGGACAATGAATGTCAGTGCGCTCCCACTAACCTTCTTATATACACAAGGATCATCTTCGTTTTAAATGAAATCATATTCTTTTATGATCTCATTAAAACGTTGGTTCCAAGAATGCGATGCTTGCTTCAATCCATAAATGGATCGACTTAACTTGCAAACTTGTTTGCATGTTTTGGCATGATAAAACTGTCAGGTTGTTACATATAAACATCCTCCAAAAGTTTTCTGTTAAGGAAAGTGATTTTGACGTCCATTTTCCATATTTCATAATCGAAATATACAGTAATAGCAAGCATTATCCGAATGGATTTAATCATGGCAACAAGTGAAAAATTTTCGTCGTAGTCGACACCATGTCATTGACGATACCCTTTCACTACAAGCCTAGCTTTGTAAATTTGTATGTTGCCATCCATGCCTGTCTTCTTCTTGAAGACCCATTTACAACCAATAGGCTTTACGCCTTCTGGTGCATCAACCAATGTCCAAACTTGGTTGGTATACATGGAATCCATTTCGGACTTTATGGCATCTAGCCAGAAAGCGGAGTCGATACCTTGTATCGCTTCCTCATACGTAGCTGGCTTATTATCCTCAATAAGATTAATATCCACATGAGGTGAGATCAGAAACCCATACCTCTCAGGTTGTTTTCTGACTCTCTCTGATCTACGCGGTTCTTGTGTATTAGAAGATTGTGGTATAGTTTCATCCCAGATGAAATGTTCGTGTTCCATTAAAGAATCGGTGTCAGGAACAGTATCACTCCGATTTTCATCGAGTTATACTTTCCTACCACTTACCACTGCATTTAGGAATTCCTTTTCGAGGAAAACCGCATGTAGAGCAACAAATACCTTATTCTCTATAAATACCTAGGATAACCTACAAATAGGCACTTATCCGATTTGGATTCTAGTTTGGTACTATCCAAACATTTAATGTATGCCCAGCATCCTCAAATCTTCAAGAATGAGAAACCCAATTTATTTCCTGTCCATATTTCATATGGAGTCTGTTGAACAGAATTTGACGGAACCTTATTTAAAATAAGTATTGCACTATTCAATTCTTATCCCTATAAGGAAATTGGTAGCTCTGTGCGACTCATAATAGACCTTACCATGTCTAACAAAGTTCGGTTTCTCCGTTCGGACACACCGTTTAATTGAGGTGTTCCAGGAGGAGTGCACTGTGAAAGAATACCATACTCTTTCAAGTAATCAAGAAAATCATTGCTTAAGTATTCTCCACCACGGTCCGACCGTAATGTTTTAACACTTTTACCGGTCTGTTTTTCTACTTCGTGTCGAAACTCTTTGAATTTCTCAAAAGTTTCTGACTTGTGTCTCATAAGATACACATAACCATAACATGATGCATCATCCGTAAAGGTTACGAAGTATTCATATCCACCTCTAGCCTGGCTAGACATGGGCCCACATACGTCTCTATGAACGAGGGCTAACAGTTCGGTGGCAAGTGCACATTTACCGCTAAAAGGTGTTTTAGGCATTTTACCTAATAAACAAGATTCGCAGACGTCATATGAATTTGGATCAAATCTGTCCAAGTACCCACTCTTCGAAAGTGTGGATATACGAGTCTTGTTAATGTGTCTCAGACGATAATTCCACATATAAGTTTCATCCTTGTTACTTAATTTAAGCCTTTTGTTTGTCATGTTATATGTTTGAGATTGATTTATATTCAAAATATAAAGACCATTATTTACATCAGCACTACATATCTCAAAATCATTTTTATAAACAAAACACCAAGTGTTTTTGAATACAAAAGTATACCCATATTGGGTTAAACAAGATACATTATAATGTTTCTAGTCAAACTAGATACATAATAGCAGTCTGATAAATTAAGTACATGCCCCGATGGCAGTTCCAAAATGTAGGTCCCAACAGCCAAAATGGCGACTCTAGTCCCATTTCCAACTCGGAGGTTGATCTATCCTGAAGCCAGTCTTATGCTAATCTGCAGATCCTGCACATCAGTACATATATGAGTACCACAACCAGAATCAAAAATCCAATTTTTAAAACTAGAAGTAGACATGTTTATTTCAATAATAAACATACCTGAAGCCAGTGCCTTGCCCGCATTCACTTCCTTCATGTGTGCCTTCTACTCACGGAAGTCACGCTTCCAGTGACCCTGTTTGCCACACTGTAGGCAGACATCTTGGGATTTGTCATTTACCTTCCCAGAAGACTTTGATGATTTGGCCTTGCCCTTTCTTTTCTTCTTCTTCTTCTTCTTCACACCTCCATAAGCATTCGGCCAAGCCTTGGCACTCTGAGATGTCGAAGCGAAGTGCGCCTTACGCTTCTTGCCCTTTAAAAGATCATTTTCTGCCTCTTTCAGCATTTATATGAACTCTCCAAGAGTCTTCTCTTGGTTTATCATATTGTAGTTCATGATGTCAAATCTATGGAAGTCTCAGCCTCAAAGGTTATGCCTAGCTGACCCAACTATTCGATGTCAGCAATCATCTGCGACACATGTTGCTCGACAGATAAACCCTCTGACATTCGAGAGCGAAAGAGCTTCTTCTGCAACTCATTACTTCTGTGATCTAAGGTTAGATTGGTGAAGGTCCCTCAATTTCACATCATTTCGTGGGGATCCAATCCCTTTTTTTGACGACGAAATTGTGGGGTCATTGCAGCGAGCATGAAGGATTGAGCAGTTGAGTTGTCATCACTGTGAGTCTTCCAAAGCTCAAGCTCAAGTGGCTGCTCAATTCCAGGCTTAGGCCCGAGAGGTCTCTCTATCATATAGAGCATCTTCACAGCCCCCAGGAAAATCCTGAGTTCATATCCCAGTCAGGAAAGTTCGCACAATTAAAGACATTTTCGCCAATGATAATGTCTCTAACGTTGATCTTTCCAGCCATCTTAATTGCAATAGTCTAACTATTCAATTAACGATTACGGGTACAGTCCAACTGTTAAAAGAAAATGATAAAATATTAGTCCAACTAATATAAATATAAAACGACGAAAATAATTTTAAAGCGCGTATTTGGAAAGTATTTAAACGAAATTACAAATTCAATACTAGCCTCCCACTAATTTTCGGTGAGCCTCTAACCCTCTGTTGAGTACTCGGGAAACCTAGTTTCCTAGTGGGCTAGGATCCGTTAAATAACACACAACCTTGAGTTTGGCCAACAAGCTGTATTATATTTAACTAGGTAGATCTCTAAGATCAATTGGATCCCATCCAATTCCTAGATCCGTTTGGTGGACCTCCAAGTCCGAAACATATATACAATATATATGCCAATATATCCAATATATTTCCTAACCTTTTCCTCTGAATCAACTAAGCCTTGGCTTTTGCTCAACAAGCTTAATGATTTCAGTTTAGCGAGACCCATTGACAGTGGGAAAGCTTCGTAATCCATGTCGATGAACAAGAAGTGACCTTGACTTTGGCCAACAAGTCACAACTGACCAAGACATGCGATATACAACAAGCCTTTGTGGTTCAAACACATCCGCGATGGACATTGATCTTGACTTTGGCCAGCAAACCAATGCCAATCTTGGATCTTGAGAAAACCACTCAATGGAAGGAAATCGCTTAATATTTGATTGAGGGTTTTTCACGTAAATTGGCAACCAATTTATTATCTCTTGATTAGGTCTCATCATACACCCTTAAGCATGCATTCTAAAAGCATAATAAGGAGCGAAATAAATAATAATGATATGTGGATGGATATTTAACAAATTGTTCTTAGAACAAATCTCCTCATTTCATCTCTCCCGCTAGCACTATTCTAACTTGTACCCAATTACATAATACAATAAAGAAATCTCATTAACATTGAGGGGAATTGGTGAGAAGAGAAATACAAATAGTCAATAGATAAAGGCTGGACACGCATGTCCAATTTAATAAATTCTAAATTTATTACAACAATTTCCAAAATTGCCATCACCCTTCTAATATCCATCCGATATACATTATTCATACATACATCAATGTATTCACACAAAGCATGTTATTCAATCAATATAATCCAATTAATTAATCTTTGAATTAATGACCATCCAATGTTCAAACAACGATTTGATTTGTGCGAGTCCAACTCGTTTAAGAATAAACACTCAAAGTACGTATTCTTGAATTATATCGAACTATAATTTTAAATCCAATTTGATTTGTATCCAATGCTAATTCGTATTAATTCCAAATTAAATAATTACACTTATTTATGTGCCTTTTAGACTTAGATTCAAAATCCAATCTAAATGGGTCTCAAAGGCCCAACTAACATCCAATGTCAATTTAATTAAAGTCCAATGGGCTTTCAATTAATTCTTAAGGCATGGGCTTTGGCCAATATGGATCAAACCCAAATGCCAATGCCCAATTTAGGAATCACCCTATTTGCCAAAAATCAATTTAGGCCCATTAGGCCCAATTAAATTATTAAAAGGCCTAATTATTATATTTGGACTTTATGGAATGGTTTTAGGCTCAATTTGGATCCAATCCAATTGTCCTAAACCAAGCTTGGCCCAACCAAGCCCATTAAGCCCAAATACAACAATATTAGCCCAATTCAAAATTAAAGACTAATTTTAATTAATATAAAATTCCAAATTTCACATTAATTTTAATTAAAGTGTAATAGCCATAATTAATTAGTTAAACCAATATTTCCAAAACACCAATTAAACTAATTAATTATGCTTAAATTAAACAACTCATGTCCAACACAAATTGAAGCAAAATCAATCTATTTTATGCTTTTATAGTCACATCAATTTGGCATAATTCACCATGATACAAACTTAGGGTAGATTCGGCCAAGCTATGAAATTTAGGGAAAATTAATCTAATTAATTTTTCTCAAATTTTAAGATGCACAAATCCAATTCATCATCATCCAAGCTCAACCAAATAAACAATTTGAAGAAATCATGCTCAAAACATAAAAATCCAAATTAAAGTATATAAACCCTAAACTCATTTCATGCTTAGAAAAGGCTCTTGATACCATTGTTAGTGTTCCTAGAACATGCCAAGGATCTCTAATCATGATTCGGTGTGTGAATACTCAAAGAAGTTGCGGAAGACTTACATTGAACGAATTTGATGGATGTATGAAGTTCAAAACTTTTTGTGTTTGAGAAGAGCTCCAAGCCTTGATTTGAGTTCCAACTCAAGGGTAAGTATCCCTATCACCTTTATCTTGACTCCTTATGTGCTAGCAATGAATATTTTTGAAGCAAAAATAAAAAACAAAGAGCCCTAGGCTCACGGCATTTGAGAGAAAATGAGAGGTTTTTGTGTTTTGTTAATTTTTTATTTCAAAATCTAATACCAAAGTCAACATCCAAGAGTTGGTATATGGTTTTAATTTCAAAATAAAATAATAAAGAGTGTTGGATTTGGTTGGAGTATTTTACAAGTAAAACAAAGTCTTCACTTAACCAAATAACAACTTCCATCACTAGTCAAACTTGTGATGTAAGTCAAGTAGGTCCCACCACTTTTAAATTCCGAATTTAAGTCGGCTAATCCAACACGCAACTTCGCTAGGGCCCGGGTTCGTTTAATTCCAAAATAAATGAATTTACCGTTACGACATAATTAAATCCAATTAAATAATTATGCCTAGCAAAATTATTATTAAGTCGTTTATGAATTAATTCTAAATTAATTCGTTCGCCCGAATTAAAATCTATTTTAATTCCGCATTGAAATTTAATTTCAATTAATATATCCGATATATTATTTAATCGATTAATTCCAATTTAATCGTTCCATCTCTACTATTTGAATTTTATCCCATATAAATTCTTGCCGTAATTATTCCTAGATTAATTTTATCTCTCATAATTAATCCTAGATTAATTCTGTTCGAGTCAAACGTCATTGGTGAATCTTTGGGAAGCGACCCATGAGATTCCTGGATATGTTGGCAGTAAATCAGGTCGTCGGACTATCCGAAAATGTGTGTACCCCGTACCACATTATTACCTATTTACAAGATATGGTTGGCTTCTAGCAAAGCACCGTGCCTACCCAATTCTCCAGAAATATTCTTTTAAGGAATACATAATCTTTATCAAGCGTAGTATACTAAGTATTGCGTATTACGATCCAGTATTGGATGTCACATGCTAGGCCCGGGGCTGGAATTGTGTATGCCTTGTACGAAGCATATATCGGATCACTAACAACTAGTCTCTTTAATCGGATAATCATGACCTGTCATATTATCCTGATAGTTGTAACATATTAGAGTACCAGTTCTGTATCCCCGCGTGATCATCATCTCCATATGACTGAAGTGATACTTCCATCTTGAAATCACACCCAATACACTACGATTCTCAATAAACCCAGAAGAGGCGTACACATAACCTGTTAAATTCCCGGACGACCAAAACCAAAGCGTATTGATTGTCGCAAGTATTAGCGATGCAAGTCTCAGGTTAAGACCAAATACACCTACCCTGATTCGGATTCCCATAGACACATAGTCATACTTCCAATAGGATTTCGAGGGGTCTATCCAGAGCGAAGCTGTTTCCGTACCATCGGAAAACAGAACCTCCTATCACACTTGCATATGTATCCAATACTTAAATTATGAGAACTATGCTGTTAAGCTTCCATAACGCGCACAAGTGCAATACTAGCCTATTCCGTATTATTGATGTTCAGTCTCGATAATACTAAGACCTTCAGGAATCGAGCAAACTGTTTGTCAAGTTTGTTTTTCTGGAGACGCTGTGGAATGGTGGAGGTGGAGTGAATCTTTCTTGATTATTTACTTTTGTCTCTTTTTCCTCCATCTATGGTTCTTCTTTCGCTGCTTTCTTTTGGAACTTTCTCAGTGGATGCCTTGATTCCAACATTTTTGATAATTTCAGTACCGTTTTTCAAAGTGATGGCATGATATTGCTCTTTCCCCATGTTCCTTGGATTTGGTTCTGTGTTGCTAGGAAGGTTACCTAGCGGTCTGTAACTCTGAGCATTGGCCAGTTGTCCAATTTGATTTTCCAGTGCTTTAATAGAAGCTGATTGGCTCTGAAACATAACATCATATTTTTTTAACTGAGCTAGCACTTCTGTTATTCCTGGTTCTTTTTCATGCTCCTGGTTTTTGTTTTGTTGTTGGAATCCAAGTGGTGGATAGTTCTTTTGCCCTGAATTGTTGCTCCATACGAAATTGGGATGATTCTTCCACTCTGGGTTGTAGGTGTTGGAATATGGATTGTTCCCCTGTCTATTGAAATTATTGACATAATTCGCAGGCTCTTCTTGTTGATTTGGCTCTGATTCTGGTGCTCCTCCATATGGTGAACTTATGGATCCAGCATTAACCTTAATGTTAAGAGTTTCCATATTTTTGCAAATCAGATCCAGTTTGGCATTCACTGCTGTGTTGGCTCTAAATAAATTCCTAATTCCTGCGATTCGTTGGATCATGCTCCTTTCTGTTGGCCACAATGAATTATTGTTGGCCATTTCTTCAATTAAATCCCAAGCCTGATCTTCTCATTTTGCCATTAAAGCTCCTCCAAGCAGCATCAATGTGGTTCTCATTATTCCAGAAAGTCCATTGTAGAAGGTTTGGACTTGTAGCCACTTTTGCAATCTCATGGTGATGACATTTTTGAGTAAATATTTGTATCTTCCCAAGCTTCGCAGAGGATTTTTAGTCACGTTGCACAAAGGATGTAATGTCATTCCTCAGCTTTGCAGTTTCTGGCTGGTGGAAAATACTTTGCAAGGAATTAGGTGGCTAGAGTATTCCAAGTTTGTGATGAAACCTGCTGGTAGTGAATGAAGCGAGCCTTAGCTCAGTCTTTCAAGGAATATGGAAAAAACCGTAATCTCATGCTTCTTCAGCTGCTCGGTTGTAATTGAAAGTGCCGCAAACTTCCAGGAAGTTACTAATGTGGGCATTAGGATCTTCAGTTGCATCCCCCCAAATTGAATTAACTTTTTTTATCATCTGGATGTATGTTTTGATGTCACACGTATTTTCTAGTAGAGAGAAGTACAATATAGGAAGAAGCCGTCAGCCACCGGAATAGTTCTGTCTCGAATTGAATTGTGTTGGTTTAACTAAGGTCCCAAGGATCAATAAACAGCATGAAACATAAGTGAATACAACGAGGGAGTTGCGGAATACTCACATCGATCGGTTGAGCGACGCTTTGACGAACAAAAATTCTTTTCTGCTCACCAAGGCTCACGGCAGTGAGCAGTCCACTGCTTCTCCATTTTCAGTTTTGGATCAACTTCGTCAAGCTCCAAGCTTCTTGATTTGATTCCCGGCTCATGGGTGGACTTCCCTATCACCTTCGCATGTCTCTCGGAGTGCTAGCTCTCTTGATTTTGCCACAAAACCAAGCACTTGCTTCCCTTTTTCATTCTTTATCATGGTCAAACTAGTAAAAGAAGAAGAAATGGCGTGAGAGAGATGGAGAAGAGAGAAGAGGAAGATTTGTGTGTTAGTTGGTAATTGATTTCCAAATCAAAAACATATACCATATATTAAAATAATAATATATGTCAATCAAGCTTTCAAAAGCTTTCCAACCACTTCCATCAAGTCACATGATTCAATCAAGTTGTCAAGTCACATCACTCAAAGTGACAATGATTTGACGCTTGATGCGACTAGCGATTTGACGCTTGATTTTACTTACGTGCCACAATCGAATTTGAAATGCGAATGCGCTCGCAAACAATCTCAGGCTCGGGTTCGCTAATTCCAAATTAATGAATTTTCTGTTGCATCGTAATTAAATGATTACGCCTAGCGAAGTCACTATTCCATCGCTAACGAATTAATTCTAAATTAATTTGTTCGCCCGAATTAAAATCTAATTTTAATTCCGCGTTGAAATCCAATTTCGTTTAATATATCGAAATATTATTTACTGATTAATTCCAAATTAATCGTTATCTCTCTCTTTAAATGATATTTTATCCCAGATAAAATATCTCCGCAATTAATCCCAGATTAATTTTCTCTCTCATCTTATTAATCCCAGATTAATTAAAAGTGCAAGTCATACGTCATCGGTGAATCTTCGGGAAGCGACCCATGAGATCCCCGGATATGTTGGCAGTAAATTCGGTCGTCGGACTATCCAACACGTAAGTACCTTGTACTACGTTTATATCGATTTACAAGACAAGGTTGGCTTCTAGAAAACGCCATGCCTACCTAATTCTCCAGAAATATCCTTACAGTAATAAAGGATCTATATCAGGCGTAGTATACGTAGTATTGCGTATTTCTGTCCAGTATCAGGATGATCACATGCAAGGTCCTGGGGCTGGTACAGTGTCTGCCCCGTACGAAGCATATATCAGATTACGAGCAACTAGTCTCTTTAATATCGGATAATCATGACCAAGTCATATTATCCCGACGGTTGCAACCTTTTTAGAGAACCAGTTCTGTATCCCTGCGCGATCATCAACTCCATATGACTAAAGTGATACTTCCGTCTTAACATCACACCCAACACACTACGATTCTCAATATACCCAGCATTGGCATACACAGAACCTTTTAAAGCCCTGGACGAGCGCAACCAAAGTATATTGATTGTCGCAAGTATAGCGGTGCAAGTCTCAGGTTAAGACCAAATACACCTACCTGATTTCGGACTTCCATAGACACATAGTCATACTACCAATGGAATTCCGAGGGGGTCTATCCAGAGCGAAGCTGTTTCCCTACCATCGGAAAACACAACCTCCTATTACACTTGCATGAGTATCCTATACCCAAATATATGAGAACTATACCGTTGTGCCCTCACAATGCGCACAAGTGTAATACTAGTCTTTTACGTATTCATCGATGTCCAATCTCGATAATACTCTGACTAGAGATATTTAATGATTTATCCTTCGTGGATTGATACTGTCTCATATCATTCTCAATCCAGGAACAAATCACAGGGACCTCCTATCATTTATATATCTTGGTGATCTAATTACAAATGATAAGAGTGCAATATCATTTGTCGCATAGTTAATTTGTACAACACCCCCATGATCTGTACAAATAGTGAAGTTATGGGTCATAATTGTCCAACAATCTCCCACTTGACTATAGCCAGTCACTCGAGTGTCTTACACCCGAACTATGTATGGTTGGCTCAAACTGATGAGAAAAGACTTTCGTCAGCGGATTTGCATGATTATCGTCTGATGCGATTTATTCGATCATCACATCGCCACGATGTATGATCCGAACGAATCATATGAATATCAAGTATGTATCTGGATCGTTGATGAGACTATTAATTCTTTAGACTGTGCTGACGCCTAGCTCAGCTGCTAACATAATTATATCTAATCTAATTAGTTTATTATCGACCCAGAAGGCCTTCTATTGCTGCCTCAGCTGCAGCAATAACCCGCATTTGTTGTTTATTCAGTAACAGTATCTTGCTTGGAAGATTTCCAGCTCACTGTTCCGTTATTCAAACTGTATAGTACCGTTTGCGACTTTTAGTCATCTTATCGGTTTAGGAAACTTGCAGTAGTGAACCCAGTCACTTCAAGTTCTCATTCTCCACAGATTAAGACAACATCCTTAGTTCTCTAAGATACTAACAGATGTTCTTAACATCAATCCAGTGACTATCACTTGGATTGGCCTGTTTGTGAATCCATATGCTCAAAGCGTATGAGACACCAGGTCACGTACATTTTTCAATGTACGATTTCTCGGAGAGTTTCAACAACTTTTAGATCTACCCTAGTAGATCTTTATTCCTCAATAAAATTTTTTTCTCCCAAGAATTCTACGAGAATTTTCTCGAAGCCAGGCTTTCACCGATTGTTTATATGGGAATATAATTTCCAAGAATGACATATTATCATTATTTACAGGACAGTATTGTCAGTGCGCTCCCACTAACCCTCTTATATACACAAGAATCATTTTCGTTTTGAATTAAATCATACTCCATTATGATTACATCAAAACGATAATTCCAAGAACCTATGCTTGCTATAATCCAATCATGGATCGAATAACCCGCAAACCTTGTTTGCTAGTTTTGTACGACAAAACCGGCAGGATGTTGCAAACATCCTACGAAAGGTTTCCTTTTCAGGAAAGTGATTTTCCCGTTAAGCTGACATTTTCATAAATGAAAGATATGACTTTAGCAAGCATTATCCAAATGGATTTACCGTGGCAACAGGTAAAAGGTTGAATCATAATCAACACAATGTTGATAACGATACCTTTCCGCTACAAGCCTAGCTTAGTACGTTGATATGTTGCCTTCCATGTATGTCTTCCTCGAAGACTTATAAAGTACCATTAGGCACAATGCCTTGTGGTACATCAACTAGTTCTAAACTAAGTTGATATACATGGAATCCATTTCGGATTCATGAAACTTTGTCATAATAGGGGGTCGATACCTTGTATCACTTCCTCATACGTAGTCAGTTGGTATACCTCAATAGGATAGACATCTTTATGAGGTGAGATCAGAAACCCATACCCCAGGTTGTTTTCTGACTCTCTCCTACTTACGTAGTTCTTGTGTATTCGAAGATTAATGATATAGTTTCATCATTGATGAACTATTTATGTTTCATTAGGGATCGGTGCCTGGAATAGTATTACTCCGATTTTCATCGAGTTTTACTATCCTCCAACTTACCACTGCATATCGGTATTCCTCTTAGGAAAACCGCATGGTGAGCAACAATTACATTGTTCTCTAGTGAGTTGTATAAGTACTATACTTATGGTTCCCTAGGATAACCTACAATTGGCACTTATCCAATTTGGGTTTTAGTTTGGTATCATCCAAACATATGCCAAGCATCCCAAATATTCAAGAATAAGAAACCCGGTTTCTTTCCTGTTCATATCTAATATGATATTTGTCAAACAGATTTTTATGGAACCTTATTCAAAATAAGTTCTTGTACTGTTAATACTTATCCATTGAAGGAAATGGTAGCTCAGAGTGACTCATGATTAACCTTATTATGTCCAACAAAATTTGGTTTATCCGTTCGAACACACCGTCAAATTGACGTGTTCCGGGAGGAGTCCTCTTTGAAAGAATACTATACTCTTTCATGTACATTAGAAACTTATTGCCAAATATATTTTTTATTATGGTCTTACCGTGACGGTATAATACTATAGCCGATCTGTTTGTCATTTCGTGTCGAAACTTTAAAAGTTTCTGATTTATGTTTCAAAAGAAACACATAACCATTACACGATGCCACATCCGTAAAGGTCACGAAATATTCATATCCACCTCTATCCTAGCTAGACATGGGCCCACTTGCTTCACTATGAACTAGGGCTTACAGATCGGTGGCATTTACACTTTTACCAAGTAAAGGTGTTTTAGGCACTTTGCCCAATAAACTAGATTCGTAGACTTTATTTGATTGGAATCAAATTAGTATGAGTACCCACTCTTCAAAAGTGTGGATATACGAGTCTTGTTTAATTGTGTCCCAGACAACAATACCACATATAAGTCTCTTCTGATCAAATCAGTTGAGCTGTTTGTTTGTCTTTTTATACGTTGAGATTTATTTATATTCACAATATAAATTCTATTATTCAAATCTAATGTGTTTATCTCAATATCATCTTATATAATGAAACACTTTAGTGTTCTAGAATATAAAGGTTCACCCGCAACGGGTTAAACACTGATATAGAGATAATGTATCTAGTCAAACTAGTTACATTATAACAATTCCATTCCCTAATTAAGTACACACCCGAGGGTAGTTCCTAAAATTATGATTTACGGTTAAAACATCGACTTTCGTCCCGTTTCCAATTCGTAGATAAATCTCTATTGAAGTCAGTATCTTATTCAAAACAGATTCCCGACATCAATACATATTTAATATCATACTAAGTATTTAAAATCTAATTTTAATACTAGTAGTGAACATATATATGACAAACATATTTGAAGTCAGAGCCTTGCTCGTTCTTCAATTCATTCATGTCTGCTTTGTCCAAACGGCAGTCACGCTTCCGCGATCCCTTTTGCCACATTTAAGCAGACATTTTGAGATATGTCTTTTATCTTCCTAGAAGATTATAATGATTTTGCCTTTGCCCTTTTCCACCTTCCACATTCCGAAGCCTTTGGCCAAGCCTTGGCCTTCTAGAACATCGAAGTAAGGTGCGCCTTGCGCTACTTGCCTAATTGCAAAGTTGGACTCTTTTTTTTCTCTCCTTGAGAATAGTCATTAACTCTCCAAGAGTTATGTATTGTAATTTTAGTACTTCTAAAATCTAAGTATAGATTTATGAAGATCCTTCAATTTCTTTATCATACTTTGGATCTAATCCTTAGTTCTGATTCAGAAATTAAGGAGTCTACTGCGACAAGCTTAATGGATTAAGCACTTAAGTTATCATTGCATGATCTTCCAAAGATTATGCTCTACTGTTTGCTTAACTCCGGGCTTAGGCTTAATATATATTATTTTATCAAATAAAATAGATTATTATTTTTCTAGGACCATCCTGAAATTATTCCCAATTTGAAAATTAAACCATTTTAATAAATTTTCCCTAGGATTATGTTTTAAATGTCAACCTTTCAATTTTATCTTGATTCTAATAGTCCAACTATTTAATCAACGATTTAGGTACTATTTATTATAATGATTACAATAGTCCAACTATTTAATCAACTATAATTTAATAGATTAAAATCAATTATATTGATTACTATAATCCAATTATAAAATCAACTATAAATGAATAGTTTGAAATAGTCCAACCATTTATTAAAAAACAACATTTAAATATTAGTCCAACTAACATTTAATCTATAACGACGAATGATATTTGTTTGAGCGCGTATGGCAAGTAATTAAAACGAATATGCAAATTCAATTTTTGCTTCCCACTATTTTTCGGCGAGCCTCTAACCCTCTGTCGAGTACTCGGGAAACCGTGCTTCCTAGTGGGCTAGGATCCCGTAAATATCACACAATCTTGACTTTGGCCAACAAATTGTATGATAATTAACTAGGTAGATCTCTAAGATCGATTGGATCCAATCCAATTCCTAGATCCGGTAGGGGGACATCCAAGTCCGAAACATATATCTTATATATGCCAATACATCCAATGTATTACCTAACCTTTTTCCTCTGAATCAACTAAGCCTTGGCTTTGACACAACAAACTTAGTGATCACAGTCAAGCGCGAGCCATTGACCACGGAAAGCTTCGTAATCAATGTCGATGCACAAGAAGTGGTTTTGACTTTGGCCAAGAAACCACAACTTGGACATGACACCAATATGGAACAAAGCCTTCGTGATTCAAACACATCCTCGACGGAAAAAGGCCTTGACTTTGGCCAACAAGCCAATGCCAGTCTCGGATCTTGAGTGAGAATCACTCAATGGAAGGAAAGACGGATCTTGAGTGAGAATCACTCAATGGAAGGAAAGACGCTTAATATTTTGCGAGGGTTTTTCGAGTGCAAATTGGCAACCAATTTATTATCTTTGTTAAGGTCTCATCATCATACACCCTTAAACATGCATTCTAAACACATAATAAAGCGCGTATAAATAAATAATAATGATATGCGGATGGATACTTTACACATTGATCCTAGATCAAATCTCTCCATTTCTCTCTCCCGCTAGCACATGTATTACTTCTACCCGTTACACTACACTTCTAAAGAAACCTCATTTACATTAAGGGGAATAGGTGAGAAGAGAATATAAAGAATAAGGAGGTAATAAGGCTGGACACGCAGGTCCAATTTATAAATCAAATTTATTGCAACAATTTCTAAAATTACCCCACCCATTTAATATCCATCTGATATACATTATTCATGCATCGCAACCATGTATTCACACAAGCATGTTATCAATCAATCTAATCAAATTAATTAATCTGATAATTAGTGATCATCCAATGTTCAAACAACGATTTGATTTTGCTCGAGTCAAACTCATTTTGCGAATAAGTACTCAAAGTACGAATTCTCGAATTAAATTAAACTACATAATTAAATCCAATTCAATGTGCATTTAATTATAATTCGCTTATTTAATTCCAAATTAAATATTACACTTTATTTAATAAACCTTTACGACTTAAATTCCAAATTTAATCGCTACGGGTCTCAAAGCCCGATTAACGTCCAACGTTAATTTAATTAAAGTCCAATGGGCTTTTAATTAATTTCTTTAAGGCGTGGACTTTTGGTCAACTCGGGTCGAACCCAATAACCAAATTCCAATCCGGGAGTTACCCCATAAGCCCATAAATCAATTTTGGCCCATTAGGCCCAATTAAACTTTAAAGGTCCATTTGTCGCATTTGGGCTTTATGGATGTGGTTTTGGGCCCAATTGGATCCAATCCAATTTGCCTTAACCCAACTTGGTACAACCAAGCCCAATAAGCCCAATTACAACATTTCAAGCCCAATTTCCAAAATTAGCCCAATTCAATTAAATTGCCAAATTCCAAATTCCCAATTTAATTACCTAAAGTGCATTACACAATTAATTATCCAATAACATTCCTAAAACATCAATTAGCCTAATTAATCATGCTCTTCATCATTAAATCATGTCCAACACAATTTAACAAAAATCAAACTCATATACATGCTTTAGTACTCTCGGCAATAAGGGGTAATTTTTGTCCGATTCGGTTTCAATCCAATTAAACCCACAATCGACATTAAATCATCATTCCCAATTGATTCAAGTCATCCAATGATCAAAAATCAAAAAATCACCAAGACATTTTAGGGCACATGTATTCAGCCAACACCAAAAAATTGGGGAAATTTGTTCCAAACATAATTTCAACAAATTGATCCAATCAATCCTCAATTCAAACACATTTAAGCATACTAATTCATCCATTTCATTAATCATGCTCAAAATCAAGTTTACCCAAATTTTAAGCCCTAAACTTTTTCATGCTTTTCCTTGCTCATGATACCATTGTTGGTGTTAACTAAGGTCCCAAGGATCAGTAAACAAGCATGAAACATAAGTGAATACAACGAGGGAGTTGCGGAATACTCACATCGATCGGTTGAGCGACGCTTTGATGAACAAAAATTTCTTTTCTGCTCACCAAGGCTCACGGCAGTGGGCAGTCCACTGCTTCTCTATTTTCAGTTTTGGATCAACTTCGTCAAGCTCCAAGCTTCGTGATTTGATTCCCGGCTCATGGGTTGACTCCCCTATCACCTTCGCATGTCTCTCAGAGTGCTAGCTCTCTTGATTTTTGCCACAAAAACCAAGCACTTTGCTTCCCTTTTTCCTTCTTTGTCACGGTCAAACCAGTAAAAGAAAAGAAGAAAATGGCGTGAGAGAGATGGAGAAGAGAGAAGAGAGATTTGTGTGTTAGTTGGTAATTGATTTCCAAAATCAAAAACATATACCATATATTAAAATAATAATTTATGTCAATCAAGCTTTCAAAAGCTTTCCAACCACTTCCATCAAGTCACATCATTCAATCAAGTTGTCAAGTCACACCACTCAAAGTGACAAGTGATTTGACGCTTGATGCGACTAGCGATTTGACGCTTGATTTGACTTGTGTGCCGCAATCGAATTCGAAATGCAAATGCACTCGCAAACAATCCCGGGCTCGGGTTCGCTAATTCCAAATTAACGAATTTTCCATTGCATCGTAATTAAATGATTACGCCTAGCGAAGTCACTATTCATGTCACTAATGAATTAATTCTAAATTAATTTGTTCATCCGAATTAAAATCTAATTTTAATTCCGCGTCGAAATCCAATTTCATTTAATATATCGAATATATTAATTTACTGATTAATTCCAAATTAATCGTTATATCTCTCTTTAAATGATATTTTATCTCAGATAAAATATCTCCTCAATTAATCCTAGATTAATTTTCTCTCTCATCTTATTAATCCCAGATTAATTAAAAGTGCGAGTCATACGTCATCGGTGAATCTTCGGGAAGTGACCTATGAGATCCCCGGATATGTTGGTAGTAAATTCGGTCGTCGGACTATCCGAACACGTAAGTACCTTGTACTACGTTTATACCGATTTACAAGACAAGGTTGGCTTCAAGCAAAGCGCCATGCCTACCTAATTCTCCAGAAATATCCTTACTAGAATAAATGATCTATATCAGGCGTAGTATACGTAGTATTACATATTTATGTCCAATATCGGATGATCACATGCAAGGCCTGGGGCTGGTACAGTGTCTGCCCCGTACGAAGCATATATCAGATTACGAGCAGCTAGTCTCTTTAATATCAGATAATTATGACCAAGTCATATTATCCCGACGGTTACAACCTTTTTAGAGAATCAGTTATGTATCTCTGCGCGATCATCAACTCCATATGACTGAAGTGACACTTCCGTCTTGACATCACACCCAACACACTACAATTCTCAATATACCCAGCATTGGTGTACACAGAACCTGTTAAAGCCCTGGACGAGCGCAACCAAAGTATATTGATTGTCGCAAGTATTAGCGGTGCAAGTCTCAGGTTAAGACCAAATACACCTACCCTGATTTCGAACTTCCATAGACACATAGTCATACTACCAATGGAATTTCGAGGGGGTCTATCCAGAGCGAAGCTGTTTCCCGTACCATCGGTAAAACACAACCTCCTATTACACTTGCATCAGTATCTTATACCCAAATATATGAGAACTATGTCGTTGTGCCCTCACAACGCACACAAATGTAATACTAGTGTTTTACGTATTCATCGATGTCCAATCTCGATAATACTCTGACTAGGGATATTTAATGATTTATCCTTCGTGGATTGATATTGTCTCATATCATTCTCAATCCAGGAAAAAATCACAGGGACCTCCTATCATTTATATATCTTGGTGATCTAATCACAAATGATAAGAGTGCAATCTCCTTTGTCACATAGTTAATTTGTATAACAACACCATGATCTGTAAAAATAGTGACGCTATGAGTCATAATTGTCCAACAAATTGGTGGTGCAACCTCCAAAGGTTCAGTTTCTATGTTGATCAGTGCTTCTTGGCATTCTCGCATTTCCCTTCTCAACTATCTAATGGTTCTTTCAATCTCTAGGTCAAGCGGTCGGATTTCAAAGCTTCTGGTTTGTCTCATGTAGTGTCTGAGAACCTGAAACATAAGAAAACATAAACAATAAGTAAAAAGAAATTAGATACAAGTAAAGGTATTTAACCCCAAAACTAATAGTGAAAGATAAATAAGTTCCCGGCAACGGCGTCAAAAACTTGATCGGGCGTAATCACACACGTATAACGTAAGCGCACGTATCGTTCAAGTAATATAAATGTATCAATCCCACGAGGACTTAATACCTAAGCTATTAATTTATGAAGCCAAGTTTTTACAAGTATCTAACAAATTGGTTGTTTGATTGGATGGTGACTTAAAACTTAAAACAATTAAATAAAACAACGCGAAAGTAGATTGAAGAAAATTTATTATTAAGAAACTATCTAGGGTTGTGAATCCTTCCAATATATTTTTAAAGATGAAATGGTTATTTCAAGTTGTGTAATATATTGGTTTACTAACCTGGAACACGAAATTATGAAAAACCTTCTGTCGATGGTCAGCTACAAATATTCAGTGTAACCCAATTAATCATATGTCTATGTCAACCAAGTTACATGAAGTCATTAAGATTAAGTTCCAATTGTGGCTACCCCCGCCCGACAGGTATATGTCTATCTTGTAAGGAAATCTATTAAATGGTTATATATCCTCAAGGAAGATCGTGGGCTATTAAGTCTAAGGCTGAAACCTAAAATTCCTTTGTCAAATTTATTTTAAGTTTACCAAATCAATCTTATTAATGGCCAGTTAACAAGAAGCATTAAGCTTAAGAATTAATAAATAAACCTTTATATTACCCAAGACATGAAATAACCCCTTATAAACCACTGATATTGGAATTCATCACAACCCCGGATAACTAGTTTAGTTACAACTCATATCTAAGACTAGTAAAAACTTAAATAAAGTAAATGTTGAAAATTAAAAAAGGTAACAGTACAATAAAAAAATGATGGGGGTTAGAGGATCCACTTTTATTACTTCTATTTAGATATTTCCCTTATTATAATATATTAACTTTGTGTGATATTACCAACCGACCATATAGGCGGTATCCTGATTAAGTTAAATTAATAATTAATTCCAACCGACCATACATGCGATATCCAGTTTAGTCAGGTTAAAACCAATTTCATTAAATCCAACTGACCATAAAGGCGGTATCCTCATTAAGTCAAGTTTTAAATAGTTTATATATTATAATTAATGGAGATTATTCTAAATATTAGTAATAAAAGCTTAACATTTTACCCTAGCAGAGGGGAGTTACCTCATCATTTCTGAATAGTAAAAATTGAAAAATAAAGAAAAGAAAGTATTATTGCGTAAAAGTAAATAAAATTAAATGCTGAAAGTAAAGACTGAAAAGTAAATAAAAGAAAGTATTAATGCGAAAATTAAATGTTGAAAGCTGTAAATAAACAAACAAGATACAATCTTCTTAGTATTCTTAAGGAATTCCTTAGAATAAAGTATGAATTGAATTCTGAAATTCGGCCTCAATTTATAGGTAAAATTTGGCCTCACGCGTCACAACGCGTGGAATATTGCGCGTCGCGACGCGTCGTTGATTGAAGACACATGGCTTGGCTTCGATAAGTTGGTGACACGTGGCGTCGGCTGAATGATTAACTGAATTATTGGCTCGGCGTCGCGACACATAAAGGTATACGCGTTGCGACGCTGACGTAAGTATGACATAAGCAATGATGTGTTCTGTTGGTAGCATGTGATGGTGACACGTGTCCGGCGTAGTTAGCAGATTTGCTGTGATATTGACACGTGTCAGGCGCACGTTAGCAAAGGCGCATGATAGAAAAACTTATCTGATTATGACACGTGTCCGGCGCATGTTAGCAGTCTCCGACGCACGTTAGCAGGCAGTGCATTTTAGCACGGCGTATTTTAGCAAAACGGCGCATTTCAGCAGGAAATTTACATTTTTGCCATTTTTGTCTGTTTTCCATGTTTTTGGCCCTGAATCACTTCGAGAGAGTCCTGTTATTTTATTTATCTACAAAATGACACAAAACACATCAAAATATTCACAAAACTCTAGAAAAACTATATAAAAATAAAATATTAGTCAATGAAGTGGGAAATATTGATCTATTTACCACTCATCAGTTGTTGTTGATAAGAACGGTTTATGATATCTATATTAAAAATTGATAAAATTATTCAAAACTCATGTTTCCAAAAGGATTAAAACCATTAGATGTGAGGCCTAACTTGACATTACGAGGGTCTTCAGTGAAACGCGGGTACATATCATCAAAATCTTTCCACTCAGTTACATAATCATGGTGTCTAATAACACCATCATCACCCACTCGCTATCATAATACCATCTCATGTCAGATGCGATGTGACCTGACATAATAACTTTTGTAGTCCATATGTCAATGGAAAATAAGTCAATACCTTCTGAGGCACTTTCTTCCTAGTCCCACATATCTTAAACGGATTCTTCAGAAATTAGACAATTCTCATGAATTTCATAATCTGCTCGAAATAATACACAATCATACTTACAGGCATGCATCGATTTATACCTCAATCCAAATCATGAAATATTTTCTCACCTCGTAATATAATTTTCGCAATTTTGTGCTGGCTGGTAACATTTGTCAAAACAACTCTAACATTATATCAATGCTTTTATCGTTATTCGATTACTTACTTTAATAGGAGTAATTTGACAACAAATTTCAAAGTCGACATGCCAGTACCATCAAATGATATTTTTTTTTAGCTTCTTCAAGTACCGACTCACACTTTCTCTCTGTCATTCTTGTCCGGATGTGATTGTTTCTCCACCAAATTTGTCCAATGTCGAATCTGCACGTCATGCTCAAAGCAGCAATTATATCATCATCATCATCATTTCTTGACGATACTTTTGATAACTGATTTAGCTTTTGAATGGATATACTGGGAGTCAGAGTTGTATTTTTCACCATGGGAAACCCACATTCGATAGGTCGCTGAAATTCCCGACATGTAATAATGTGACCATAATTTCGCTCAATGCTTCTTTCTCTCATTCAATACGGTTATTAATATGGACAACACACACGACATTTTAGCATCAGGAACGTCGTTTCGCGGCTTCCAATAAAATAGTCTACCCCTTTATGGTATTCAATACTCAATCTATTGAGTGAGCACACTCATCAATTTATATCCATATCAACAAAATATCTATAAAAATATAACAAAATGATCAAATAATAAAAGTAAATTTAAAATGTTTTTTACAATATTCAGTTACCGATTAAATAGTTATCTAAATCAACCCCTATACATACATATCCAAACTCAAATTGCCTATATTTATTATATGCACGATCATTAAATACATAAAGAAATATATTACTAATTAATTTTCTAACTCATTTTTAGCGGATTTATTCAAAATACATAGTGGGTAAATAAATTATGAGGCGTAATTGTGATTATAAATGCACCACAAATTCAATTCATAAACTAAACATTTACTAAAGCTCATTTTAGGGGATTTACTCAAAAATACATAATTGATAAATAAATTACTACAATAATAGAGATATACTAGAGAAAATACATATCTTAATTAGTTTAGTGTTTAATTGGGGTTGAAAATGGTGAAAATGGATTTTTTTTGACGTGGGTTTTTGAGGATATGAAGAAGAAGAAAAAAAAAGATGATGATTGGGTTTGTGGGTAGATGGGTTTTTTAAAGGTTTTTTTAGCATCGACAGAAATAGTCGACCCTAAAATTACAATAATTAGCGTCGTTAAATTCATAGGCGGCGCTAAAATATGAATATACAACATCGCTACTTAATTTCGATGTTAAATGTTGACGATTCTTTATATTTAGCGTCGACGGTTAGGTATCGACGCTAAATGCATTAATTTTTTATGTTGAAAGTATGTTGGCGACATTAACTGTTGTAATTTTAGCGTCGTTTTTCCTTTCGACACAAGCTATTGTTACTTTTAACGTCACTTGGTCTTGGAGACACTAAATTATGCTTTTAGCAACGATTTACTTGGCGATGCTAAATCTTTGGACACAAAAGATCCTATTTCTTATAGTGTTTAATTTTAATGCATCACTCTTAACAGGGTGTGCAACACATGATTGGACAAGCTTGTAGGTGCCAACCTAATTTAGATTTATGATATTGTTTTGATACTTCCCCTGTTACAGAGGTCATTCAAAAAAAAAAAAAATTACTGTTTATTTAGAAATTTTCTAAACATTTTAATGCATTTAATAAAATATTATTAGACTATTGCATAGGCAAATGCCTAACACACACTTTTCAGCTTTGTCTCAAATTTGGGACGAGGTTTCGTCCCAATTAAAAAAATCAGTCGGTATTCAAGTTAATTTTCTTAATCTCGAATAACAATCGGGATGGAATGGGACAAGATCAATTCGGGATATCCCTACCTCATGTTTTACATTAAAAATCAAAATATTTATAGAAAATACCCTATATATGGGTTTTCGGTTAATTTTAAATATATGAAGATTTCGCTTAATTTCACCAAATATCCAAAAAATATTACTATTTTTTCCTCTTTTTATTTTTAGTTTTTATAATTAATGGGTTAATAAAAATCGTGAAAGTATATTTATTTAGTGATATAGCCAGATTTGTCCCACATAATAACACGATCTTGAACACATTCGTGCTTCAAAGATGACAGGCTTCCCTTGAATTTTTGCATTAATCTATATACTAAATAAATATAAAAAAGCTGAAATATAATTTCTCATTTCAAGCTATCCATGTCGTTTTCCTTATATTTGAGTGTCCACATAAACACACGAGCTCTTTCACCTCCCTTGATTGTCATTCATTAGTTATTAATATTTAGCTTTAGATAAAATGATTTATTATTGATGATGATATATGGGTAAAAATTAAATTATTTTTATTTTTATTATCTAATAACCACTAATCATAATATTATATTTAGGTATTCACCAACACACCGATTTAAATGATCACATCATTCAAGAATTTCAAAAGCACTCCATGATTTCTGATTAATTTTGAAAATCTATTATACATGGAAATGAGGAAAAAATATTTATTAATGATCAACTACGGAAATGATTTGTTATTGATGATCAACTTTCTGTATTCTAACTTTTTACATTCTTCATTTTTTATATTTCACTTAATATTTATTAGTGAAAATTCAAGAGTCAAAGTTATATTAAGTTAATTATAAAAGTGTTCCAAACCTAGCTAAATCCATATTTGCACTAAGATTTTATTCTCCATAAATAAAAAAAAAATTATAAAGTGGAATGGATTAAAAGACACATTTATTAATTTGAGAGAATATTAAAGGACTTATATTACTTATATAACTATGTTCCAAAATACGATCCTCAATAATTTTATTTATCAACCATATATATCTATAATATTCAAGCCGTGCATCACGTGGGTCATCAATTAGTCAGGTTTAATTTGTGGTCCTTACATAAGAATTTTGAATATTTGTTAATGCTTGATTTTTACACTCAGTGACCATAATTAAGTGCTTATAAATGTACAAGCATAATTCAATTTTTGTGATTTAACACGTTTCTCATCTAATTTTAGGTATAATTCGCAGCACAATATTATTAAAAGTACTAATAACTCTGGCATGTCAGCACCATTAAACAGTATCTTTTTAACTTCTTCAAGTAACTAACTAAACACGTTTTGTCTATATTCTCCTCCGGATGTGATGTTTCTCCATCAAATATCGAACCCTGCAAGTCATGCAAAGCAACAATCCTATCATCATCATCATTTTCTTGATGATGCTCGTGTTAACTGGTACTAGCATTTGAATGTGTATATTGGGAGTTTGAATTATATTTTCTTCATGGTAAACCCATGTTCGAAGGTCGCTAAAATTCCCAATATGTATAAGTGATCAATAACTTCACTCAAATATGTTTTTCTCCTATTCAAACAGTTGTTTCATGGATAACGTACACGACCTTCCGCATCAGCAACTCGTTTCGCTACTTTCATAAAATTTTCCACCCATTTATGGTATTCGATACTAAATCTATTGGGCACACTCATCCAACTTCTATCCATATCAACAAAAATATCTACCAAAATATATCAAAACGATAAAGTAATTAAAATTAATATATATACAATATATTCACTTAACAATTAAATAGTAATCCAAAATCAAATCCTATACATACATACTTATCCAAAATAAAATTATCCATATTAATTATATGCATTATCAATTAAATACATAAATTAAATATTTAACTAATTAATTATAAACCTTCATTTTAAGGGATTTACTCAAAATACATAATGGGTAAACAAATTATTAGAATAATTGAGATTATATACACCATCAATTCAATTCATAAAATAAAATATTTACCTAATTAATTATAAACCCTAATTTTAGGGGATTTACTCAAAAATATATAATCGGTAAATAAATTACTACAATAATAGTGACACATTAGAGAAAATACATACCTTAATTAGCTTTTCATAAACTAAATATTTACCTATTAAATTCTAAACCCTAATACACTATGGGTAAATAAATTAATACAATAACAGTGATACATTAGAGAAAATGCATACATTATTTAGCTTTTCATAAACTAAATATTTACCTAATTAAATTCTAACCCATAATTTTAGGGGATTTATTTACAATAATAATGATACATTAGTAGAAAATACATACCTTCACTAGCTTATTTAATAAACTAAATATTTACCTAATTAAATTCTAAACCCTAATTTTAGGGGATTTACTCAAAATACATAATGGATAAACAAATTATTACTATATAATAGTGATACATTAGAGAAATTCATACCTTAATTAACTTGAAGTTTGATTGGGGTTGAAACTGGTGAAAATGAGTATCTTTTTATGTGCGTATTTGAAGAAAAATGAATAAATATAAGAATGGGGTTGTGGGTATGTGGTATTTTTGAAGGCTTTTTAGCATTGTCGGAAAACATGACGCTAAATGTCATACATTTTTTATGTTGTAACTAATATTCGACGCTAAATCTTATAACATTTAATATAAAAAATTAGGTAACGATGCTAAGTTACTAGGTTTTTAGCGTCGAAGTTAGGTATCGACGCTAAATGTTGTAATATTTAGCATCAAATATAGTTAGCGATGCAAACAATTTTGACATATCGCATCGCTATTTATATTCGACACTAAATATTGACAATTCTTCATATTTAGCATCGAAAATTAAGTAGCGACGCTAAATATCATAAATTTTTACGTTGAAAGTGTTGGGGCGGTTATGGAACCCCTAGGGTCGGATCGATGCCCCGCCCAATGGAAGTGCGTCTAACTTATGGATTTCAAGTATGGGTGTATTTTAAATTATTTTATGGAATACTATATTCCGTTACGAGTCCGTAGGAAAAAATTAAGGTTGAATCGGAGTCCGAAAACTCTGGAACGGACAAAATGAAATTTCAGCGCTCATGGGCAACAACTTTCGACATGTGACGACGTGCGGACTTGGGCATCGTAATGCCCAATCTATAAATACTCAGCATCGCAATGCGCAAAGGTGAGTGTCATGATGCTCGAAGATCTAATAGCTCAGTGTCGCGATGCTGGAGATAAATGTAGCGACGCTGCCTTGTGTAAAATATTGACAGAGAATATTTTTGCATTTAATTCAATTCTAAACACTTCCAATTTTCTCCAAACACTTCAATACACCTAAAAGTCCAATTTTAACATCAAAATCAACATCAACACATGTTATATAACAAACATACATGTATTCTAAATACATATATGTATTAGTTTGAATCAAAACACAAACCAAATTAGAATCCCACAATGAAGTGACTCATGAACAATTCTAGGTCACTCAAAGATGGTCAAGTGATTCTAGAATGGTAGTCATAACTCTAAACTTTCATAACTCTAAACTTTCATCTAGAGTTCCAAACTCTAATTTTATGTTCCATGTCCAACATAAATATTTTAACTCAATTACAATCATATTGTGTTTATGCTTCCAAAGCATCCATACATAATTCATAAACCTAATTTCAACATTAAACTATGTTATTATGTATCCAATACATAATACACCACTATATGTTTCATTAATGATAACAACTCATTAATTAAAACATAACTTTAGAAAATATCAAACTTACCTAGCAAGCTTTATTCCAAGATCCAATCATTTTCTCCTTATTGAAATATTATAGAGAACTTCCAAAGATAGCAAGCTTGATTTGAAGATCTAATCTTCTCCTTCTTATTGTTGTAGAGAGCTTCCAAAGCTAGCAAGCTTGATATGAAGATCGAATCTTCTTCTCCTTATTGTTGTAGAGAAATTCCAAAGCTTATCCCACAAAAGTTTTACTTAGGCTAATATTTCTTTCTTTTGATTAATGCTTGTTTTAGCTTACTTTATCTTGATTAAAATATTTCTCTAGCTTTCCTTTTATAGTAAAACTTATGTAATTTTTAATTAATAAAAGTTCTAATCAACCTTTATGTGAGTTTAATCCAATTTATCCAAATATGTATAATTAGGTGTGACTAATCACCTTTGTGTACCACTTTGATTTAATCCAATTAAATCAAGACAAAATTAATTAATGGATTCGTTAAATGTCAAACAATTTGATTTAATCCAATTAAATCAAGCGAAATACACCTATTATTACATATTTGTAATTACCAAAATATCCTCTAATGGTAGATATATTTATAAAATTATAATAAAGCCCTTTTGTGATTTTGGATTAATCCAATTAATTCAAAGTAAATAATTAATATTATCCAATAACACTTAATTATTTTAGTTGATAATTATAATATCAAATATTATTTATTATAAAAAATTATCGGCTACCCTAGTGCTCAACGAGTACACTTCATATTGTGAGACTCTCTAAGTTCAGACACGTTCCTCATATAAACCTAGTTTATATGTACGCAATTCGGCCACCTCCGAATTCGCGAAGAACACAAACGACCTTTCTGAACTATACAAGTCGAGGTCATCACATATGTTTAACAATCCCTCACTCGTAGGCTATCCGAGTTGTGCTTAGGATACATAAGTTACACCGTCAAGTTTTTGAGGCGCACATCTCATGTCGATATGTCCACGATTCTTTACAATTACTCAGAACACTATTTCTAATATATGTTTGATAATAAATAATATTTGATATTATAATTATCAACTAAAATAATTAGGTGTTATTGAATAACATTAATTATTTACTTTGACCCAATTGGATTAATTGGGTTAATCCAAAATCACACAAGGGTTTTGTTATAATTTCATAAATATCTCTACGATTGGAGGATATTTTGGTAATTATAAATATGTAATAATGGGTGTATTTGTCTTGATTTAATTGGATTAAATCAAAGTAGTAGATATTTAACTAATCCATTAATTAAATTTTATCTTGATTTAATTGGATTAAATCAAAGTGGTAGACAAATGTGACTAGTCACACCTAATTATACATATTTGAAAAAATTGGATTAAGCCCACCTAAAACTTTATTAAGATTTTTGTTAATTAAAAATTACATATGTTTTGTTATAAAAGGTAAGCTTGAGCAAATTTTTAATTAAGCTTGAGCTTAAGAAAGTTAAGCTTGTAAAAGTTAAAACAAACAACATTTAGAAATATTAGCCTAAGTAAAAGAAGTGTTTGGAGAAGCTTTGGAAGTTATCTACAACATTTCAACAAGGAGAAATCAAGATTGGATCTTGTAATCAAGCTTGCTAGCATTGAAATCAAGATTGGATCTTGGAGTCAAGCTAGCTAACTTTGGAAGTTCTATAAAATATTTCAACAATAAGAAGAAAATTGGATCTTGGAATTAAACTTACTAGGTGGGTTTGATCTTTTCTAAAGTTATGTTTTCATTAGCGAGTTGTTTTCATTAATGAAGCATATAGTGATGTATTATATATTGGATACATAACAATATAGCTTGATGTTGAAATTAGGCTAATGATTGTATACATATGCTTTGGAAGCATAAACACAATATGATTGTGATTGAGTCAAAATATTTATATTGGACATAAACATGAAATTAGAGTTTGGAACTCTAGATAAAAGCTTGGAGCTATGGCTACCATTCTAGAATCACTTGACCACTTTTGAGTGACCTAAAATTATTCATAAGTCACTTCATTATGAGATTCAAATTTGGTTTGTGTTATGTATTCAAAATTTATGCATGTGTGTATTTAGAATAAAATTTATATTTTTTTTAAAAATATTTGATATTTTGTAAAATAAGATTTTTATTCTATAACATGTCTTGATGTTGGTTTTGATGTTAAAAAATAATTTTTGGTGTTTGGAAGTGTTTAGGGAATGTTGGAATAAATTAGAGTTAAAACCATATTTCCTTCGGCTCTCTATTTCTAAAGAGCTGAAGGAAAACATTGCATTTGAAAAAAAAAATAATGAATGATCAACACACGTACAGTGCGCGCTCTAAAACTTGTTTTCTCCCGTTTTTTAGTTTTTGGACTCTGATTCAGCCCCGGTTTTTTCCTATACACTCATAATATAATATAATATTCTATTAAATAATTTAAAAATACACCCATTCTTGATATCCATAGGTTAGATCCACTTCTACTGTACGGGACACCGATCCAACCCTATGGGTCCCACATCCATCCTATCATGATCTACCCTAGGTGATCATCTTTGGCCAAATTCTTAAGAATCGTTACTTACTAACATGGATACCTAAACCTCTTATGGTACACATACAGGCTGACAGATCCTATCTTGATATGCATTTGATTAATGAGTACATCGATTCACACCCAACGAACATCTAAAGGTCAGACCATGAAAGGTCTCTGACATATATGGCATCAAAGTGTGGAGTATCACACATAAAATCAATGTTATCATATAGTCAAAGGATCACATATGCTACTCGACTCGAGGAGATTCCTATTGACAGTGGTATGTACTTTCATCAATCAGGAATCACATGTGAGTCATTCAGTATATACTCCAAGGAATACCCACATGTCTATACGAGCTTCCCTTGTTCATGGTACATCGGGTTAAACCATTGGAATTTCAATTTCGATATATGACATGTGCTAGTCTTCTTGGTTATAGGAATTCGACCGTATTCCAAAACCAACGACTAGGATTATTTTACTTTAAGAATAATTTATAGTAGTAATACTATCTCAATGTCGGACCACCCATTGTCCAGTATTACTACATTACTATTCTAAGGTCGATGTCATTCTTAGCATATTTATATATCAATCTAATAAGCATAATGACATTACCATTAACAAGGTTGAAATGAAAATATAGTTATTTTATTAATAAATAATAAAATATAGTGTACAATACATTATTCGGATTAGCGCTCCAAGCACGAACTCCAACAAACTCCTACTTACTTAGTGCCAATCCGGATGGTACCGAAGTCTCATATTTTCCACATGTTTATCGAAGAAATCAGGAGATAAGGCCTTAGTAAGCAGGTCTGATATGTTGTTTTATCTTTGAACCTTAAAGACCATTATGTCTTTTCGTTCAATGATTTCTCTAATCACATGATATTTCTTTTCCATGTGTTTAGACTTGGAATGTGTTCTCGATTCCTTAGTTTGCGCAATGGCTCTGCTATTATCACAGTATAATGGGATCAGATCTTCAATACTAGGCACAATGCTAATTTCTTGTGATAAAATTTCTAATCCAACCAGCTTTTTTAGCAGCTTCCAAAGCCGTTATTAATTCTGCCTCAGTGTTGGAATCAACTGTTGAGCCTTGTTTTGAACATCGCTAACTAATCGCACCGCCATTAAGGGTAAATATGTATCTGGATGTAGACTTTCTATCATCCGGATCTCCCAAGAAGTCGGAGTATGTATAACCCTTAACTTGTAGCTCATTTTCTCCATATATGAGAAACTAATCCTTAATACCTTTATGATATTTCAGGATATGTTTCATGGCTGTCCAATGATCATTACTTGGATCAGACTGATATCAGCTAGTCACACTGACACCGAAACTGATGTCAGGTCTCGTACATAGCATATCATACATAATACTTCCAATACAAGAAACATATGACAAGTTATACATTTTAACTCTCTCTTCCTCAATTTGAGGTGCCATTTTCTTCAAAAGATCTACGTTGTATCGAAAAGGTATATTTGCTGTCTTGCAGTTGGTAAAACTGTACATTTCTAACATTTTATCTATGTACATGGATTGTGACAACCCTATAAGCTTCCTAACTATATCTCGATAGATCCTTATACGCAGTATATAGGAAGTTTCACCCATTTCTTTCATGGAGAAGTTCTTGTAAAGGTAGGTTTTCACATTTTGTATCAATCATATATCATTCCCAATGATAAGGATATCGTCTACATACAATACAAGGAATATTATCATGCTCTCACTAACTTTCTTATGAACACACGACTCTTCCTCGTTCTTAATAAATCCAGATAATCTAACTTTCTCATCAAAATGATGATTCCAGCTTCGGAAAACCAAGTTTGAAATCTCACTGGATATGAAACCTTATAGTTGTTCCATAAAGATATACTCCTCGAGGAATCCATTTAGGAAAGCGATTTTCAAATCCATCTGTCATATCTCATAATCGTGATATGCAGCAATGGCTAAAAGAATACTAATTGATTTTAGCATGGCTACTGATGACAAAGTTTCCTCATAGTCAATCTCAGGATGTTGAGTGTAATATTTCGCTACCAGTCGGGCCTTAAAGGTTTTCACCTTTCCATCGGGCCCTCACTTCCTTGTATAAACTCTTTTACAACCAATAGGTTTAACTCATTAGGAACTTCAACCAAGTCCCATACTTGATTGTTATGCATAGAATCCATCTCAGACCTTATGGTTTCCTACCATTTTCCTGAATCGTAGCAAAACAACCAATAGCCATTTTCCTCATGTTTATACGTAGTCGGATCTGTTTCTTCCAAGAAAAGAACTTCAAAGCTCACATAAGATGTAAAAAATAATCTCTCAGAAGGCTTTGATATTCTATTCGACTTACATAGAACCTATAGATCATTCATCTAGTTGGATCTCTGGTTCCATCTTAGGTTCCTCAATGTTGGGATCAACTTATCGAGTTCAATCTTTCTACAATTCCTAATTTCTCTAAAAAATTCTCTTCAAGAAAAGTAGCAAAACGGACAACAAATACATTTCGTTGCTCAGAATCGTAGAATTGATATCTCAAATAATTTTCAGGATATCCAAGGAACCTATATTTATACCTCATGGGTCCTAGTTTATCCCGCTGCGCAACTCTAACGTAGGCATGACAACCCCAAATCTTTAAATATATAAGACTTAGATTTCCACCGAATCATATCTGATATAAAGTCGTACAAACAGCTTTCAATAGAACTCTGTTAAGTCTGTGGGCAACAATAAATAAAGCATAACCCTAAAGGTACTATGAAAGATCTGAATAGTTTATCATGGATCACACCATATCCAATAAAATACGATTTCTCCATTCAGACACATCATTGCGTTGAGAAGTTCCTGGTGGGATATATTGGGAGAGAATCTCATTCTCCCTTAAATAACTTCTGAATTCGTCACTCATAAATTCACCACCTCGATCTGATCGAAGGCCCTTGATGAATATACCGATTTATTTTTCTACTTCGTTTCAGAATATTTTGAACTTGTCAAATATTTCTGATTTATGTCTCATCAAAAAGACATATACATACCTTGACTTATCATCAGTGAAAGTCACAAAGTAAGTTGAACCATCATGAGTGACATGATTTAATGGACCACACACATCAATGTGTACTAGCTCCAATAAACTTCAACACAACGTCCAACACCAAGAAATAGGGCATTTGTCATTTTCTCTTGGATACATGACTCACAAATCAAATAATGATCTAAGGTAAGATCTTCAATCAAATCATCCTTAACCAATTTTGATAGGCGTCTAATATCGATGTGGTCCAATCTCATATGCCATAATTCAGTATTATTTAATTCAGAAATTTGACTTGTATTTTTCTCTACATTAAAGGCATCTTGATATGTTTCTAAAATATAATGACCGTTAGATAAAAAAACATTCACATATAAAATAGTTATCTTTATCATATAAACATAAAACATTATATTTAATATTTATTTTATATATCTCTTTATCCAATATCGGTAATGATATTATCCATCTAATAAGAGAGGGAACATAATAACAGTCATGTAAAGTTAATTTACATCCATTAAGGAGATCCATATTAATTTTTCCTATGGCATTTACATCCAATGTCTCGACGTTGCCAACTCTAAGTTGGATCCCCCATTTGTTAAGCCTTCTTTTTTACTCTCATGAATTGCATGGAGTTGCAAATATGAGTGGGAATATCAGTGTTTAACACCTAGCCACTATTTGCATCTAAGGTTAATGAGATATCAATAATATGAAAAATACAAAGCGTACATGGGGTTCCTATTTTTCCTTTCATCTCTGGAAAATCTTTCTTCCAGTGTCCAGACTTTTTGCAATGTAGACATGCATCACGAGCTACATGCGGTCTTGTAGCTTACTTCTTGAAATCTTTCTTCTTATTTCCCATTTTAATCTTCTTAGACTTCTAATAAGCCTTTAAAGAGATTGCTCCACCATGGAGGTACAAAGAGGGATTCCCTTTCTTCAAATCATGTTCTGTCGAGCGTAACATGTTATGAATCTCTTCATATGTGGCTTCCATCCAATGCATCATAAAGCCAACATATGTACTGGGTAAAGAAGACAAAATTAAATTTTGACCTAGGCATTTATCTATCATAATGTCATGTCATTCCAAATATTGAATTTGATCTATCATGTTCAAAACATGAATACTAACTGATCTTTCATCCTTGAACGTAGCGTGGAACAATTCCTTAGACCTTTGATATATCTCAATTTCTTGATTTGCTTTGAACAACTCCTTGAGTGTTCTCTAAATGCTCCAAGCATTTGGTACATCTATGTCTGACTAAACAAATCAGGAAAAAATTTGACAGACATTAGATTGAGCGTTACATACCTCAATCGCTCTGACTTTAAGATAAGGGAATTGTTCATCCCATGCTCTATGTAGTTCGAGACTCCTTTCAGTTTATTGGAATCCAAAAGTCGTGCTAATAGATTTGCGTCAACCTTTTAAACACTAGTAGTACATTTTCATTTCAATATAAAAACACTAATACGATTATGGATTTTAAATCTATCAATGTCCTCCCATTACTTTACGTAATTTCGTAATCTCCCTTAACGGAAAAATAGAAATTTGACTATCAAAATTTCATAATGGGAAGAGGATCCCATGAAATTCACTCCAGCCTCACAATAATGATAGTATTGGCCTTTATAAACTCATTAGGTAGACCTCAAAGGTCAATCACATCCATGTGACTCCTAAGTTTTATCCTGAACCATTTCTTATCCTCACAATAATGACGGTATTGGATTAAGACGTGTTCCAGGTGTATACTTGTCAATGTACACTAATGAACTTCATAAGTACACCCTCACAATAATGACGGTATTGGGTGCTACGTCAACTCATCATGTTATTTCTAATGTTTTACCCGAGCAACCTAAGTTTCGACCATTTATACCCTCACAATAATGACGGTATTGGGCATAAGTAATAAGAACTCATTCATCTCCATATTGACAAGATAGTCAATCCAATAATGCTCCAACATTGTTAATACTATTACTTAAAATAAAGTAATCACCTAATCACGGGAGATTTATGATAATCGAGTCATTAACATGCTTGGGTCAAAATAAAAATTTTAATTTAAAGCATGTAATATATATCCAATATGACTTATTCATAATTAAATTAAATTATAGAGGCATAGATTTAAATACATGTCAAACATGCAACATGTGTTGTGTGGTTAAGACCTGTTCTGATATCGTTCTGTTGAGGTGGTTGTTGAACCCTTAGGGTTAGATGGATGCCCCGCGCAGCGGAAGTGGGTCTAACCCATGGATATCAAACATGTGTGCATTTTAAATTATTTATGGAATACTATATTCTGTTACGAGTCTATAGGAAACAAACCGGGGCTGAATCGAAGTCCGAAAACTCTGGAACGGACAAAATGAAGTTTCAGCGCTCATGGGCAACAACTCTCGGTGTTTTGTGACGCGCAGACTTAGACGTCGCAATGCCCAATCTATAAATTCTTGGCATCGCGATGCTCAAAGCTCTGAGAGCTCAGTGTCGCGTGATGGTTTCTAAGGCATTCCCAAAATCATATATAATCATAAAACATGTGAATACATAAAGAAGTATGGCGGAATCATACTTACAATGAACGACATTAGGATGCGTCAAATTTAAAATTTTCTTCTCCAAGTTTCGGCCAAGCTCCAATTTTGAAGATGAAATCCAAGCTCTAAGCTCCAAGCTTTGTCCTTTGATTCCAAGCTATTGGGATGGTTTCCCTATCACCTTGGATGATTCCTTGATGTGCTAGCAACTTTAGAAAATTTGCTACAAATCTTCTAAATCTTCCTTGCAAGTCTCGGCAATGAGAAGCAAAGAGAGGGAGAGAATTTTTTGTTGAAACCGTGAGAGAAAGAGAGTGAAAATGAGTTGTGTTGACTTGGTTTTTGATTTCAAAAATCTAATAATCATATACCAAACATTTGGTATTAGTCAATCAAGCCATCAAGTTTAGGAAGTGTGTAAGGCAAGTCATCATCATTCTCACCAAAACCCATCACCAAAAGTAACTAAACTGACAAGTGATGTGACATGTGGGCCCCACTTGATTCAAAATTCGAGTGGGCCCGCGACACATCCCGGGCTCGGGTTCACTAATTTTGAATTAACGAACTTTCCGTTGCAACGTAATCAAATCAAATTTAATTAAATAATTATGCCTAGTAAAATTATTATTCACGTCGCTAGCAAATTAATTCTAAATTAATTCGTTTTCCCGAATTAAAATCCAATTTAAAATCTGTGTCGAAATCTAATTTCGTTTAATATATCGAATATATTATTTTATCGATTAATTCTAAGTTAATCGTTCTTTCTCTTCTAATAGTATTTTATCATAGATAAAATCTCTCCGTAATTAATCTTAGATTAATTATGCTCGAATCATACGTAATCGGTGAATCTTCGGGAAGCGACCCAAGAGATCCCTGGATATGTTGGTAGTAAATCCGGTCGCCGGACTATCCGAACACGTACGTACCTCGTACTATGTTTTTATCGATTTACGAGACATGGTTGGCTTCTAGCAAAGTACTGTGCCTACCCAATTCTCCAGAAATATTCTTAATGGAATATATAATCTATGTCAGACGTAGTATGCATAGTATTGTGTATTGCGATCCAGTATCGGATGTCACATGCAAGGCCTGGTGCTGGAATAGTGTCTGCCCCGTACAAAGCATATATCGGATTACAAGCAACTAGTCTCTTTAATCGGATAATCATGACCATGTCATATTATCACGATGGTTGCAACCAATTTAGAGTACCAGTTCTGTATCCCTACGTGATCATCATCTCCATATGACTGAAGTGATACTTCCATCTTGACATCACACCAATACATTACGATTCTCAGTAAACTCAGAAGAGGCGTACACAGAACCTGTTAAAGTCCTGGACGACCAAAACCAAAGCGTATTGATTGTCGCAAGTACTAGTCGATGCAAGTCTCAGGTTAAGACCAAATACACCTACCCTGATGCGGATTCCCATAGACACATAGTCATACTACCAATGGGATTCTGCGGGGTCTATCCAGAGTGAAGCTGTTTCCGTACCATCGGTAAACACAACCTTCTATCACACTTGCATAAGTATCCAATACTTAAATATATGAGAACTATGTCGTTACGCTTCCATAACACGCACAAGTGCAATACTAGTATATTCCGCATTATCGATGTCCAGTCTCGATAATACTACGACTAGGGATATTTAATGATTAAACCTTTATGGATTGATACTGTCTCATATCTTATAATTCGGAACTAATCATAAGGACTTTTATCATTTATATATTTAAGTAATCAAATTACAACATGATAAAATGCAATTTCCATTGCTACATAATTAATTTGTACAAAAACCACAATGTCTTTTACAAATAGTGACACTATGGGTCATAATTGTCTAACAATCTCCCACTTGGCCTATAGCCAGTCACTCAAGCATCTAATACCTGAACTATGTACATGTCGCTCAAACTTTTGCTGAGGAATAGCTTTCGTCAGCGGATCTGCAATGTTCCTCTCTGATGCGACCTTCTCGATTTTCACATCGCCACGATGTATGATCTCACGAATCAGATGGAAACATCGAAGAACATGCTTGGATCGTGATGAGACTGCGTTCCTTAGCCTGCGCTATAGCCCCGTTATTGTCACAATACAATGGAACGGGCTCAGCTGCTAACGGAACTACTCCTAATCCAATTAGGAATTTACGGATCCAAACTGCCTCTTTTGCTGCTTCAGCTGCAGTAATATACTCTGCTTCTGTTATTGAATCGGCAACAGTCTCTTGCTTGGAAGATTTCCAGCTTACTGCTCCGAATTGCGACTTGCAGTCGTCTTTATCGGTTTGGAAACTTGCGTCGGTATACACAGTTACCTCAAGTTCTCCATCTCCATAGATTAAGAAAGCATCCTTAGTTCGTCTAAGATACTTTAAGATATTCTTAACTGCCATCCAATGACTATCACCTGGATCGGCCTGATAGCGACTACACATGCTCAAAGCATACGAGACATCAGGTCGCGTACATATCATGTCATACATGATCGATCCGACTGCCGAGGCGAACGGTATCCGACTCATGTTGTCTCTCTCATCTTGAGTTTTAGGACACATGTCCTTAGATAGAGTGACGCCATGTGACACTGGCAACAGTCCCCTCTTGGACTGATCCATGTTGAATCTCTTCAACACTTTGTCAATGTACGTGCTCTGGGAGAGTCCAAGCAGCTTTCTAGATCTATCCCGGTAGATCTTTATTCCTATAATAAAGGCTGTTTCTCCCAGATCCTTCATGGAGAATTTTAATGAAAGCCAAGCTTTCACCGATGTTAACATGGGAATGTCATTGCCAATAAGCAATACATCGTCAACATAAAGGACAATGAATGTCAGTACGCTCCCACTAACCTTCTTATATACACAAGGATCATCCTCGTTTTGAACGAAATCATATTCTTTTATGATCTCATCAAAACGTTGGTTCCAAGAACGCGATGCTTGCGTCAATCCATAAATTGATCAATTTAACTTACAAACCTTGTTTGCAAGTCTTGGTACGACAAAACCGTCAGGCTGTTGCATATAAACATCCTCCAAAAGGTTTTCGTTAAGGAAAACGGTTTTGACGTCCATCTGCCATATCTCGTAATTGAAATATGCAGAAATAGCAAGCATTATCCTAATGGATTTAATCATGGCAACTGGTGAAAAATTTTCGTCGTAATTGACACCATGTCGTTGACGATACCCTTTCGCTACAAGTCTAGCATTGTACGTTTCCATCCATGTCAGCCTTCTTCTTGAAGACCCATTTGCAACCAATAGGCTTTACGCCTTCGGGTGCATCAACTAGTGTCCAAACTTGGTTGGTGTACATGGAATCCATTTCGGAATTCATGGCATCTTGCCATAAACCGGAGTCGATACCTTGTATCGCTTCCTCATACGTAGTCGGCTCATCTTCCTCAATAAGATTAATATCCACATGAGGTGAGATCATAAACCCATACCTTCAGGTTATTTTCTGACTCTCTCCGACCTACGCGGTCCTTGTGTATTCAAAGATTGTGGTACAGTCTCATCCCTGATGGACTGTTCATGTTCCATTAAGGATTCTGTGCCAGGAACAATATCACTCTGATTTTCATCGAGTTCTACTTTCCTCCCACTTATCACTGCATTTAGGAATTCCTTCTCAAGGAAAACCGCATGTTGAGCAACAAATACTTTGTTCTCTTGTGGGTGATAGAAGTAATATCTTTTGGTTTCCCTAGGATATCCTACAAATAGGCATTTATCTGATTTGGGTTCTAGTTTGGTACCTTCCAAACGTTTGCCGTATGCCCAGCAACCCCAAATCTTCAGGAATGAGAAACCTGGTTTCTTTCCTGTCCATATTTCATACGGAGTCTGTTGAACAGACTTTGACGGAACCTTATTCAAAATAAGTATTGCACTGTTCAATGCATATCCCCATAAGGAAATAGGTAGCTATGTGTGACTCATCATAGACCTCACCATGTTTAACAAAGTTCGGTTTCTCCGTTCGGACACACCGTTTAATTGCGGTGTTCCGGGAGCAGTCCACTGTGAAAGAATACCATATTCTTTCAAGTAATCAAGAAACTCATTGCTTAAGTATTCGCCACCACGGTCCGACCGTAATGTCTTAATACTTTTACGGTCTATTTTTCTACTTCGTGTCGAAACTCTTTGAATTCCTCAAAAGTTTCCGACTTGTGTCTCATAAGATACACATAACCATAACGCGATGCATCATCCGTAAAGGTTACGAAGTATTCATATCCACCTCTAGCCTGGCTAGACATGGGCCCACAAACGTCACTATGAACAAGGGATAACAGTTCGGTGGCACGTACACCTTTACCGCTAAAAGGTGATTTAGGCATCTTGCCTAATAAACAAGATTCGCAGACGTCATATGAATTTGGATCAAATCCGTCCAAGTACCCACTCTTCGAAAGTGTGGATATGCGTGTCTTGTTTATGTGTCCCAGACGACAATGCCACATATAAGTTTCATCTTTATTACTTACTTTAAGCCTTTTGTTTGTTACAGAATATTTTTGAGATTGATTCATATTCAAAATATATAGACCATTATTTACATCAGCAGTGCAAATTTCCATATCATTTTTATACATAAAACACCCAGTGTTTCTAAATACAAAAGTATACCCACATTGGGCTAACATAGATACAAAAATAATATTCCTAGTCAAACTAGGTACATAATAACAGTCTGTAAGTTTAAGTACATGCCCCGAGGGCAGTTCCAAAACAAAAATCCCAACGGCCAAAACGGCAACTCATGTCCCATTTCCAACACGGAGGTCAATCTCTCTTGAGGCCAGTCTCCTGCTAATCTGCAGATCCTGCACATCAGTACATATATGAGTTCCACAACCAGAATCAAAAATCTAATTTTTAAAACTAGTAGTAGACATGTTTATTTCTATAACAAACATACCTGAAGCCGGAGTCTTGCCCGCTTTGATTTCCTTCATGTGTGCCTTGTACTCGCGGTAGTCACGCTTCCAGTGACCCCGCTTGCCGCACTGTAGACAAACATCTTGGGATTTGTCCTTAGGTTTCCCAGAACCCCTTGACGATTTGGCCTTGCCCTTCTTCTTATGCTTCTTCTTCTTAACACCTCCAGTCGCCTTGGGCCAAGCCCTCGAAGTCTGAGATGTTGAAGCATAGTGCACCTCGCGCTTCTTGCCCTTAAAGAGCACCTTCTCTGCTTCACGCAAAGTGGACATCAACTCTCCAAGAGTTTGGTCTTGGTTCAACATGTTGTAGTTCATGATGAACCCACTCCAAGTGTCGGGGAGAGACTGTAGGATCAAATCTACTAAAGTCTCAGTCTCGAAAAATATGGCCATCTGTCCGAGTTGCTCAATGTCAGCAATCATCTGTGACACATGGTGCACAACAGACGTACCATTTGACATTCGAGCGCGGAAGAGCTTCTTCTGCAACTCATATCTTTGCGATCTAAGATTAGATCGGTGAAGATCGTGCAACTTCGCCATCATCTCATAGGGATCCAATCCCTTATTTTGACGACGGAATTATGGAGTCATAGTGGCAAACATTACCGATTGAGAAATCGCATTGTCATCGCTATGAGTCTTCCAAAGCTCTAGCTCAAGCAACTGATCAGATCGGGGCTTAGGCCCAAGAGGTCGCTCTATGGTGTAGAGTAACTTCTCGGATCCCAGAACTATTCTGAGATTCATATCCCAGTCTTGAAAGTTTGTGCCATTAAAGACGTTGTCGCCCATGACAATATCTCTAATGCTTAACTTTCCTGTCATCTTAACCGCAATAGTCCAACTATTTGATTAACGATGTATGGGTACAGTCTAACTGTTACAAGAAAAATAATAATATATTAGTCCAACTAATAAAATAATTGACGAAATAATTTGAAAGCGCGTAAAGCTAAGTATTTGAACGAAATTGCAAATTCAATACTAGCCTCCCACTATTTTTCGGCGAGCCTCTAACCCTCTGTTGAGTACTCGGGAAACCTAGTTTCCTAGTGGGCTAGGATCCCGTTAAATAACACAAAACCTTGACTTTGGCCAACAGGCTGTATGATATTTAACTAGGTGGATCTCTAAGATCAATTGGATCTCATCCAATTCCTAGATCCGGTAGGTGGACCTCCTAGTCTGAAACATATATACAATATATATGCCAATATATCCAATATATTTTCCTAACCTTTTTCCTCTGAATCAACTAAGCCTTGGCTTTGGCACAACAAGCTTAATGATTCCAGTTAAGCGGAACCCATTGACTTTGGAAAGCTTCGTAATCGATGTCGATGGACAAGAAGTGATCTTGACTTTGGCCAACAAATCACAACTTGGACAAGACACACGATATGAAACAAAGCCTTCATGATTCAAACACATCCGCGATGGACAAAGGTCTTGACTTTGGCCAACAAACCAGTGCCAATCTTTGATCTTGAGTAAGAATCACTCAATGGAAAGAAAACGCTTAATATTTATTGAGGATTTTTCGCGTAAATTGGCAACCAATTTATTATCTCTGTTAGGTCTCATCATACACCCTTAAGCATGCATTCTAAAAGCATAATAAGGCACGAAAATAAATTAATAACGATATGCGGATGGATATTTCACAGATTGTTCCTAGAACAAATCACTCCATTTCCTCTCCCCGACTAGCACTATTCTTACTTCTACCCAATTACATAATACAATTAAAGAAACCTCATTAACATTGAGGGGAATTAGGTGAGAAGAGAAATACAAAGAATCAAGAGTGATAAGGCTGGACACGCAGGTCCAATTTAATAAATTCTAAATTTATAATAATTTCCAAAATTGTCATTTCCCCTCTAATATCCATCCGATATACATTATTCATTCAACACATCCATGTATTCACACAAAACATGTTATTCAATCAATCTAATCCAATTAATTAATCTTGAATAAAGTGATCATCCAATGTTCAAACAACGATTTGATTTTGCGCGAGTCCAACTCGTTTGAGAATAAGTACTCAAAGTACGAATTCTTGAATTATATCGAACTACAATTTAAATCTAATTTAATTCGTATTCAATACTGATTCTATATTTAATTCCAAATTAAATAACTACACTTTTTAATGCGCCTTTACGACTTAGATTCCAAATCTAATCTAAATGGGTCTCAAAGCCCATTTAACATCCAATGTCGTTTAATTAAAGTCCAATGGGCTTTCAATAAATTTCTTAAGGCATGGACTTTGGTCAATATGGGTCAAACCCAAATACCAAAGCCCATTCAAGGAATCACCCTTATTTGCCAAGAAACCAATTTAGGCCCATTAGGCCCAATTAAACATTAAAAGGTCTATTAGTTATATTTAATGGAATGGTTTAGACCCATTTTGGATCCAATCCAATTGACCTAAACCAACTTGGCCCAACCAAGCCCATTAGGCCCAAATACAACATTATAAGCCCAATTCTAAATCAAGCCCAATTAATTAAATTCTAATTTTCCAAATTTCAAAATTCAATTAATTAAAGTGTATTATACTAATTAATTATCTAAATTAATATTTCCAAAATACTAATTTAATCAATTAATCATGTATTAATTTGTTTAACTCATGTCTATATTTTGAAACAAAAAATCATCTCATTTCATGCTCCATAGCTCACGGCATTTTAGGGTTTATATACGTTTGATTCCGATTTCAATCCTATTGAATCTCAAATCAACATAATCATGTTTTTCAACTCATCCAATGATCAAAAAACAAAAATACCATGACTTTAGGGCAAATGTTGCATTCAGCCAACATACATAAATTAGGGAAAATTAATCCAATTGAATTTTCCTTCAAATTGATCATGCATAACTCAAAGTTATCATCATTCAAGCATACTCAATCAATCAATTTTATCAAATCATGCTCAAATCAATTTTACCCAAATTGTACCCTAATCTTTTTCATGCTCAAATTAGGCTCTGATACCATTGTTGGTTTCTGAGGCATTCCCAAGATCATATTTAAGCATAAAACATGTGAATACATAAAGAAGTATGGCGGAATCATACTTACAATGAACGGCTTTAGGATGCGTCAAATTTAAAATTTTCTTCTCCAAGTTTCGACCAAGCTCCAATTTTGAAGATGAAATCCAAGCTCCAAGCTTTGTCCATTGATTCCAAGCTATTGGGATGGTTTCCCTATCACCTTGGATGATTCCTTGATGTGCTAGCAACTTTAGAAAATTTGCTACAAATCTTCTAAATCTTCCTTGCAAGTCTCGGCAATGAGAAGCAAAGAGAGGGAGAGAATTTTTGGTTGAAACCGTGAGAGAGAGAGAGTGAAAATGAGTTGTGTTGACTTGGTTTTTGATTTCAAAAATCTAATAATCATATACCAAACATTTGGTATTAGTCAATCAAGCCATCAAGTTTAGGAAGTGTGTAAGGCAAGTCATCATCATTCTCACCAAAACCCATCACCAAAAGTAACTAAGGTGACAAGTGATGTGACAACTGATGTGACATGTGGGCCCCACTTGATTCAAAATCTGACCGGCGTAAACACACACGTATAACGCAAGCGTACATATCGTTCAAGTAGTATAAAAAGTATCGATCCCACGAGGACTTAATACCTAAACTATTAATTTTATGAGGTCAAATGATTACTAGTATCTAACAGGTTGTTTGATTGATTTGAAATGGCGACGATTCTAAATTTAAAGACAAGTAAATAAAATTGTTCGAAAGTAAGTTTTAAGAAAATTCAATATTAAAAACTATATAGGGTTGTGAATCTTTTCAATATTATTTAAAGATGAAGTGGTTATCCTATAGCTGGGTAATATATTGATTTATTAACCTGGAACTCTAAATTACGTGAATACCTCTGTCGATGGTTAGACACAAATACCCAGTTTAACCCAATTGAACCATATGTCTATGTCAACCAAATTATCTGGATTCATTAAGTTTAAGTTCCAATTATGGCTACCCCCGCCCGACAGGTATATGTCTATCCTGTAAGGAAATCTATTAAAGGGTTATCTATCCTCAAGGAAGATCGTGGGTTATTGAGTCTAAGGTCTTAAACTTAAAATCCCTATGTCTAGTTCATTTTAAGTTTACCTAATCAATTTTATTAATGGCCAGTTAATAAAAAGCATTAAGATTAAGACTCAATAAATAAATCTTTATATTACCCAAACTATAATCTAACCCTTATAAACCAGTGATATTGAAATTCATCACAACCCTAGATAACTAACTTAGTTATGACACATGGCTAGGGCTAGTAAAAACTTAAAAGTAAAAGCCATAAAGTAAAAATGCGAAATAATAAATGCGGTAAAGTAAATACTGAAAAGTAAATAACAATAAAATAAAATGCTAAGGTAAAAGGAATTACTTTTACTATTTACTATTTTAAATATCTCCCATAAAATAATATATAAACTTGTGATAATATTACCAACCAGCCATATAGGCGGTAACCTGATTAATTCAAATTAAGTCCGACCAGCCATAAAGGCGGTATGATTTGTCCATGAACCTGCCATATAGGCGGTAAGAAAATTTAATTATCAACCAGCCATATAGGCGGTATCCTGGATTAGTCAGGTTTAAACCAATTTAAATTTAATAGCCAACCGACCAATATGGCGGTATCCTTATTAAGTCAAATTTTTAAATAATAAATATATTATATTTAAGGGAGATTAATCTAAATAGTAACAGTAAAAGAATTACCTTTCACCTTAGCAAGGAGAAGTTACCTCATCATGGATGAATAGTAAAACTGAAACAGTAAAAACAAGATAAATTACTATTACTATTATAAAAAGTAATTACTATTACAGAATGTAATTAAAAATTAATTACAAAAATTTAAATTAAAAGAACTTAGAGAGAGAAACTCCCGATTTACATCAAAGAAATGAGAGAGAATGGTGCCCCTAAAACTGAAATGACGGCCTCCTTTTATAGGCATATTTTGGTCCAGCGTCGCGACGCTGAAAATGCACTAGCGTCGCGACGATAGAAACAGTTTCTGGAGTCCACGCGTACGTTGACCACGCGGCTGTCGGCACAATAATTGGTGACATGTGTCACGCTTTGGTTAGCTGGCGATGCGGTCCAATGAAATCGTGCCACGTGTAATCTTGTGATTGGGTGTAAATTCGGTCTAATAGAATGGTGACAAGTGGCATGCTCTGATTCGTTGTTTATTCGGTCCAAGAGAGAGGCGACACGTGGCACGCGGTTTGGGTGGTCCAATGAGGTGATGACACGTGGCATGCGGCGCATGTTAGCAAGGGCGGCGCACGTTAGCAAGATCCGGCGCACATTAGCAAGTCCAACCTATCAGATTTTGACACGTGGCAGACGGCGCATGTTAGCACATTCGGCGCATCCTGGGCGTCGCGACGCGCAAGGCTTCAGCGTCGCGACGCTGAAATGACGATTTTGCCCTTTTTGTCCAATTTTCACTGTTTTGCCCCAAATCACCTCCAGAATGTCCTGAAACTTTATTTATCTACAAAATAACACAAAACACATCAAAATATTCACAAGACTCAAGAAACTATACAAAATATTAGGATAAATGAGTGGGAAATAGTGATATAAATACCACTCAACACACCCCCAAACCTAACATTTTGCTAGTCCTCGAGCAAAACATTAAATAAAATAACATAATTAAAATTTAACTAAGCCACTTTCGTAGGGATCACGGTTGCATTTAGCGCATGCAACAAGCCTTTAAACCCCTAGGTGTCCCTAGTGGACGAGTTGTAGTCTCGTGAGGGCTTACAGCAATGATACCAACAAACATTTTTACAAAAGTAAAAAAGTTAGTTAAAACTAATGCACACAAAAGCAAAAAGACAAGAGAAAAGAGAAGTTAGTGACTAATCAGGTGAAACTTCTACTCCAAGTTATTAGTTGTTTTGTTACTTTCTAAATTACCGAATAAGTAATTTCTCCGATTATTTTTACCATTCTTCATATACACAGCCAACAAAATATTTATCAACTCATTTTTGCCCACAACAGTCATAAGTGCAGTTGATAAGAGAGTAATATTTTTGTCCTAAAGTTCTATCAGATTTCACACCTTTTTATAGCAATGGAATAATTTTTCTGATTTTTCTGATTTTTTCTTTGATTTTTGATTTTTTTTATTTATATACAATATCTTCCATCTATGTAGCGAGTGTTGGGTCGGTGGCTCCCAAACCAGTTGGCTTTAGGGCACCGGGTGTTAAGACACCCTTACGGACTTAATTACCCAGACTTCAGATATAAATATATTTTTTGCAACATCTTCGATCCATGTAACGAGCTTTGGGCCAGTGACTCCCAAACCAGTTGGTTTTAGGGCACTAGGTGTTAAAACACCCTTACAGACTTAATAACTCGGATCTCTGACGTTTTTTTTTTTTTTTTTTTTACTCCATCACTTTTTGAGATGCTTCCTCCGATTAAACTAGAGCACTGAATATTACAAACTTTTAAATTTTAGCTCATGTCCGTATGTTACTATGCATGTTGATAATACCTGCCAACTGAGCATATGAAGGTCCATTTTAGTCAGTGTTTAAGGAGAATTTACAAATTAAATAATTTAGAATGAAATGAACAAACATTAACTTGTTCCGAAATAAATGGTTTGAGATACGTATCAGGAGTGAGAACTCCTTACTCAGCTATCTCTCACAAATTTCACATTTTTAGTCAAAACACAAAAACGCAAAATATTTTTGTAATTTATGAAAATTTTTCAAATTTTTTGTATTTTTCGAAAAAATTTTGGACTAAAAAATAAAAACACACAAACTAGAAATACGGTACTGATCAACTAATTCCCTCCCCCAAACCTAAATGAGACATTGTCCCCAATGTCTTAAACAGTAAAAGGAGAGTTACGAAGGTCGTACCTGGTTAGCTGAAATCTACAGGAAATTAAAGGTTAAGATCCAGATTAATCCTACGTCTCTTACCACGATCGTCCTCAGACCAATTTATCTTTGAAAGAATAGGGTCAACTCGTGGTTCATAGGCTATGAGTTGGTCTATTAGATCTGGAGCAGTTCTGGTAGTAAAGAGGAGTTCTTTTAAAGGTTTCGACACGAACCCATTTCTCCGAGCATCATCAAGAAACACACAAAGAAAATCATAAAATCCATCAACGTTGAGCAGTCCAATTGGTTTCTGGTGTATGTTCAGGTTCGCCCAAGATAACACAATAAAAATTTCCTCCAATGTACCCAAGCCACCTGGCAAAGCAATAAAAGCATCAGCACGGTTAATCATTTCCACTAGTCGTTCAGACATACCTGGCACAATCAGTTCTTCTCCGTTTGATGGTTCAATAAGATTTGCCTCTGCCAAGGGTTTTGGGATGACTCCCAAAACGTGACTGCCTCCTTCCTGTGCAGCCTTTGAAACGATCCCCATAAGTCCAAGATTTCCTCCGCCATATATTAAGTGCATATTCCTTGCAGCTAAGACTCGACCCAATTCTTGTGCTACTTCTATGTATTGTGGCTTAGTACCAGCACTACTACCGCAGAACACACAGATGTTTTCAACTCGTCTTCTTGAAGTGGCTTCCATTTTTTTTTTTTTATGTATCTCTTTCTCAACTCTGGATGCCTTCAAAAGTGCAATGACAGGCTGAATTTATAGTACCTGAAAAGGCTGAGTAAAAATAGCATAAGTATCTTCCAGAGGACGATTAGTAGTGAATTAATATCGTGATAGTCAAAAAGGTCTGGATCCTGTCGGAGAAAATAAAAGAAAACAACAAAACAAATTACAATTATTAAGAAAAGACAAAGAGATATAATATTTACAATAAAAGTAACGGCTTGATTGACATCTATGCGTCAGGGACAAGCTTCCCATCCAATTTTCTTATAAATTGGCAAACAGGGTCTTTTTGAGTCAGATTCCCAAGACTTAACAGTTGTCTTTCTTTTTGAAATTGTATATGTAATTTGCGAAAGGCTATGTGAACATATCCACTGGGATGCGTCTCAAGAGTTGAATATATTTCATCTAAAGACTCCTTACTCAAGCCATCCCTAATGAATTTAATTTTGTCTTCGCGATTATCAGACACCATTCCTAAAGAACGACAACGAGTATTGCAATTCCATCGTGCACATTTGAAACAAACACCCATTTGCTTAGCTCTACGTTTCTTTGCATAGGTGCTTCTTCCACAACCAGGCAGATGTGAAATAAAAGAGTCAGAAGACTCACCTGCCAATCGGACTCGTGCTTCTGGTTCGTCTCATGAAGTTTCTGAGAACCTGAAACACAAGAAAATAAAAACAATAAGTAAAAAGAAAATTAGATACAAGTAAAGGTATCTAACCTTAAAACTAATAGTTAAAGATAAATAAGTCCCCGGCAACGGCGCCAAAAACTTGACCGGCGTAAACACACACGTATAACGCAAGCGTACGTATCGTTCAAGTAGTATAAAAAGTATCGATCCCACGAGGACTTAATACCTAAACTATTAATTTTATGAGGTCAAATGATTACTAGTATCTAACAGGTTGTTTGATTGATTTGAAATGGCGACGATTCTAAATTTAAAGACAAGTAAATAAAATTGTTCGAAAGTAAGTTTTAAGAAAATTCAATATTAAAAACTATATAGGGTTGTGAATCTTTTCAATATTATTTAAAGATGAAGTGGTTATCCTATAGCTGGGTAATATATTGATTTATTAACCTGGAACTCTAAATTACGTGAATACCTCTGTCGATGGTTAGACACAAATACCCAGTTTAACCCAATTGAACCATATGTCTATGTCAACCAAATTATCTGGATTCATTAAGTTTAAGTTCCAATTATGGCTACCCCCGCCCGACAGGTATATGTCTATCCTGTAAGGAAATCTATTAAAGGGTTATCTATCCTCAAGGAAGATCGTGGGTTATTGAGTCTAAGGTCTTAAACTTAAAATCCCTATGTCTAGTTCATTTTAAGTTTACCTAATCAATTTTATTAATGGCCAGTTAATAAAAAGCATTAAGATTAAGACTCAATAAATAAATCTTTATATTACCCAAACTATAATCTAACCCTTATAAACCAGTGATATTGAAATTCATCACAACCCTAGATAACTAACTTAGTTATGACACATGGCTAGGGCTAGTAAAAACTTAAAAGTAAAAGCCATAAAGTAAAAATGCGAAATAATAAATGCGGTAAAGTAAATACTGAAAAGTAAATAACAATAAAATAAAATGCTAAGGTAAAAGGAATTACTTTTACTATTTACTATTTTAAATATCTCCCATAAAATAATATATAAACTTGTGATAATATTACCAACCAGCCATATAGGCGGTAACCTGATTAATTCAAATTAAGTCCGACCAGCCATAAAGGCGGTATGATTTGTCCATGAACCTGCCATATAGGCGGTAAGAAAATTTAATTATCAACCAGCCATATAGGCGGTATCCTGGATTAGTCAGGTTTAAACCAATTTAAATTTAATAGCCAACCGACCAATATGGCGGTATCCTTATTAAGTCAAATTTTTAAATAATAAATATATTATATTTAAGGGAGATTAATCTAAATAGTAACAGTAAAAGAATTACCTTTCACCTTAGCAAGGAGAAGTTACCTCATCATGGATGAATAGTAAAACTGAAACAGTAAAAACAAGATAAATTACTATTACTATTATAAAAAGTAATTACTATTACAGAATGTAATTAAAAATTAATTACAAAAATTTAAATTAAAAGAACTTAGAGAGAGAAACTCCCGATTTACATCAAAGAAATGAGAGAGAATGGTGCCCCTAAAACTGAAATGACGGCCTCCTTTTATAGGCATATTTTGGTCCAGCGTCGCGACGCTGAAAATGCACTAGCGTTGCGACGATAGAAACAGTTTCTGGAGTCCACGCGTACGTTGACCACGCGGCTGTCGGCACAATAATTGGTGACATGTGTCACGCTTTGGTTAGCTGGCGATGCGGTCCAATGAAATCGTGCCACGTGTAATCTTGTGATTGGGTGTAAATTCGGTCTAATAGAATGGTGACAAGTGGCATGCTCTGATTCGTTGTTTATTCGGTCCAAGAGAGAGGCGACACATGGCACGCGGTTTGGGTGGTCCAATGAGGTGATGACATGTGGCATGCGACGCATGTTAGCAAGGGCGGCGCACGTTAGCAAGATCCGGCGCACGTTAGCAAGTCCAACCTATCAGATTTTGACACGTGGCAGACGGCGCATGTTAGCACATTCGGCGCATCCTGGGCGTTGCGACGCGCAAGGCTTCAGCGTCGCGACGCTGAAATGACGATTTTGCCCTTTTTGTCTAATTTTCACTGTTTTGCCCCAAATCACCTCCAGAATGTCCTGAAACTTTATTTATCTACAAAATAACACAAAACACATCAAAATATTCACAAGACTCAAGAAACTATACAAAATATTAGGATAAATGAGTGGGAAATAGTGATATAAATACCACTCATCAAAATCTGAGTGGGCCCACGACACATCCTAGACTCGGGTTCGCTAATTCCGAATTAACGAACTTTTCGTTGCAACGTAATCAAATCAAATTTAATTAAATAATTATGCCTAGTAAAATTACTATTCACGTCGCTAGCGAATTAATTCTAAATTAATTCGTTTGCCCGAATTAAAATCCAATTTTAATTCCGCGTCGAAATCTAATTTCGTTTAATATATCGAATATATTATTTTATCGATTAATTCCAAATTAATCGTTCTCTCTCTTCTAATAGTATTTTATCCTAGATAAAATCTCTCCGTAATTAATCCCAGATTAATTATGCTCGAATCATACGTCATCGGTGAATCTTCGGGAAGCGACCCAAGAGATCCCTGGATATGTTGGCAGTAAATTCGGTCGTTGGACTATCCGAACACGTACGTACCTCGTACTATGTTTTTATCGATTTACGAGACATGGTTGGCTTCTAGGAAAGCACCGTGCCTACCCAATTCTCCAGAAATATTCTTAATGGAATATATAATCTATGTCAGGCGTAGTATACATAGTATTGCGTATTGCGATTCAGTATCGGATGTCACATGCAAGGCCCGGGGCTGGAATAGTGTATGCCCCGTACGAAGCATATATCGGATTACAAGCAACTAGTCTCTTTAATCAGATAATCATGACCATGTCATATAATCCCGATGGTTGCAACCAATTTAGAGTACCAGTTCTGTATCCCTACGTGATCATCATCTCCATATGACTGAAGTGATACTTCCATCTTGACATCACACCCAATACACTACGATTCTCAATAAACCCAGAAGAGGTATACACAGAACCTGTTAAAGTCCTGGACGACCAAAACCAAAGCGTATTGATTGTCGCAAGTACTAGCGATGCAAGTCTCAGGTTAAGACCAAATACACCTACCCTGATGCGGATTCCCATAGACACATAGTCATACTATCAATGGGATTCTGCGGGGTCTATCCAGAGCGAAGCTGTTTCCGTACCATCAGTAAACACAACCTCCTATCACACTTGCATAAGTATCCAATACTTAAATATATGAGAACTATGTCGTTACGCTTCCATAACACGCACAAGTGCAATACTAGTCTATTCCGCATTATCGATGTCCAGTCTCGATAATACTACGACTAGGGATATTTAATAATTAAACCTTTATGGATTGATATTGTCTCATATCTTATAATCCGGAACTAATCATAAGGACTTTTATCATTTATATATTTAAGTAATCAAATTACAAAATGATAAAATACAATTTCCATTGCTACATAATTAATTTGTACAAAAACCACAATGTCTTTTACAAATAGTGACGCTATGGGTCATAATTGTCTAACATCGCGATGCTGGAGATCAATATAGCGACGCTTGCCCTGTGTAAAATATTGACAGAGATCATTTTTACATTTAATTCAATTCTAAACACTTCCAATTTTCTCCAAACACTTCAATACACCTAAAATTCCAATTTTAACATCAAAACCAACATCAACACATGTTATATAACAAACATACATATTATAAATACATATATATATATATATATATATATATATATATATATTATATATATATATATATATATTAGTTTGAATAAAAACACAAACCAAATTAGAATATCACAGTGAAGTGACTCATGAACAATTTTAGGTCACTCAAATGATTCTAGAATGGTAGGCATAGCTCTAAGATTTCATCTAGAGTTCCAAACTCTAATTTTATGTTCCATGTCCAACATGAACATTTTGACCCAATTACAAGCATATTGAGTTTATGCTTCCAAAGCATTCATACACAATTCATTAGCATAATTTCAACATGGAGCTATGTTATTATGTATCCAATACATAATACACCATTATATGTTTCATTAATGATAACAATTCACTAATGAAAACATAGTTTTAATAAAGATCAAACTTACCTAGCACGCTTGATTCCAAGATCCAATCTTCTTCTCCTTGTTGAAATATTGTAGAGAACTTCCAAAGCTAACAAGCTTGATTTGAAGATCCAATCTTCTTCTCATTGTTCTTGTAGAGAGCTTTCAAAGCTAGCAAGTTTGACATGAAGATCCAATCTTATTCTTCTTGTTATTGTAGAGAACTTTCAAAGCTTCTTCCACAAAATTTTTACTTAGGCTAATATTTTTTTCTTTTACTTAATGTTTGTTTTAACTTACTTTGTCTTGATTAAAAACTTGCTCAAGCTTTCATTTTATAGAAAAACTTATGTAATTTTTAATTAATAAAATTTCTAATCAATTTTTTATGTGGACTTAATCTAATTTGTCTAAATATATATAATTAGGTGTGACTAATCACATTTGTCTAACACTTTGATTTAATCCAATTAAATTAAGACAAAGTTTAATTAATGGATTAGTTAAATGTCTACCACTTTGATTTAATCCAATTAAATCAAGCCAAATACACATATTATTACATATTTATAATTTCCAAAATATTCTCCAATGGTAGAGATATTATGAAATTACAATAAATCTTTTGTGTGATTTTGGATTAATCCAATTAATCCAATTGGGTCAAAGTAAATAATTAATGTTAGCCAATAATACTTAATAATTTTAGTTGATAAATATAATATCAAATATTATTTATTATCAATAATTATCGGCTACCCAAGTGCTCAACGAGTACACTTCATATTGTGTGACACTCTAAGTTTAGACATGTTCGTCATATAAGCCTAGTTTATATATACGTAATATGGACACCTCCGAATTGTGAAGAGAATGAACGACCTTTCTGAACTATACAAGTCGAGGTCATCACATATGTTTAACAATCCCTCTGTCGTAGGCTATCCGAGTTGTGCTTAGGAAACATAGATTACAACGTCAAGTTTCTAAGGCGCATATCTCATGTCGACATATCCACGATTCTTTACAATTAATCAGAACACTATTTATGATACATGCGATCCACCCTAGGTGATCGGCTTTGGCCAAAGTCTTAAGAATCGTGACTTACTCACATGGATATCTAAACCTCTTATGGTACACATACGGGCCGACGAATCCTATTTTGATATGCACTTGAGCATCAGTCCATACCCAACGAACATCTGACAGTCAGACTTTGAAAAGTTTCTGACATATATGGTATCAAAGTGTGGAGGATCATGCACAGAATCAATGATATCCTATAGTTAAAGGATCACTTATGGTACTCGACTCGAGGAGATTCCTATTGACGATGGTGTGTACTTTCAACTATTAGGAATCACTTGTGAGTCATTAAGTATTCGCTCTAACGAATACCCACATGTCTATACGAGCTTCCCTTGCTCATGGTATATTGGGTTAAACTATTGGAATTCCAATTCCAATATACGACTTGTGCTAGTCTTCTTAGTTATAGGAATTCGACCGTATTATAAAATCGACGACTAGGAATATTTTTCTTTAAGAATAGTTTATAGTAGTAATATTATCCCAATATCGGACCACTCATTATCCGGTATAACTATATGACTATTCTAAGGTCGAATTCATTCTTAGCATATTTATATATCAATCTAATATGCATAATGATATGACCATTAACAATGTTGAAATGAAAATATAGTTATTTTATTAATAAATAATAAAATATAATGTACAATGTATTATTCGGATTGACGTTCCAAGCACCAACTCCAACAGAAAGTTCTTTGGTGATGCTAACTATTGTAATTTTAGCGTCGCTGCTTATGGCGATGTAAGATGTTATTTTTAGCGTCGCAAGGTTTTGACAATGCTAAATTATAATTTTGACGACGATTTTATTGACGGCGCTAAATCTTTGGACTCTAAAGATCCTATTTCTTATAGTGAATTAGGCTTTACTCTGCTGTTTGCTCAAGTCCAGTAGCAAAATCATGCACAAGGCTACTTCTCCTTGCTAATTACTTCTGATTCTTTTCTTTAATTTAAATTGGTAATTAATTTGTGAGTTTTCTCCTTTTTAGGATTCTAGCTTCCAATCTCCTTTCTAGAGTTTGCTATTGGCTTATATAGCCCCGTGTTTCTACTGTACATAAAAGTTTTATTCCTCAAGTTGACATTTATCAGTTACTGAACATCATCAAGATGCATGAGATAAATTTGTCATATGTCATATTGAAATGTAAGATTAGGTGTAATTACACCTATCATTATGCATGCTAAACTAAACTTGTATGTTAAGTTAAGTGGATTGCCTTTAAAGTCCATTAACTTTGGATTATGGAGCATGACCTCATGCACTCTTGAGTACTAATATATGGATCGGAGTACCTCCAGAGTAGATTCTCTTTGGAGTGATTTGACTTCGGAGTGGACAAATCTCGAAGTGAATTGACCTTGGAGTGGATTGACGTCAATTCATAGTGGCGTCACTCCGAAGCCACTATTACAGGTTATATTCGGGTTTCTTCTGAGGCTCCGGGATTCTGAAGGTCGTATTGACTTCTCCTGTATACTAATAATGTACATCTAATAATATCATGACATGTGTCATTATTCTATTGAACCTTTGTCTATCTGACACAGTTTCACTGAGGAAGCTTGCCGATGAAGATTCATTAGTATGACTAGGGGTGGGAAAATTTCCTGTACCCATCGGGAATTCCCAAACTCGTTCCGAATTTTTCGGGACTTGACGAGTACGAGAGCATAATTCGGGACCGATGAAGTATAATTTAAGTGTACCCAATCAGATATAACCGGGTACGAGAATTCCCGGGTCGGATATGGGAATTCCCAAACCCGTTAAACTGTATACATAACTGCAAATACAATAGAATAGATCACCATCCGATCAATTGATTTTTATCATTTTCTTTTTCGTTCTTTGACGAATTTCAACGAGAATCGGCAACTTTTATATCATGAATTGTTGGCCGTCAAATACTCACAAGGAAAAAAAAATGTCACTTTAAGCATATGTTGCTCTGAGTAGTAATGGACGTACATGCTTGGTGGAATCTTCGGATGAAAAGATGGTGAAGTTGATGGAGGGACCTTATTAATGAGCTTGATGAAGATGATGATGATCACCAACAAGAGGGAATCCCTTGGATTGAGTAGTAAACGAAAATTGGCAAATGGGAACCCAATTCTCGATCGGGAAGGATCGGGAGTTAGGTATCAACTCAGGACCTATTAGGAACTAATTTTTATTACCCGAATTTTTCATGTCCTGATCAGGAATTTCCAAACTTGAAATTATCCACCCTAGGTATGATAACATGTGACTAAATAGAATAGAGCTAAATTTAGACGCATGAAAGAGATTGATGTCTCTGTGCATATTTATTTGGGCATACTATCAAGAGAATAACAAAAATGGAGATTAGCGGAAGCAACGAAAACAAGTCATGTCTCTGTGTGAATAATGAAGCTATTAGATAAACATTTATACATTGGACAAGAGTGACTGTGGTCCCCTGTGTTGATTGCATTCAAGGATCTAGCATAATCTTGTAATATGATATTAATGAATGCTCTAATTAATCAGCAAAATATGCTAATATGGGCTTATTAAAAATGGTTTTATTGCTCTTATCACTTTCTCATACACCCACATCTCAGATCTGCCAATAATGGAAATTGTCATTATTTTAACTTGAAATAAAAATTGAAAATTATCATTCTGAAACAAAGAGAAGTGATGGATTAAAAAAGCCAATAGTCTTGGCCTCGCGGAGAAGATTAACGTGAACGTATCTGGAAAATGATCCGAAAAATCTTGATTACCAACCAATGAGCTCAGAATCCAAATGCAAAATTATCCGGATTCTGCGTCTCCTTAAGTGCATCCGGATCCAAGTTTTTAATAGTCTTGGAACCGAATATTCCGGAACAGAATAAATCATATATTTACATATCCGGCCGAATCAGAATTTTTTTTGGCCATCCCTCAGCAGCTATACTTGAAAACTATGAACATTAGACCCTCAGTAGCAGTGTTTAGGGATTAAGTACATGGTTTTAAGTTTGTTTTAACCAGCCAGAAGCAAATCCCCACTAGATTCTCTCACTTTTGCAGTTATGCTTGATAAATTTAGCTCAAAGTAAAGAGTTGCGGAAAATTATGTCTCAAGTTTGTACTCAGAAGGTTCTTCAGCTTAAATTTTATTTTTCAGGAAAGGCATTTCTAGTATCAAGTGCCCCAAGGCGTATGACTGTATGAGCCGTGTGACTTTATGACAAAAGACTTAAAACTTGATTGTCTGATCCTTAATTCAAGTCGAATAAGTGTATAGTGGAGGATTTTACTTACCCCACTTAAGCTCGAATCAGGTGATTTGACGGCTGAATTTCCAACATTTCCAAAAAAAATTACATGAACTGGAGAACTAAATTTGGGATGAGACAGCAAATCCCACTTCGATTTTTCAAATAGCAAAGATGGGTCTATAAAATGACCTGGCAAGCTATTACTTAGGCAGTCTTCGTCGGTAATATCTCCTTAAACGGAAACGAAAAATCTAGGATGCATTAAATTAAGAGCTATGTTGTCAAATACGTTAGGTGGGGTAAGATATTTTGATAGTTCAACCTGCACAAGTGCCGTCTAACCAATGCCCATGCGCCACCTTTGACAGGTCAAATAATAGGTTGACTAATCAAATATGCAGAATCATAATTTAAAATACCCAAATACTGCCTGTAGACGGCTGTTTAAAAAACCCGCTAAGCACTGCCATGGACTGAGAGTACCAACAAATCTAACTAGTGAATCTCTTGTTTATTGTACAACATCCAATCCTTCGCCAGTAAAATGTTTCACTATAGAATATGTGATTAAAAGCGTACACCAAGCTACCCTGGAAAGTAAGGTTGTGGGATTAATTGAAACTTGTAAGGTTGTGGAATTAATCGAAACCCGACTATTTACATTTCATGTCATTATAAACTAAATACGGAAGCCAGACTTTTTGATAAATATAAAAAAATGACGAGCCTCAGTCTTCCATTATTGAATGCAACATACTGTTAAAATTGATGCCAAAAAAAAAGTGCTGCCTTTTGCTCTGTTTATCATACCTTTGGTTTGGCAGTAACTATATGCAATCGAGTTTCATCTGATCTTGTAATGTTCTTCCTCTTCTAGGGCAGCTGGTGGTATCACCACAATTCACCATCAGAAGTCAATAGACTTGATCACTAAATCTGCATTTTTCTTTGACTTCATAATAAGTTCTGCATTGGGCCGATCATTATATTCTATCTGCAGGAATAATAAGCACTACATGTAATTATCTAGCATGAGAGTTGAAGGAACGATAAATCCCAGAATGAACTTGCAGCAAATAAAAGCTTACCCGCCATTTAGCAACATCAGGGGGCTTCCCTGTAAAAGAAAAAAAGAAAAACCCATGACTAATCATTTATTTCAATTTCTCTTTTAAGAGACGGTGTTAAAAGTAAAAGAAAGAGCCCATACCTGTTGAAATATGTCTCTTTAGAACTCGTTGCATAGCAGTGTCAAGGTCGACCTCAATGAACCTTATGGAGAAAAAATATAGAACATCACCCTGCTGTTACCGAAATAATAATAATAGCAGTAGTAACATTCAAGTTTTGCTTAAAAGATTTTCATTATTCCTTGATATTTAATTTTAATCAAATGACAGAGAACTGTGGACAAGTGGAACGCTGATTCATCTGTCCAAGACAAAAAAATTAACACCTTACGATAATTGATATCGAGGTGCAGAGAAAAAGAAATGGCCAGGCTAGACTGTATGAGTACCATATGTAAGGGTGTAAATTCAATGGGCTGAGGACAAACATTTTTACTTTTAATTTAAAAAAAAAAAAAAAAAAAATCTGCAAGTTATTTGAAGACTACTCTTGTATCTCAAAACTCAAAACAAGGGAAAAATTATTCCAAAACAAACTCGGCCATAACATTGCAAGATGGAATTGGAGGCAAAAGTGTTCCTATAGAATAGTGGTATTAAAACTACATTTATGCTCCAGACCATTGGTCCAGATGATGGAATGACTGTACATATTGAAGCTCAAATCGAGCTGAAAGATGTTTTCTGAAAAAAAAAAGAAAGGAAGATAAAGATACAGTTAGAAAGGATAAAAGGAGCATTTAAAAAATAAGAATATGTTTCACCTACGGTTACTTATCCATCAAAACAGGCAAAGATATCGAAATGGTGACACTCGCATTTTGACATGTAAACCTTATGGCTGAACCTTAATGGATCATCTCTATGTCTTATCAGAAAGCAAGTGTTAAGCAAATAAATAAACATCAGCTAGAATCACACCACAGCTGATGTCTGCCGCTAGAGTTTTTCAATTCTTTTCTGTTCATTCAAGTACAAAATTACATTGTATATTTCAGCTGCCTGACCTAGTTCTGAAGGTTAACCAAAGCCACACTATTGCATTAATCAGCAAACATCAATTTTCTGGCATTAATTGAGGACTACAATAACCAGTAAAAGTTAATTCTTACCACTTCTCATCAAACATAGATGATACATCCTTCCAAACTCCTCCATCTAAAAACAGGTAATTTCCTTCTACTATAACAATTTTATGTCTGCAAAAAGTAAGAATAGAGGATTTCATCAATGCATCAAATAAATTCCACCTTTATGACCAATCCTGTCAACATGGAAAAGAAAAAAGTGATAAATATCCAATAGAGTCGAAAACAAATATACAAATAACCATGAAATGAATCCCCTTGTAACGAATCACTTGATATTTCTAAAGTAATCAAAATTTTCATATAAACCGTGTTTGTCCCGATCAGAAGAAAATCTAGTTTCCAAAATAATGTCTCAAAGTGACATTAAGTATGAATATTTTAGCAAGGTCGCTCCTATTTTTGCCTTCTTTATCTTGTTTGGATATTAGTTGACTATCCCTGAAGATAGCAACGTCATTTTTCAATTAGGAGATGGTCGCCAATCCCACATGGTATCCACACTAAGCACTAAGATCAGTTTTTATCTTTTCAGAACCTTATCAAGCAAAATAAATTTTATAAAACCACTAAATCTCAACAATTCTAGCAGCGAAAGCAGTTAGGTACTTACTGGAGGCCTACAAAGATATCGTCTTCAACTGGATCTCCAACCCCATGATCAAATGAAGGTGCATAGACCGATCCCTGAGAAATAAATTGGTAATCAAAATGCAATGCACCATGCACATAACATTATTGCATATTCTAGACACAACTTAAACTGTATACATATTTTTCCTTTCTCTAGCCCCATCCCAAGGTATTCAGTTATCTCCAGGTTCCCAACCAAAACACTTCTAACCTGATTCCTCAGATTCTTCAGACAGTTAAGCAGTCGCAAGGGATCGAAAGTCCAGGGAGCTGAATCACCAAGGAAAGGATGCATACTGTTAATTTCAAAGAATTTCAAGTAGCTAAATAACTAGTGTAAGAACCTCACCTCCTCTTCTTGCATGCGCTTCCTTCGGATCCTAAAATTCAGATATATTAGTCATAATTACATGTCGTAGGTGATGATAAAGCAAATAAAGAGATATAGTGGAAGCTTAACCTCCATTGCATCTAACTGAGAACGATATAGATGGAACCCATCCATAGGAAGAATTGTAGCAACATCTGGACGCTTAACCTG
>SKCR01032102.1:0-69788 GCA_019454045.1 Zanthoxylum bungeanum | reverse complement strand
CTGAAGCCTCAAGAAATTAACCATTTAGATAACGTTTATGCATAAGACTGTTTTTCAATTTCTTTCCTCCTGCTGTAGGTTCATAGCTATTAACTCATTTTTTGTTGAGCAAACGAGATTACATATATCCATCTCCTTTTTAGTTGGAACATGAAAGTATATGTTAAAAAGAAAAGAAAGAGGGAGGTGGAAAAAAGAGAGGAATTGCAGTTTCCCAAGAAAGAAAACCTGAGAGAGAACCTGCAAATTGCCACCGTCGATTTATTTTTGTCCTCTTACAAAGCAAAACTCTCTCCATTAGCTATAAGAAGGCTTATGTTCCTTATTTGCAGGTTTACTTTGGCATGCTCGACGCACTTTTGGCTTCTGAGCAGCTTCCAGAAGAATATAGGGATCGCTGTCAGGTATCCATTCTGCATATCTCTAAACTGCTTGGTTCTTTGATCTTTTCTTAACAACCACAACTTTGTTGATGGCATTCAGGAAATACTTTGCAATGACTGTGATAAGAAGGGGATTGCGCCCTTTCACTGGCTGTACCACAAATGCGGGTTCTGTGGATCATATAATACCAGGGTAATTAAGGTTGACTCGACAAATACCAACTGCTCAACCTCAAATCAGTGAGGTTTCTTTTGGTTTATTTAGGTGTGTAAATAACGTCAGAGCAATGCCTGCAATATACATTGCTGTAAATCGCTTTCCATTACATTAGGCAATTCAATTTTTCCCAATTATTTATATGTTTTTCTTTTAGTATCATGCCTTGGAACTTGTCATCAATTCCACTTAGCTGAGGCCACAGGATCCATATTTATTTAAACATGCAAATTTTAGTCCAGTTGTTCTTAATGCCCTGGTAGTCTTTTACCAAAATAATACACACATGGAAGAAATATACTTTTAATTTTCTTTATATGACGGAGACAATTAGCTTGGTAAAGGAGCCAAGGGGAAGAAATACACATAGGTGTGGAATAGGGAATTTTTTGTAATTTTCTGGGTTGAATTAGGGGTTATAATTCATAATTTATCATACATTTGTTTTCACCTCTTTTGTCTCTAATTACACAGCTAATTTTAACCTCGTGTTAGGACCTATGTGTCCCAGAGTAGGCAGTTTCTAAAAGGTTTGTAAACGTACCAAAACCTTAATTTAATAATAATAGAATCTAAAATGCCAAATGCTTTCAAGTGCTGTAATACATTTCATGACTATCATCATGATGTTGGAGAGGTAAGTCACTAGTATTGCTATCAAAGGAGATGACTTCGTTTTCTATCTGTAAACGAGGAGGAGATAAGAACAATGGCTTGGGAGGCATTTCAATGGTTTCTACATTTGCAGACAGCATTTCAACTACTCTTGTCATTGAAGGACGATCTTTAGGATTTATCTGGATGCACCATAAACCAACCATAATCATCTTTCTGCCTATACATTCTTCTTCCGCAAAATCATCCTTTTCCTGAATGAGCTTGTTGTAAATCCAATCAGGAAAGTATGTTTCGTTAGTACTTGAACCGCTCATCGTCTCTGTGGGTTCGAAATGTTTTTTACCTCCAACCATCTCCAATAGTAACATTCCATAGCTATAAACATCTGATTTGTGAGACGGGTTTCCAAGATTTCTCAGGAAAATCTCAGGGGCAATGTAACCAATGGTTCCTCTGGGTTCTGTCATGGTGACAACACTCCTGTTTCGAGAGTGCGCTTTTGCCAATCCAAAATCAGAAACCTTAGGGTTGAAATCCGTATCCAGCAAGACATTTTGTGGCTTTATGTCAAGATGCAGGATTCTTAGCTCACAGCCATTGTGCAAATACTCTATTGCATGCGCAACTCCTAATGCAATTTCAAGCTGCTTTGGCAATTTAAGAGAAAGATTCGCCTTCTCTTTGGACAAGAAGTCCCCTAATGATCCATTAGGCATGTACTCGTATATCAGAGCTCGCCTTGAACCGTCGCAGCAGAAACCCACTAAGTTTATGATGTTAACATGGTGAATCCTCCCAATCGTGGCAACTTCATTGATGAAGTCGTCGCTAAAGTCGCCGGTTTTCTCCAGCATTTTGATGGCAACCAGGCGACCGTCTGGAAACTTTCCCTTGTACACCTTACCGTAGCCTCCTGATCCTAACTTTTCTTTGAAACCATTAGTCATCTTCTTCACATCATTATACGAGTAATTGGACAGTAATGTTGATCTATACGTTTTAATGAACTGCTTGACGTTCAGTCCATCTCCATTATTTTGATGCTCTTCAAAAAGGGGTTTCTTCAAGAAAGATGAGATTCTCTTTCTGAAAACAATTAGCAGAACTGCAATGAGCGCAACAGAAGAGCTTCCAGCTGCAGCACCTTCAAACATATTGAAGATTGATAACAGAAAGTTTAAGAAAACAAGGTCGATGTTTAGCAAAGAGATCAACAATAATATTTATTACTTCTGAAAACCTGCCATACAAAGTGTTTTTTTTTTACCTATAATGAGCGCCAGCTTAGATTTCCTGCAATGTTTCAGATGAAAACACAATGAAAATTTCATCTAATCACTAATAAGTAAAACAATCATTCAATTCTCCAATCTAGCACATTCATCTTATAATAATATATTAATACTCCAAACCCATCAAAACATTATCATTAATTTTGAAAGCAGAGTTACTAAAATTTCAAATATTAGTTGGCAGCTATTGTAATATTAACCACCCACCCCACTTGTTAGTTGATAGCTAAAGATTTCATTTCATAATAAGCTGCAAAAGCTCTGCTACTCTCTTGATTCTTTTTACCTTTTTAGTATATTATTTTATAGTTTATCCAACGATCGATTGTTTTTGAAAATTATTTAACACGTTAAGATAGGGGTGAGCATCGGTTCCGGTTCTACCCGGAACCGGTTGGAACCGGACCGATTTTTCGGGTTTGGAACCGGAACCGGTTGTAATCGGGTAGGTTCCGGTTCCAAATATACCGGAACCGATTTTATCCGGGTAGGTTCCGGTTCCAAAATAGTCGGAACCGGAACCAGACCATGGAACCGGTTTATATGAACATAAATTTTAAACATTTGGCGTTCATTATTTAATTGTACAAATTTTAAAGAGTCGCAGTTCATATAGTAATATTTTAGTGCTTCTATCAAGTAATATATAATGTATGTGTGTTTGTGTTTTGTGTGTATCTAGTGTCACTCCTGCTGGTTAAACTGCCTATTTTATTTTATGTAATGTCTATAATGAGAGTAGAGCACTATCTGTATATGCCATGTTCACCTATCTATTATGCCATGTTCACATCTTTTACAATTCTTGCCAGTGCAATAATGTTTCTCCTGATATTTCAGTAGACAAACCTTTATGACTGTAGTAAATGGTAAGTTTGAAACATTGGTGCATTATCTTTGCTTAAAGCTTGATGAATTAACATTTTTAGTAAGTCTAACATAAGTATAATGAAAATCTATATATAACTAATGATATCAATAAGAGTAATGATATTCTTACATAAAATCTTACTAACAATTTCTACACCTCTCTCACTGTAGCTACAGTGATGCTACAGTAATCACTGTAGCTACAGTGAGAGAGGTGTAGAAATTGTTAGTAAGATTTTATGTAAGAATATCATTTTCCTATCAATAATCAAATATTTTGAAAGAAAATAGTGGGCTATTGTACAACTTTTCGTTCTTGAGCTTTCGCACTCCGATTTGGTCCCTGTTTTTTCCTACGTACTCGTATCGGAATGAAGTTTTCATTAAAATTTTTTAAAATAGAGTAATTCAAAACCGGACCGGAACCGGATTAGAACTGAATAATAGGGTACCCTGTTTAATTGAGTAGGTTCCGGTTCCACTTAGTGCGGAACCGAATTTTTCCGGGTAGGTTCCGGTTCTATGCGGAACCGGAACCGGAACCGAAACCGGTTTTGCTCACCCCTACGTTAAGAATTGTTGAATTATAAATGTGGAAAAGTACAAAAATTTGCTGTACTGGTGGAAAAAATATACTAACTTCACCGAGTCACAACCGCCCCCCTTGCAAAAGCAGACCATTTTCTTCAAGCTTCCATTGTAACCACACCGCCCACTACGATTCTGACATCTCTCACACTCATCAAGTTCAGGCCACTCCAATGGAAACCCTTGATTCAACGCGCCAAACACACCACCAACACTTTCGTTGAGAACCAAAGAGCTTTTACCAGACACAGGCACCAGCACTGACTCACACCCACTTGGTGCTAAAACTGAAAGTGTTTGTAAATTCCTCAAATTCATTAAATATGATTTGTATATATGTATTTATATACCTTTGAATTCCCAAGGAGTGTATGGGAGGTTGCAATCCTTGGAGGGTTGTAACCCACCCCAAGGGGTGCCCTATTGGCACCCCTCCATGCCTTATATAAGAAGGTTTTTATTCCAAATGTAAATACAGAAGATATACAACTATTTTCAGAGAATAAGAAAAAAGGCACTGTTGTTTTCTTGTTTTGAGAGAGAGATCCACCATTTTATCCTAGTTCAAACACTTGTGAAGGAGTGCACCTTGAACAAGTAGAATCCAAGTTATCATGGGAGAACATTGGCAATTCGAATCCGTAGAGCACCTGTGACGGAGCCAATAAGTTCTTAAGGACATAGTTTTTCTCGACTTGGACGATTGAATCAGGTTTTTCTGGTTCTTACTGTTTTAGGGTTATATTGCATCTAGATCTACTTTTGCTGTTTGATCTGTTTGTTTGCAAGTTATATTACTGTTTGATGACACATATCTTACAACAATCTTAAGAACTTATCGTATCGTGTTATTAGATAGTAATTTGCATGTTAGGGTTTGAATATTTTCTGGAAAATACGAACTGTGCATGAAAAACCCGTAGGGCGTTCGAACGCCCGACGCACGCGAAGGCTAAAAATTTGAATTTTCGTAAGAACGTTCGAACGCGTCTTCAAACGCAACTCGAACGCAAGCCTTCTGCCTTAGAACGTTCGAACGCGTCCTAAACGCAACTCAAACGTGAACTCTCTGGAATCATTTCGTTCGAACGCGTTCACGAACGCTATACGAACGTGAACTCTCTGGAATCATACCGTTCAAACGCGTTATCAAACGCTACTCGAACGTGAACTCTCTGGAAACACTTCGTTCGAACGCGTTATCAAACGCAACACGAACGCACACACACTGGACAGTCTCGTTCGAACGTAGATACGAACGTGACACTAACGACTTTGTCCTGTAAGTATCATAAACTGCAAACTTTAATTAATATTAACTTGGTTAGTCATATACTGTAAACACATTAATCCTGGTAGTATAGATTTAAGTTATTCAATTATCACAAGCATACACATAGTGATAAAGTTGAAATTGATTGGTTGTTGCATAATTGGTTGAGAATTTAAAGTGTAATAATACACAAGTAATTTCATCCAATCTTGATTGACATATATATCTACATTTATTATATATCACTTTGAACAAGGTCATCCGTTGATCGTTGTGCAATTTGTCTTTCGTAGACTAATTGACCCTGTTGATTTTCCAGTTACATATGGCTAGCGGAAATATCACGGTACCGGTCTCTCACGGAGAAAAACCGGAGAAATTTGTGGGGCAAATTTCAAACAATGGCAGAGCAAAATGCTGTTCTACCTGACAACTCTCCAGTTGGCAAAATTCATCAAAAATCCTCCGGGTCCTGTGGAGGGTGAATCTGAATTGGCCAAGGAAGAGCGAGAACAGACTTGGATGTCTGGAGACTTCTTATGCAAGAACTACCTTTTGGGTGGTCTTGACAATACCCTGTACAATGTGTACCAATGCATGACTTCTGCGAAGATTCTCTGGGAATCTCTCGAGAAGAAGTATAAAACTGAAGATGCCGGACAAAAGAAATTTATCGTGGGTAGGTTCCTGGACTACAAGATGGTAGATTCAAGGACGGTGATGTCTCAGTTGGGTGAACTACAATTGATCATTCATGAAATACTGGATGAGGGGATGAAACTTTGTGAGACGTTTCAAATTGCCGCCATAATTGAAAAGTTGCCTCCATCATGGAATGACTTCAGGAGCTATCTGAAACACAAAAAGAAGCAGATGAGCCTTGAAGACCTCAGTGTTCGATTGAGAATCGAGGAGGACAATAGGATGTCCGAGAAGGCCAGCTACAAGACTCTGGAGTCTAAGGCCAACATCATTGAAGGTGTAAAGGGTAGCAAAAAGAGAAAGAACAGTGGAGCTGACTCTAGGAACAAGAAGTTCAAGGGAAAATGCTACAACTGTGGAAAAAGCGGTCATATGTCAAAGGACTGCAGGAACAAGAAGTTTCAGGACAAGGGCAAGAAAAAGAAAAATGAGGCCCATGTCACTGAAGGTGAGCAGCTGACTGATGATATCTCAGAGATGGAACTATCAGCAGTGGTAACCGAAGCCAACATAGTTGGGAATCCAAGAGAATGGTGGGTAGACACTGGGGCTACTCGTCACATCTGTGCAGACAGTAAAATGTTTTCCATGTACCAGAAGGTCGATGGCGGTGATCATCTGACAATGGGAAACTCGTCTACCTCTCAGGTAGTTGGACAAGACACAGTGGTTCTGAAGATGACATCCGGAAAGGAGCTAACATTGAAGAATGTACTGCACGTTCCAGATATTCGGAAGAACTTGGTCTCGGGCTCTCTTCTTAGTAAGGCTGGTTTTAAGCTTGTATTTGTTTCTGACAAGTTTGTATTGACTAAGAATGATATGTATGTAGGAAAATGATACCTAACTGAGGGCCTTTTCAAGCTAAATGTAATGACTGTTAATCGTGCTATTAATAAAGCTAGTTCGTCTGCTTATATTATTGTGTCACAAAATGTATGGCATGAGAGGTTAGGACATGTTAATTATGATACCATGCGTAAATTAATTAACATGGACCTTATACCTAAATTTGCAATTGATAGCCAACATAAGTGTGAAGCATGTGTTGAAGCAAAAATGCATAGAACATCATTTCATTCTATAGAACGTTGTTCTGAACCGCTAGAACTTGTACATACTGATGTATGTGACATGAATATTGTGCAAACAAGAGGCGGTAAAAAGTACTTTGTCACTTTTATCGATGACAGCACAAGATTCTGTTATGTGTACTTGTTGAGAAGCAAAGCTGAAGCAATTGAGAGCTTCGTACACTATAAGAACGAAGTTGAAAACCAACTTGGCAAGAAAATCAAAAGAATCATGAATGATAGAGGCGGTGAATACGTTTCACCATTCAGTGAATATTGTTCTGTGCACGGAATTATTCACGAAACCACTGCTTCTTATTCTCCTCAACAGAACCGAATTGCAGAACGCAAAAACCGAACGTTGAAGGAAATGATGAACGCCATGTTGACAAGTTCGGGACTACCCTAGAACTTGTGGGGGGAATCTTTGATTTCCGCAAACTACGTTCTTAACAAGCTTCCTCACAGAAGGTTGGACAAGACACCATATGAGTTGTGGAAAGGTTTCGTACCTTCCTACAAATACCTTAAAGTGTGAGGGTGTCTTGCCAAAGTAATGGTTCCTAAACCTAAGAAGGTTAGAATATGACCCAAAACTGTTGATTGTATATTCATTGGATATGCTCGCAACAGTAGTGCGTATCGATTCTTGGTACACAAGTCGGAGATTCCTCACATCAATCCGAAATGATAATTGAGTCAAGGAATGCGACATTTTTTGAAGAGACGTTTCCTTGTAAGGAAAGACAGCGCACAGAGTCTCTCAAAAGAACAGTTGATACTGTCAAGGACAGTGATCAAGTTGACCAAGAATCATATCAACGTGTAAATGCTGAGACAATCGAGCCTAGACGTAGCAAAAGAGCTAGAACGTCTAAGTCGTTTGGTCCCGATTTTCTGACATACTTATTAGAAAATGAGCCTCAAAGCTATAAAGAAGTTATGGCTTCTCCGGAGGCACCTCTTTGGAAAGAGGCTATAAACAGTGAGATTGATTCAATCCTACAGAACCATACTTGGGAGTTGGTTGATCTTCCGCCAGGTTGTAAGCCGCTGGGCTACAAATGGATATTCAAAAGGAAGATGAAAACGGATGGATCAATAGATAAGTATAAGGCAAGACTTGTCATAAAAGTTATAGACAAAAGGAAGACCTTGATTACTTTGACACCTATTCACCAGTGACTCGCATCACATCGATAAGAATGCTCATAGCCATAGCAGCTATATTTGGTCTTGAAATACATCAAATGGATGTAAAGACGGCATTCTTGAATGGTGAATTGATGAAGAGATTTACATGGAACAACCAGAAGGGTTTAGTGTTCCTGGACAAGAACAGAAGGTGTGCAAACTTGTAAAATCCTTGTACGGATTAAAACAAGCACCGAAACAATGGCATGAGAAATTTGACAAAGAAATGTTGTCAAATGGGTTCAAAACCAATGAGTGTGATAAGTGTGTGTACACCAAATCAACTCAGAAAGGATATGTCATTGTGTGTCTCTATGTAGACGATATGCTGATAATTGGTAGTAATCATGAAATGATTCAGTCTACCAAAAACGTGTTATCCAGCAGATTTGATATGAAAGATATGGGGATAGCTGATGTGATCATAGGAATAAAGATTTCTAGGACATCAGACGGATATATATTATCACAGACTCATTATATTGAGAAGATACTCGATAAATATATCAAAGGGGATCTAAATGTGGCTAGAACCCCTGTAGACCTAACTCTTCTTTATCAAAGAATACTGGTTCAAGCATATCGCAACTAGAGTATTCGAGAATCATCAGAAGTCTGATGTATCTCACGAATTGCACACGACCTGATATCGCTCAAGCTGTGAATCGGTTTAGAAGATATACGAGCAATCCAGGACACAACCACTGGAAAGCCATAGTAAGAGTTTTGAGGTATCTGAGAGAAACTTCAAAATATGGGCTACATTACGAGAGATATCATGCTGTACTAGAGGGTTACAGCGATGCTAACTGGATATCTGATACGGTGGATTCCAAATCCACAAGTGGATTTGTTTTCACACTTGGTAATGCAGCCGTGTCATGGAAATCCTCGAGGCAAACGTGTATTTCCCGGTCTACTATGGAATCAGAATTCATAGCGTTAGACAAAACAGCGGAAGAAGCAGAATGGCTTAGAAACTTCCTGGAGGATATTCCTAGTTGGCCCAAACCTGTGCCAGCAATAAGCATACATTGTGACAGCCAATCGGCTATTGGGAGAGCCCAAAATACAATGTATAATGGTAAGTCTTGACACATACGTCGGAGATATAATACCATACGTCAACCGCTCTCAAGTGGCATAATAACGATCGATTATGTCAGGTCGAAGGAAAACCTAGCGGATCCACTAACTAAAGGTTTACCTCGAGAGCAAGTTGAGAAGTTATTGAGGGGAATGGGCTTGAAGCCTATAATTTAAGAATTGTCACTGTGGAAACCCAACCTAGTTGACTGGAGATCCCAAAATCTAGGTTTAAAAGGGACAACAGAAACTTTGTGCAATTCAAAACGAGCACTGAAGAGTTTCGTACTCTTTCCCATTCCGATAATGACGCTGAGTGCTGTCTGTCATTGGTTAGGATAAGCTAAGGCTTTTAATGATCACTATATTAAGAGATGAGTCCTAATGGAGGTAAAGACAGATTACCTCTTCATAGTAGATCACATATTTCAAGTAAGAAGTGAAGTCGCTTCCATGGGAACCTTTAAAGGCGGGTTACCCTAAAGTGCTTGATGAATCCAGGACCGTTGTTCAGGGCCAGAATGAACACGACCGTAGAACGGGTAAATGGTCGAATTAAAGCTGTGTGTTGGCAATTGTCTTGGTTTACACCAACGACAGAACAGTTCAAGACTATGGGTCACTGGTTTGCCTAGTAAATCCGATTGTCTCTCACTAGGAAAGGTTCAAGGCGAAAGCTACCTATTTCGATGCAGCTTTAGCTCACGGTATCTCTCTCACGTGCCTGAATGAATATTTGAAGAATTGTGGGGGATTGTTGTAAATTCCTCAAATTCATTAAATATGATTTGTATATATGTATTTATATACCTTTGGAATTCTCAAGGGTGTATGGGAGGTTGCAATCCTTGGAGGGTTGCAACCCACCTCAAGGGGTGCCCTATTGGCACCCCTCCATGCCTTATATAAGAAGGCTTTTATTCCAAATGTAAATACAGAAGATATACAACTATTTTCAGAGAATAAGAAAAAGACACTGTTGTTTTCTTTGTTTTGAGAGAGAGATCCACCATTTTATCATAGTTCAAACACTTGTGAAGGAGTGCACCTTGAACAAGTAGAATCCAAGTTATCCAGGGAGAACATTGGCAATTCGAATCCGTAGAGCACCTGTGACGGGGCCAATAAGTTCTTAAGGACATAGTTTTTCTCGACTTGGACGATTGAATCAGGTTTTTTTCTGGTTCTTACTGTTTTAGGGTTATATTGCATCTAGATCTACTTTTACTGTTTGATCTGTTTATTTGCAAGTTATATTACTGTTTGATGACACATATCTTACAACAGCAAGTTCAACCCTGCAATCAACAACCTTCTTTCAGTTCTTTGGGGATCTTTTTTTTTTTTTTTGTCCAGTGCTAGTCAACAATCCAATATTATCTTCTTCTCCCTGTAAAATAGGCTTATTTTTCATTTACAAAAATTCAATTATTATACTAAATTTTGCTTATATATTTCCTAGTGCACACTTAATTTTATTTATTATTCCAAATACAATTATTGATAACAAGATATATTAAATATGAATAAAAAAAAAATAAAAAGTGAACTATAATTTGAGACGAATGAAAAATAAAAACAAGTCTATCTTTATAGGATGGAGGGAATAATAAAATAAATGATAGTTTTGTTTCAAACATTTTCTATATGTTATACAATTATTGGTTAGTGATGATGTTATATTTTTATATTGGGGTTTGAGTTTATTTTTAATTTTTAATCAATTATAATAGTAGTTATTGGCTAATACTATACATATAACTGAAATTTAACAGTACACTACTATTAAAATATGTATGGCTGAAATTATGAAAAGTTTAATAAAGGTGGTAATTTGGGTCCTGATTAATTAATTTATTTGATTTGATTTGTTTTAAGAATGATATGAAGTTGTAAAAAAAAATTGATTCGTTTATTAGATTCATTTTGCTAGATTTTATTATTTTCTAAAATTAATTTTAAGAAGTTGAAGCCAATTATCGTTGAAAAAATAAAATTACTTAATTTTGATATACCGTTTTTAATGGGACGGTAGAAAATCTCAAATCCTTATTAGTAGGAATTTATAACGATTTTTATTTTATTTATTTATTATGTTATTTAGTATAAAAGCTGAAATCAAGAGAGGATCCCAAAGGACCCAAATTAGTCACTGACCATATTGTTCTCTTGTCACATGATGATTGGTAGGTAGGAAGTAGGAACTGCTTTCTTACTGGGACAATAAATTAAATTTATTATTGAAACCAAAAATGTAAATATATATATATATATCAACTCTAGCACTCCTGAGTGGGAAGATTCAGTCCTTAAAACAAAAAAGTTGAAAAGTCAATAATATTCTCTTTATGATTTTATTTAATTTATTTTTGCATATCACCCAGCAGAGAAAATATATAATATAACAGAGATATCACATCATTCGTATAATAATCTAATAATCTATTATCACACGTGCTAAAATATTAAAAAAATAACTAAAAAGATATATATTAAATCATATATGTCATTTATTAATTTATTAGTGATACCACATCATTCATACTTTTGTTACACCAAAGAATTACTCCACACCGCGGACGAAGTTTATAAAAAGAAACTTATATATAATGTAAATTTACGACTTTAGCCTTGAAAATAGATGTTTGCATGATAACTATATATTTTATTTTATTTTTTACATTTGCACTCCCTCATCCCTTCCCAGCACCAAATTGAACATATCCAAAGACTTAAGAATATCTTAAACTTAAACATGTAACATATTTGCTTCTACAGGAAAAAAAAATGTACATATGCATGTAAAATTTTAACCATTAATTATTTACCTTTATGACATTTGGCCCTCTAAATTTTATATTCTAATTATGTCCATATTTACCGTACTCATGCAAAAATTAAGGGCGACCTTAAGTTGTCATAAGTTTTGAAGGTTTTATATGAGTTTTTAAAATAAAATATCTTGAGAAGTTCTAAACAAGTTTTTAAAATATGACCTCCTATTAATATTGAATAAAAAAACATAAAAGCCTAAACTACTAAATTTATAGCCTAATATTGAGTTGAAAAAAGTAAGAATAATATGTTTTTTGTTGCAGCTTGCAGGCTGTTGGAGTCGGTGCTTGGAGAGTCAATTTGAATAATATATTGTACAATATATTTTATTATTTGTTGATGGTGTTTTTAGGAACTATGTTATTTAAGGAGTACGGCAGAGGTAAAAAGGGTAATTCCCTTCTCGGTCGAAATCATTAATGTCGACCCGACCACTAAGAGCACTTTATGATCGGTAACCGAGCACTTGGGTTCAGATGACCGGGCAATTAAAAGATCGACAGCGGCATTATCAGTTCAAAGGACCATTATGACCGACCTCATGAAGACCGAACATATGGCGAGGCGTGCTCCGGAAGATGACACCCTATTCTTGCGGATAAGATGACAAGTTATCCTACTTTCATGGGGAAAACTGGTGAGTCAGAGTCCTAGTAGGATAAAGAAAGTAAAGGTAGTTTTGATTAGGAATCCTTATGGGAAAATGAAATAGTTTTGACTAGGAATCTTTATGGGAAAATGAAAGTATTTCAACTAGGAAATTCTTTTAGGAGAATGAATCTGATTTCTTCACTATTATAAATAGAAGGGTAGAGTGTGCATAAGAGAAAGAAGTGGAGAGGATGGAGAGTTGGCATCAGAATCATTACCATCAGACTTGTAAAAAAAAAGAAGCAGAGAGATCGGAGAAGCATATCTCAGTAATAAAAGTATCATCTGTTTTGTGCCCGTGGACGTAGGTGAGATCTGATCCGCCGAACCACGTTAAAACTTCTTGTTGATTGGTGTATTTATCTGTCTTTTGCTAAGTTTGTTTTTGGTCCCCCATAACCAAACAAATTCACTATTGATGGAGGATTGTCTCGGGAGTGATATTCCCATATTGCCCTGAGACTAAAATCAGCCGTCAACAGTTGGCGCCGTCTGTGGGGAATTAACAAAAAGCAACTCGCGTAGTGAGAAAATGGCAGAAGGCGGAAACCACCAATCATCAGGGAGCTCGGCTGCAGATTGGATGGAGAAAATCGAGGAGAACCTAAGGAAAGAAATGGAGGAAAATCAAACCCTGCTAAAAACCATAGTAGACCGGTTGGAAAAGATAGAAGGAGCGCACGACGGAAAATTCGAGACCGGAAATAGCCGACGAAGGAACGAAAGAGTAGAAGGAAAGAGAATTGTTGATACAAGTGAGGACGACAGACCCCGGAGGAGGGGCCCCTACGGGGTAAGATCTGTGGTGGTGCAGAAAGATTCCCAAACTGAGGACATGTGGGAGGAAGAGGATGACAAATCGTCACCAGACTCCTCCTATGATAGCCTCACAACACCAGGAGAAGAGGGAAAGAATATGACGAAAGAGTGCGGGAAGATACCGACCTGAGAAGCACCACGCCCAAGACAACAGAAAGAGAGGAAACCGCAAGAGGTGGCATGGAACCAAAGACAGCAGCATGAAATCTTGGTTACGGGAGGAGCTAGCCAGATGGGGAGTATTCCCCAATACAGACATAGGAGATGCCCGGGACGGTAAAGATGAGTCCCCCCTCACAGAAGAAATAAGGTCAGAAAAATTCCCAAGACATTTCAACATGCCATCCATGACGCCCTACAAAGGCCATTCAGATCCAAAGTCTCATATTGAAAGTTTCGTCCTATTGATGGAGGTCCAAGGGGTAATAGGGGATGCCATTTGCAAAGTATTCCCCCTAACCTTGGGCGGTTCTGCCATTCTGTGGTTCAGAAGTCTTGCCCCGGGAAGCATCAGTAGCTTCGCTCAACTCAGAAGGTCATTTGTTCGACACTTCAAAGGGGCCTGCGTCCCAAAGAAAATGGTGGGAGAATTGAGACTGATGAAGCAGGGTGATGATGAGCCCCTGAGGAATTTTATTGAAAGGTACCATAATTTGGTGCTCGAGGTCGGAGCGTACGAGTCATCGGAAGCGCTAGAAAGTCTCAATGGAGGTCTGAAGGTCGGGAAGTTGTGGACTCACCTGAGGATTCAAGACATATCGGATTATGCCACTACCCTGGAGTTGGCCAGGAAGTTTATCTTAATAGAGGAGGAGAAAAAAATTATCCGGGGAGTAGACACCCAAAAGGCTAAGATACTCAGGTCAGACAATCAGTGGGATTCGATTAGAAATTTGAGGAGACCAATCCCGGAGCAGAAGAAACTCAGACCGACACCTCTGAGTAGTCATGTTCAAGAGATAAAGTCATCTGCCCAATGTCTCTTTAGCTCTGGGGGAATATGCCCTTAATGTTTCGAAATACTCTTTGATCTTCACTTACCCGATGTAATGGATCCGTGAGAAAGCATAGTACGGGGAGAGATGATGCCCCCGTGATGATTGCTAGCTCCAGTGATGCCGGACCTAAGGAGGAATGTGCCCTTAGTATCCCGGACACTCTTTGATCCATTCATCATTTGGATCCAAGAGAGGCGCAGCACGGGGAGGCGTTGTGCCCCTGTAGCATGTGTCTGCTCCAGCGTGATAAGGAGGAGCCCTCGCACAATACACAGGCTCCACAGTGACCCGACGTATAGAGGATGTGCCCTTACCATTTTAAACGCTCTCTGATCCAAATCCTGGTTCGCCAGGACACTGAATTGAAAGATTCAGAATTGTATTTTGGAGACCTCGGACGGGACGCTGTTCTAAGGTATTCGTGCTGTTGTTTACACTTTTTTGATTTTATTTTCCAAAGTTTTGTTTTTATTTTTTCGTCGGTCTGACAAGGGGATGCCCAAGTCAGATTCGATAGGGCTTCAAAGATGGATACACTTCCCATCTGAATAAGTCCCAAGGATTAACCAGTGCTCGGGGCTGGATTCGTTCCGCCGAGGCCACTTGGTTAATCTGCTCGGGGCTGGATTCGTTCCGCTGAGGCCACTTGGTTAATCGGTTCGGGGCTGGATTCGTTCCGCCGAGACCACTTGGTTAATCTACTCGGGGCTGGATTCGTTCCGCCAAGGCCACTTGGTTAATCGGCTCAGGCTGGATTCGTTCCACCAAGGCCACTTGATTATTCGGCTCGGGGCTGGATTTCGTTCCGCCGAGGCCACTTAGTTATTCGACTCGGGGTCGGGTTACGTCCCACCGAGTCTACCTCTTTGGACTGAGGGCGTAACATTCCCCCAGGTCCAAGTGCCTTTCTCAGCTCGGGGTCGGGGTACGTCCCACTGAGTCAGCCATTCAGACTGGGGACGTAGCATTCCCCCAGGTCCAAGTGCCTTTCTCAGCTCGGGGTCGGGTTACGTCCCACCGAGTCTACCTCTTTGGACTGGGGACGTAACATTCCCCCAGGTCCAAGTGTCTTTCTCAGCTCGGGGTCGGGGTACGTCCCACCGAGTCACCCTTCGGACTGGGGACGTAACATTCCCCCAGGTCCAAGTGCCTTTCTCAGCTCGGGGTCGGGTTACGTCCCACCGAATCTACCTCTTTGGACTGGGGACGTAACATTCCCCCAGGTCCAAGTGTCTTTCTCAGCTCGGGGTCGGGGTACGTCCCACCGAGTCAGCCCTTCGGACTAGGGACGTAACATTCCCCCAGGTCCAAGTGCTTTTCTCAGCTCGGGGTCGGGTTACGTCCCACCGAGTCTACCTCTTTGAACTGGGGACGTAACATTCCCCCAGGTCCAAGTGCCTTTCTCAGCTCGGGGTCGGGGTACGTCCCACCGAGTCAGCCCTTCGGACTGGAGACGTAACATTCCCCCAGGTCCAAGTGCCTTTCTCAGCTCGGGGTCGGGGTACGTCCCACCGAGTCAGCCCTTCGGACTGGGGACGTAACATTCCCCCAGGTCCAAGTGCCTTTCTCAGCTCGGGGTCGGGGTACGTCCCACCGAGTCATCCCTTCGGACTGGGGACGTAACATTCCCCCAGGTCCAAGTGCCTTTCTCAGCTCGGGGTCGGGGTACGTCCCACCGATTCAGCCCTTCGGACTGGGGACGTAACATTCCCCCGGTCCAAGTGCCTTTCTCAGCTCGGGGTCGGGGTACGTCCCACCGAGTCAGCCCTTCGGACTGGGGACGTAACATTCCCCCAGGTCCAAGTACCTTTCTCAGCTCGGGGTCGGGGTATGTCCCACCAAGTCAGCCCTTCGGTCTGGGGACGTAACATTCCCCCAGGTCCAAGTGTCTCTCTTCATTCGAGGTCGGGTTACGTCCCACCGAATCAGCCCTTCGGACTGGAGACGTAACATTCCCCCAGGCCCGAGCATCTCTCACAGCTCGAGACAGAATCACATGCCACCGAGCACATCATCGTTAGCTCAGAGGCAAAATTTTCTCCTCACAATCGAGATTGGATCAGTCAGGGGTCAGGACCTCTAAATCTCTGGTACATATATTACAAAGAATGAGTCATTTTTAGTTTGGACAACAAGAGGAACTTCATCTCCTGATGGAACGACCCAAGTAAGCAATTTACTTTGAGGTGGAGAATCGTTCTGAATATGGTCAGCATCTCTAATAACCGAGGATATGAAGATAGAAACAGAAGACTTAGTTGATGGCGAAGGCAATTTCTCTGTGATTTCTGGAACGACCACCAGCAAGGCGATCAGCACACCATCTTTTTTTATAGTTCCCGGCATCAACTCGCAAACTCGTTGTTACCGAGAACTAGGGGACAGATGTTGATGGTGTTTTCAGGAACTATGTTATTTAAGGAGTACGACAGGGGTAAAAAGGGTAATTCCCTTCTCGGTCGAAATCATTAATGACGACCCGACCACTAAGAGCACTTTATGATCGGTAACCGAGCACTTGGGTTCAGATGACCGGGCAATTAAAAGATCGACAACGGCATTCTCAATTCAAAGGACCATTATGACCGACCTCATGAAGACCGAACATATGGCGAGGCGTGCTCCGGAAGATGACACCCTATTCTTGCAGATAAGATGACAAGTTATCCTACTTTCATGGGGAAAACTGGTGAGTCAGAGTCCTAGTAGGATAAAGAAAGTAAATGTAGTTTTGATTAGGAATCCTTATGGGAAAATGGAATAGTTTTGACTATGAATCTTTATGGGAAAAGGAAGTATTTCAACTAGGAAATTCTTGTAGGAGAAGAAATCTGATTTCTTCACTATTATAAATAGAAGGGTATAGTGTGCATAAGAGAAAGAAGTGGAGAGGATGGAGAGTTGGCATCAGAATCATTACCATCAGACTTGTAAAAAAGAAGAAGCAGAGAGATCGGAGAAGCATATCTCAGTAATAAAAGTATCATCCGTTTTGTGCCCGTGGACGTAGGTGAGATCTGATCCGCCGAACCACGTTAAAACTCCTTGTTGATTGGTGTATTTATCTGTCTTTTGCTAAGTTTGCTTTTGGTCCCCCATAACCAAACAAATTCACTATTGATGGAGGATTGTCTCGGGAGTGATATTCCCATATTGCCCTGAGACCAAAATCAGCCGTCAATATTATTTACTAATAAAATAACCACATTTTCATTTCAAACCTTATGAATGGTAATGTCATTATGCATATTAGATTGATATATAAATATGTTAAGAATGATATCGACCTTAGAATAGTCATGTAGTAATACAGGACATTGGGTGGTCCGACATTGTGATAGTATTACTATTATAAACTATTCTTAAAGTCAGTATTCATAGTCGTTGGATTGAAATACGGTCGAATTTCTATAACCTATAAGACTAACACATGTCGTATGTTGGAATTAGAGTTCCAATGGTTTAACCCAATGTACCATGAGCAATGGAAACTCGTATAGACATGTGGTTATTCGTTGGAGCTAATATTGAATGAATCATAAGTGATTCCTAATAGTTGGAAGTACACACCACCGTCAATAGAAATATCATCGAGTCAAGTATCATATGTGATCCTTTGACTATAGGATAACATTGATTTTTTGTGTGATCCTCTACACTTTGATGTCATATATATCAGAGACCTTTCATGGTCTGACCGCTAGATGTTCGTTGGGTGTGGATCAATGCGCTCGTTAATCAAGTGCGTATCAAGATATGATCTGTCGGCTCGTATATGTACCATAAGAGATTTAGGAGTTCATGTAAGTAAGTCACGATTCTTAAGACTTTGGTCAAAGCCGATCACCTATGGTGGATCACATATATTAGAAATGATATTATGCTTAGTTGTAAAGAATCGTGGATATTTCGACATGAGATGTGCCTCAGAAACTTAACGGTGTAATCTATATTTCACAAATTGGATAGCTTACGACGGAGGGATTGTTAAACATATGTGATGACCTCGACTTGTATAGTTCAGAAAGATCGTTCGCGTTCTTCGTGAATTCGGAGGTGGCCGAATTACGTACATATAAACTAGGCTTATATGACGAACATGTCTGGACTTAGAAAGTCTCACAATATGAAGTGTACTCGTTGAACACTTGGGTAGACGATAATGTTCGATAATAAATAATATTTAATAGTATAATTATTAAGTGTTATTGGATAATATTAATGATTCATTTTGACTCAATTAGATTAATCAGATTAATCCAAAATCACACAAAGGCTTCGTTGTAATTTCATAAATATCTCTACCATTTGAGGATATTTTGGTAATTACAAATATGTAATAATATGTGTATTTGTCTTGATTTAATTGGATTAAATAAAAATGATAGACACTGAACTAATCCATTTGTTAAATTTTGTCTTGATTTAATTGGATTAAATCAAAATGGTAGACAAAGGTGATTGGTCACACTTATTTATACGTATTTGGACAAATTGGATTAAGCCCACCTAAAAGTTGATTAAAACTTTTATTAATTAAAAATTACATAAGTTTTGCTATAAAATGAAAGCTTGAGCAAGTTTTTTTGAGAAAGTTAAGCTTGTGAAAGCTAAAACAAGCAAGATTTATATATATTAGCATAAGTAAAAAAATATCTAGAGAAGCTTTTCTACAACATTTCAATAAGGAGAAATCAAGATTGGATCTTTGGAATAAAGCTTGCTAGCATTGGAATCAATATTGGATCTTGGAGTAAAGCTTGCTAACTTTGGAAGTTCTCTACAACATTTCAACAATGAGAAGAAAATTGGATATTGGAATCAAGCTTACTAGGTAAGTTTGATATTCTCTAAAGCTATATTTTCATTAGTGAGTTTTTTCATTAATGAAGCATATAGTGATGTATTATGTATTGGATACATAATAACATAGCTTGATGTTGAAATTAGGCTAATGAATTGTGTATGGATGCTTTGAAAGCATAAACACAATATGCTTGTGATTGAGTCAAAATGTTCATGTTGAACATGGAACATTAAATTAGAGTTTGGAACTTTAGATGATAGCTTTGAGTTATGGCTACCATTTTAGAATCACTTTACCACATTTGAGTGACCTAGAATTGTTTATGAGTCACTTTTTTTAGGGATTCTATCTTGGTTTATGTTTTGATTCAAAGAAATGCATATTTGTATTTAAAATACATGTATGTTTGTTATATAACATGTGTTGATGTTGGTTTTGATGTTAAAATTAGTTTTTAGGTGTATTGAAATGTTTGGAGAAAATTGTAAGTGTTTTAAATTGGATTCAAGGTAAATTTTCTCTCTGCCAATATTTTACACAGGGGAGCGTCTCGACTCAATATCTGGCATCGCGACACTCAACTCTCAGAGCCGCGGGCGTCGCGACGCTCACCCTTGCTTGTCGCGACGCCGAGCATTCCTAGATTGGGCATTGCGACTCCTAAACCTGTGCGTCGCGACATACCGAGAGTTGTTGTCCATTAACGTTGAATCTTCATTTTCTCCATTTCAGAGTTTCCGGACTCCGATTCGGCCCTAATTTTTCTCCTACGGACTTGTAACGAAATATAGTATTCCATAAAATGATTTAAAAATACACCCATGCTTTATATCGACAGGTTAGACCCACTTTCGATGCGCGGGACACCGATCCGACCCTAGGGTTCCAACATCCGCCCCAACATAACAACATCAGAGCAGGTCTTAACCACACAACACATGTTGCATGTTTAACATATATTTGAATTTATGCCTCTGTAATTTTAATTTAATTATGCATAAATCATATTGAATATACATTGCATGTATTAAATTGTAATTTTTATTTTGACCCAATAATGTTAATGACTTGATTGTCATAAATCTCATGTGATTAGATTATTACTTTATTTTAAGTAATAATATTAATAATATTGGAGCATTATTGGATGGTCCATCTTGTCAATACATAGATGAATAAGTTCTTATTACTTATGCTCAATACCGTCATTATTGTGAGGATATAAGTAGTATGAACTTAGGTCGCTCCGGTAAAACATTAGATGTAGTGTGATTAGGGATGTCAATGGGTAGGGTTTGGTGCGGGTTTTCCATTACCAAACCCACACCCGCATATGTAAATAAATTATTATACCTGCTGCGGGTTTTAATTTTCATTACCAAACCCGCACTCGCATATAAAAATAAATTATCAAACCCACACTAGTACCCAGCGGATTTTCTACGGGTTTTTAAAATATTGAATTCCATTGTGCTCTTAATAATACAATCTTTTTAATTAAACATTGATATTTTTTCATAACATATAAAAATTAAAGTATTTGACAGTTTATAAATTATGATACATAAATAAAAGTTTAAAATATTTATAACATAATATCAAATTCATATCATCATAATTACATACATGAATCACTAGTTGAAAATCCTTCATTATGTTAAATTCATATCATCAAAGTTGTTGAACCATGACCAGAAGCAATTCAAAAATATTAAGAGAGAGAAATTCAAAAATTATAAGTTAGTGAGTCATTTTATATGAGGGATTTTTTTACCCTAGAAATATAAGACAAAAAAATTAAGCTTGCGGGTAGAGGATACCCGCTGCGGGTATCCGCTGATTTTGCTTAATTACCAAACTCGCAATGAGTTTTATTTTAAATTACCAAACCTGCTTAAATATTTAGAAAATCTTACCCATTGCAGGCAGATTTTTGCGGATTTATGGGTTTGCAGGCAAAATTGTCATCCCTAAGCATGATGAGTTGACGTAATCACCCAATACCATCATTATTGTGAGGGTGTACTTACGAAGCTTATTAGTGCACATTGACAAGTATACACCTGGAACACATCTTAATTCAATACCGTCATTATTGTGAGGATAAGAAACGGTTTAGGACTAAACTTAGGAGCACATGGATGTGATTGACCTTTGAGGTCTACCTAATGAATTTATAAAGGCTAAAATTATCATTATTGTGAGACTGGAGTAAATATCATGCGATACACTTCCCGCTATGAAATTTGATTGTCAAATTTCTATTTTTCCTTTAAGAGAGATTACATAATTGCGTAAAGTTGTGGGATGGCACTAATAGATCTAAAATCCATAATCGTATTAATGTTTGTATATTGAAATGAAAATATTATACTAGTGTTTAATTGTTGTCCTGTAGAAGGCTGCCACAAATCCACTAGTGTGGCTTTTAGATTCCAATAAACTGAAAGTAACCTCAAACTACTTAGAGTAGGAGATGAACATTTGTCTCGTCTTGGAGTCAAAATGATTGAGATATGTTGGCTTTGTGATGCATTCGATGCAAGCCACATATGAAGAACTTCATAACATATTACGCATAATGGAGCATGATTTGAAGAAAGACAATCTCACTTTGTACCTTAATGGTGGAGCAAGCTCTTAAAAGACTACTAGGAAGTCTAAAAAGATTAATGTGGGAAATAAGAAGAAAGACTCCAAAAAATAAACTGTAAGACCGCATGTAGCTCGTGATGCATGACTATATTGCCAAAAGTTTGGACACTGGAAACGTGGTTGTCCAGAGCTGAAAGGAAAAGCAAGAATCTCATGTATACTTTGTATTTTTCCTATTATTGACATCTCATTAGCCTTAGATGCAAATAGTGGTTGGGTGTTAGACACCGATAGTCCTACTCATATTTACAACTCCATGCAAGCCATGAGAGTTAAAAGAATGCTAAACAAATGGGTGATACAGCTTAGAGTTGGCAATGGCGAGACATTGGATATCAAGACCATAGTAATAGTTGTTCTATATCTCCCTAATAGATGTAAATTAATTTTACATGACTGTTATTATATTCCCTCTCTTATCAGACATATAATATTGTTACCGATATTGGATAAAGAGAGATATAAAATAAACATTAAAGATTGTGCTTTAGATTTATATGATAAAGATAACTATTTGATATATAAATGTTCTTATCTAACTGTGGGGACACAGGATCTGGGGCGACGCATGCTGTCCCGGGCTCGCGGCTCGGTTGGGAGTACGAAGTAGCCACGGAGGACTAAACCGGAGAATAATGGAGTCGCCACCAGGTGTGAACCGGGAAAATGAGATTTAAGGCCGCACTCACCCCTCGCAAGGGAAGACCTCAAACCGTTGGGTTCGGAATGGTCACTTCCTTATGTCACTTGTAATGAAAGGATTTATGTAATAATTTAATCAAGTTTAAGTAACATTTATTTCCAAGAGTATCATGCTTCTAAATTCACATGCATGAAATTAATCATCACAACATACAACATCACATGGCAATCTCATGAACATATTCCAATCATATGAAAGAACAACCTAATCATGCTTGAGTACTATCTCATGAATACATCGAATGGATAAATGCAGGAATACAAATAATATGATTGGCTACATAATGCAAGGGAGATCACCCAAGAGGAAATTGTGCATGAAATATGATGAGACAGACTCAGTTCAGTGTGTGCGCGTTCGTGTAGCATTCATAAACGCGTTCGAACGGTAAACAGAAGGTTCGCGTTCGTGTAGCGTTTGATAACGCGTTCGAACGGGACCAGACCTGATGATACAAAATGCATGTGCGTTCGAGTAGCGTTTGATAACGCGTTCGAACATTAAACAGAAGGTTCGCGTTCGAGTTGCGTTCGATGACGCGTTCGAACGGGAACTGGCAGATTGCATACATTCATATGGTTTTAGATACCGCATTCAAACAGGATCACAACAACGACATATCTAATCACATGGATATCTAAATCATGCATAAAGATTAACATACTAAGGACTAAATCATGCTTAAGAAGAAATAACGCACTAGGCCTAATCAGGCTAAATAAATAACGTACTAACTACATCATGCTCAAATACAAGTTTGGATGAAATGAAATATATGTATCTCTCAAGTGGTACGTGAAGTTGTATCCCGAGTGCAGACCGTACTACCGTCCATTCGAATTCGGCTACGGAATTTTCGTCTGGGTTTCCATCCGATATACGACAAAAGAGAACATACATTCCGTTTATCCGGAATTCACATCATGCCTCAACAAAACGACTCTCATGCAATAAAAAAATATATTAAAATAAATAAAAGACAAATGAAAGATAATAAATACAAGGTGCCCTCAGGTCTAACCTTTTAAATCACCTCTCGGATGTACGGTACACGATCGTCGGAAGGGTGGATGCTCCGTAACTCTTCCGGTTCACTGGTTCACTGCTCTCGTTCGTTGTCTTACTGTTTTGGGTCGTCGTTCTCCGTCTTTTGCTGCTGCTTTTGACTCCGATTCGCTGCCGTTTTGCTGGTGTATCTTAGTTACTGTTTTTGGGGTGTTTTGGCTACTGTTTTGGGTGTGATTTTCGGTGGTGTTATGGTGTGGTTCGGGGGCTGTTTTATGTGTGTTTTAGGGCTGCTGTGTGGCTGGCGAAGTGGGGGCAGTGTGTTGAAGGGGCGAAGGTGAGGCAGTTTGTTAATTGTGTTGTGTTTATGACGTTGAAGGGCTGTGTGGCATGGGCAGATTTGTGAGGCTTATGGACGTGTAGGGCTGATCGGTTTGTGAAGGTGCTTTTAACGTGAAGGCTTGAGGTTATTTTCTTTTATGTCTTGTGATTTGTGTGAGTTGTGTGTATATTATGTGTATGAGCTAGGGGAGGCTTTTCTTGTATGAATGAGCTAGGTGAGTGCATGTCTTGGTTATTGGTTGTTTATATAGAGAATGACTAGGGCTTCACCTTGTCTCACAAGGAAGGGATTTGATTTAGTGTTGAGCAAGGAAAGTCAAAGATTGAGGGGGGACAAATTTGGTTTAGATTAGGAAGTCAATATCTTTAATTTGTTATAATTGATTTTAATTAGGCATGACATCTTTTTAATTTAGTATGTGATTTTGTTTAGTTAGGAAGGAATCTTGTGTAATTGGTGGATGAATATCTTAATTAAGGAATTAAAATATTTGATTGATTTTAATGTTTATTTTAATTTGGTATGTGATTTTTAGATTTGTTTTGATTTCACCATGTGTTAAATATGTGTTTTAAGTGGGCTTGGGCGTGTGGGCCAAGGCTTGGGCGAATTGGGCTTAATGTGAGGCTAGCAGCAAAACCAGAATTACCGACACCGTTTGAACGCCTCCTCGAATGCGGCACGAACGACCGCAATCTGTTTGGCGTTCGAACGTATACACGAACGCATCACGAACGAAAACAGTGAACCTTGTTTATTCTGAATTCCCCCTTCCGATGTCCGTTTTTCGTAACCTCCGTGACTTAAAAGGTAGTGTCTCCAAATGAGACTCATCATAGGGACTTATATGCAAAAATGCAGTGCCTACACTAACAGCCATTGTATTTTGGAAACATATCGAGATTTCTTTAATATAGAGGAAAATACAAGTAAAAAAACTGAATTAAATAATATTGAATTATGGCATATGAGATTGAGCCACATAGGTATTATCCGTCTATCAAAATTGGTTAAAGATGGTTTGATTGAAGATCTTACCTTATATCCTTATCCGATTTGTGAGTCATGTATCCAAGGAAAAATGACAAATGCTTTATTTCTTGGTGTTGGACACGGTGTTGAAGATTTATTGGAACTAGTACACAATGATGTGTGTAGTCCATTAAATCATGTGGGTCATGATGGTTCAACATACTTTATGACTTTCACTGATGATAAGTCAAGATATGTATATGTCTATTTGATGAGACATAAATCAGAAATATTTGAAAAGTTCAAAATATTTCGAAACGAAGTAGAAAAACAAACCTGTAAATTCATCAAGTGTCTTCGATCAGATCGATGTGGTGAATTTATGAGCGATGAATTCAGATGTTATTTAAAGGAGAATGAGATTCTCGCCCAATATAGCCCACCAGGAACTCCTCAACACAATGGTGTGTCTGAGTGAAAAAATCATACTTTATTAGATATAGTATGATCTATGATAAGCTATACACATCTTTCATATTACCTTTTGGGTTTATACTTTACTTACTGCTGCGCACATACTTAATAGGGTTCCATCGAAAGTTGTTTCTACGATCACATATCAGATATGGTACGATAGAAATCAAAGTCTTAGATATTTAAAGATTTGAGGTTGTCCTGCAAACGTTAGAGTCATACAGCGGGATAAATTAGCACCGATGTGGTATAAATATAGGTTCGTTGGATATCTTGAAAATTTTTTGGGATATCAATTCTACGATTCTGAAAAATGAAATGTATTTGTTATTCGTTTTGCCACTTTTCTTGAAAATGAATTTTGAGAGAAAGTGGGAATTTTAGAAAGATTGCACTCGATGAGTTTGATTCCAACATCGAGGAACCTGAGATGGAACCAGAGATCCAACTAGGCGAAGGATATATAACACAAGTTCTACGTAAATCGAATAAAATATCAAGACATCTTGAGAGATTGTCTTTAATATCTGATGTGAGCCTTGATGTTCTCCTCTTGGAACGGATCTGACTATGTATAAACAAGCGATATTGGATATCGATTCGGGAAAATGGCAGGAAGCCATGAAGTTCGAGATGGATTCTATACATGAAAACCAAGTCTGGGACTTGGTTGAACTTCCCGAATGAGTTAAATCTATTAGTTGTAAATGGGTTTATAAAAGAAAACGAGGGCCTGATGGAAAGGTGGAAACCTTTAAGGCCCGACTGATAGTGAAATGTTACACTCAACGTCCTAGGATTGAGTATGAGGAAATTTTGTCACCAGTAGCCATGCTAAAATCCATTATGATTCTTTTAGCCATTGTTGCATATCACTATTATGAGATATGGCAGATGGATGTGAAAATTGCTTTCCTAAATGGATTCCTCGAGGAGAATATCTATATGGAGCAACCAGAAGGTTTCGTATCCAATGAGACTTCAAACTTGGTTTGTAAGCTCAAGAAGTCTATTTATGGACTTAAACAGATATCTCGAAGCTGGAATCATTGTTTTGATGAGATAGTTATATTATATTGATTCATCAAGAACGGAGAAGAACCGTGTATTTATAAGAAAGTTAGTGAGAGCATGATAATATTTTTTGTATTGTATGTAGACGATGTCATTATCATTGGGAATGATATAGGATTGATGCAAAGTGTGAAAGCCTACCTTTGCAAGAACTTCTCCATAAAAGTCACGAGTAAGGCTTTCTATATATTGGGTATAAGACTCTAGTGAGATAGAGAAAGGAAACTTATAGGGTTGTCGCAATCCACGTACATATATAAAATATTAGAAAGGTACAATTTTACCAACTGCAAGGCAGTAAATGTATCATTTCGATACGACATACATCTTTCGAAGAAAATGACACTTCAGACTGAGGAAGAGAGAGTTAGATTATCTAACTTACCATATGCTTCTTGTATTGGAAGCATTATGTATGATATGCTATGTACAAGACCTGACATCAGTTTCAGCGTCAGTGTGACTAGCCGATATCAATCTGATCTGGGTAATGATCATTGGACAATCGTGAAACATATCCTGAAATATCTTAAGCATAATAAGGATAAGTTTCTAATTATGGAGAATATGAGTTACAAATTAAGGGTTATACTGAATGGGTTTAATGGCGGAAATCCGGTAACGCAGCGGAATAGTGGAAAATCAAAATTTTCCGATTTCAAAATTTTTCTCGGATCAATTAAATAAACTTATTTATTTAATTATCCAATTATCAAATTCTGAAAAAATTACACAAGAGATCAAATTTCTTGGTAATTACCGAATTGCCCCAAAACTTTGTAAATTGATCATTTTAGTCCAAAAATTGTCAAATACAATTTTGGATGATTCTAAATCATTTCTAAAATATTTTTCAACACATCTAATACATCAAAATCAGATTTGCAACAAATCCCCATATTTTCTGAAAATGCCGAGAGCCCCCCCTCATTTTAGGTTTATTGCATTTTAGTCCATTTTGTTCAAAAATAAGCCAAGATCAAATCCAATCAACCCAAAATTTTACATGCATCATATAAATACCATAATGCATCACCTATATGAAAAGCCCTAAATTTGGGGTGGGTTATAAACCCTAATTTTTCAATTTCATCAAATCGTCCAATTTCACCAAATTTTCAAAATCCAACACTTTAATCCATTCAATACTTCACCAAACAAGCCTCACCACTTTGAAATAACTCTAGAACAATTATATATCACCAATGAGTGGCTTACTAACTCTAGAATGGCAACTTGATTTCTAAAGAATCAAAACTAAGCCATTAAAACCATTTTAACCTTACTTACATGCATCAATCTTTCATCAAAGTTCACAAATAAATAAACACAAACTATAAGAAAAGAGAGAACATCCAAGCAACACAAAATGATGCCAAGCATGTTAGAAATAATTTCCATGTTGAAGACTTAAAGGAAATACTTACAAAAACCAAGATTTTCCAAGACTTTTCATTTGAACCTTCAAGCTTTTCTCTCAACTTCCTTTTGTTTATTTTTGTGTACTATGAACTTATAAAACCCTAAAAATGAAGCAAACAATATATACCTACAATCTTTGCCTTGGCCGTAAATTGTAAAGCATAATATCTAGATATTTTTGATTTTATTTCATTTAATTTACAACTTGTCAACTTGCATTTGTAATCATCAACACTTGAATGAAATAAAGCAAGTCAACAATTGCAACTAAGTCATTAAATTAAATATCAAAACTAAATATATTTATATTTTTAATTAATTTAATTATTTAACAATTAAATAATTAAATAATTATTTAAATACAAATATATTAAATATATGTATTATATTTACATTAAATATCAAATACATATATATTTATGATATTAGTCAAATATCTCAATTTGACAATTAATTAATGTGTATTTGATAAAATCTAACATTAAATACAAATACACAAAAATTACGAAATGACTATTGGGTCCATTCACATGTATTTTGCGTTTATTCTTTAAACAACTTATAAATAATCAGTATTATTTATAAATATTGCCCCAGTGCTCTACGAGTATATTTCATTAGTGAGACTCTCTAGATTTAAGTATATCTGTCACGAAATCCAATTTCATGTCCATAATTTACCCACCCGTAAATTATGACGACCACAGATAATCTCGCTAAATCATATGAGTTGAGGTCATTGCATATGTATAATTCCTCCGTCACTGGTATCCGGATATATCCCAGAGATATAGATGTAAACGTCAAATCTCTATAGGGATTATCTCGTCGACGTCTCTATTAGCAATCTAAAAAAAAAGAACATTTAGAACTGACTTCTAAAATGTACCACGAGCCCATGGTTTTTATCTGATTGCTAATCATAAATGGACTACCTATGCTCTGTACACAGAACTGACGGATCCTATCTCGACACACACAGGACACCCTGAGGATCTATCCACACCCAACGAACAAGCGGATGTCTAATCTAAATAGATCGGTGACGTGACTGCCATCTAAGTGTGGAAGATGTCTCATATGCCCACAGTGGCATCTCAAGTCGAAGAATCACAAATGCTACTCAACCCGAGAAGATTCTTATTGACGTTGGTGTACGATCCATTAAGAATCTTCAGTGAGTCGTTCAGTGTTTATCCGCTATAAACACCTTCATGTCTATACGAGTCTCTAAGACTCATGGTTCATTGAGAAACCATTGGAATCATATATTCCAGTATACGACATGTACCGGTCTCAACGGGTTTACTTTACTGACCAAGTAGTGTAAACCTTGACCAGGAACTGTCTAAGAATGACAACGTCATGATACAACTCAATGTCAGTTGCGACGCTTTTGCAACAGTATCATGACAAGTCATCCTAAGGTCTATTACGTCTTTACCATATAAGAAGATATATTATATTATAGAAACTTCTCATTTCATTCATAATAAAATATTTACAAACAACTCTTAATCATTATCATTTTAACATCAAACAAAATTATTCAATCAATAAAAAAAAATTAGATTATCACTAATTACTATTTACTGGATAAAGCATAAGCCATTCTAAGCTTATTATTTTCTCAACATAAGCATCAAAATCAATTATTATTATCCTAATCATAAGTATATTATGCCATTTCTTCTGGACGGAAGCCATTCTAAGCTATTTTTTCTTTGTTTCTCAACATAAGATAATGATAAGAATTAAAAATAATAAACCAGAAATCTTAATCTAACCTTGGCGACAAAGTAGACAATATATTATATTTGCATCTAGGGTTCATATTTTTTCAATATTTTATGTGGATTTATGCTTCAATTTTGCGCGTAGGTTTGGATTTTTTCAATCTTCTCTGCGGAAGTGTGGCTAGGGTTTTGACTTTTAGGTTTTGCCAAATATGGATATGTGAAACAAGAAAGGCATTTAAAAGAAAGACAAAACGATAACGTTTTTGGAGGTAAGCTGAAATCATTGGTAAAATCATAAAATCGTACGATTTTAGGATTTTACCCCCAAAAAGCGCTTTTCATGACGATTTCACCCCATTTTGTGATTTTTTCCATTTCAACAAGATTTTGCCTCATTCAATCGTAAAATCGTGCGTTTTTATGTGTTAAAAAGCTTTTTTAACAACCATGCCTACACTTGAACACATGATTTTTATCTTTGAAACATAAATAAATCTTGGAGTATAAATCATAATTTGTAATTCTCGAAACTTAAATTATAACTTAAGTACTGTAACTGCGGGCCGTGAAACATAAGCTGTAATTTGTAAAATATAGATTGTAAAACATGATACGTGAAAACTTATATTGTAAACATGGCATGTGGAAAATATAATTGTGGATTGTAAACATGAATTGTAACCATGAAGCGTGACTTGGTAATCATGAAATGTGGACCGTGAGTCATGACATGTAAATTGTAAGATGTGAAATGTACGCCATACAACGTGATTTGTAAATCATGACACGTGATCTGTAATTCATAAATTACCGCCGAAAAACTTGAGCTGTAACTGAGAAACATGACTAAAATAGTAACAAGTAAACAGTAAATCGTGAAACATACACTGAAAACCATGTAACAAGACCTGTAAACCATGAATGTAAACAGTAAAAATGTCTATAAATTATAAACTTTATCTGAAATCTGTAAACATGGTCTGAAAGCTGTGAACATGAATCGTAAATTGTAAACTGAAAACGTAATTGTAGCTAGATTGTAAATTGAAAATCGTAAAGTGAAAGCATATACCTTATGTAGCCGTCATGAAAACAACATCACTTAGCATCGCGTAAGTGGGGGAACATGAACATGAACATGAACAATCCTAAGAGGGTTTCCAAAGAACCATTAGGCAAGCTGAAGCTGAGCATACTCGAGTAATTGTAATTTTAATGGGACCTACTTAGCGGGAACGTAGTGCTGCATAAGCAAGAAAACATGAACATAAACATAATATAACATCCTCAATCCGGGTGATGCTACCGGTAGGGAATATGCCGTATTATCCCCTTGAGCCTCTGATTTCTGATAACTACTATTCTTATTTCATATATAAATTCATACATGAGACCATTGTCCAACTCGTCAACCATGAATGCATAACACTATTCATACTAGGTACTCCATTTTAATACACATTGCAACTCTAACAGTGATTATTTATAAAGCATTACATATGTAATCTTTACTAGACAACATATATGTTACATGATATTTCCTGACTCTGACTGAACTAAACTCTATCCCTGACTTGACCTAGTAGACCAACTATCTAGTGACTGCAATCGGTATCCATTCTCCCGAGCTCGTCCTCCGAGTGACCTGCAAAATAAAGAAATTGGGAGAATAGGAGGTTAGATCATTTGAACGATTTAAGTGAGTGGACAGATTAAAACAAAAACTGATGTGCTTTTATAAAAAAAATTGGTTCTAAAATCGAAACTGTCACCAGAAAAATCATATTTTTCTGAAAACTCATTTCTTATTTGAAAACACCATTTTTTCTTGCAAAACTTTTCCGTGAAAGCTTTTATATATACAAACTCTAAGTCTTTTCTGTGAATCTAAATTTTCTTTCTAAAATTCTTTTATAAAACTTTCATTTCTGAAAACTGCATCTCTGAAATTTTTTTTTTTTAAAATCTGTCACTGAAATATGTCTCTGAAAAACCCAACGCATGGGGGCGTTACGTATCGTCGTCCCCTCATACGCCTAACTAGCGGTCTTGGGGCATTACGTATCGCCGTCCCCCAAGCCATTGAACTAGAGCCAAAAGTGCGGATCTATGCTACTACCTGACCCTGAACTAGGATCTAGGGGCATCTGTCATCCCTAGTCCTGAACTAGGATCTGGGGGCGTTACGTATCGCCGTCCCCCCAGTCATCTACATGTGCACATGTTCTATTCGCCAATTCCATATCTGAATCAAGTTACTTACTGAGGTGAATTTTTCTCTCATGCCTCGAAAACATAAATTCATGCTTTGAAAACATCTCTTTTCTAAACCATTTCTCAAAGCATGCTTAATCAAAATATAACTGAAAGTGAACTTGGCTAACGCCCTAAATGTGAAAAGTAAGTCTGATATGAAAAATAACATAATGAAAGTCAACTTAAGGGAAAATTGTCCACTCACTGATTTTGGAATCTGGCTGGTTTTGTATCTCTTCATTGAAGAAGATTGTGGTTCATGTTGATAATCTATAATCAAAAATTTAATTAGCATATAAGTTGTAGAATAGGCTTCAGAACTTGACTAAGTTGATTAGTACTTCTAAATGATATCACTATAAGGCTTATCATGCCTGTGATACAATAAAACGTGAGTTTATCAGTTGATACGATATATGTATGGTGGTCTCTAATATGCTAGGGTGAAACTGGAATGAACTATACCTGGTTGGAGAAAATTTTGATCACGCGTCGCGATGCTACCCCTTCGGCTTCACGACACTTACATCTGCTGAAGAACCAGTGAGCATCTTCTATCTACATATTGCGATGTGAGTCCATGGGCGTCCCGACGCTCAAAATTTCATAAATGAATCTGTAACAATTTCCCCAGTACGTGTCGCGAAGCTAGCCCCTGGGCGTCGCGATGCTAGACTGTTTTCCAAGATTCAAAACTTGCTTCCCCAGAGTCTATCTTTCCCCAAATGTATTACCAACACTTCTATATCACAACCATCACACAATCAATTCCATTAAACTTTAACTTCACATATTCTATACCAAGTTATCCTCTTCAAATAATTCTTTAATCTCATCATTCTTATTTTTAGCTCAACACTCAAGATTTTCAAATTTTGACATTTAATCCTATAATCAATTTCTTTATTTAATAATCACTAAAATACAATTCTTAGCATGCACATAGCTCTACTCTATTATCATACTCTTAGAATCTTATAATCTAAGTTTTAGGTTAAGTTTTACTACCTCATTTCATTTGATTTTTCTCATCTCTCAAGTCCTTCATGGTTGCTCTCTTTCTTCTTAACTTGTTAGGTAAATATTTGAGTTGTTTCCCCCCTTATTTCCTTCTTCTTTCTTATTATTTTTCTTCTCTTCTTCTTCTTCTTCTTCTTCTTCTTCTTCTTCTCTTCCTCACGTCTCTATCTTTTTCTCTCAAAATTTTTAGGATGTAGGAATAGTATCCCCATTTTATACTAGGGGCCATTTGTAATTGGTATATTTGAAGAAATGTTTAGAAACTTTGAGAAACTTAGAGATTTCTCTAGATAGGTCCACGAGCACTATTCATCTGAAATTTTGAGTTGCATTTTTAGCCTGTTCCTGGTTCGAATCTAGAAAATTATTCAACGCAAAAGTTGTAGTCTCGATCTTAGATTTCCGACGATATAAAATTCATAAAATTCGGAGTTCGTATGAAAAGTTATGGCCCAAATACCATAGGCTGTCCGGAGTGGAACATCATACCATCTCTTATCGGATTCTCAAAGAATTTTCCGATTGATCCCAAAGTCATTTAATGATTATACATGTGTCTAAACATAATTTATATTATATGACATTCGTCCCACAATGTAACAGTAATTGTGACTTCCGGTCGTTATAAATTCTCCCCACTTAAATAAGATTCGTCCTCGAATCTTTTCTAATGCTGAGCTTGATACTACAACCTCTGGGGATTTCTTGTCTTGATATACTCTATTCGATTCTTATTGCTGAAAGCATAATCCTTTGAATTCCTCTTTAGAACCATTCATTCTCGTATAATCTACACACTATCTATGCAGAGATGTATTCGTTCACAGAATTTATTATCCATAAAAATTATCCATCTCTTATTCTTCCCCTTGATGACGTCCTAATAAGATGTAACTTCATCTCTCAAGGTCCGGACCCTTGTTCTTCTCGAACTGGTATCCAAGTGGATTAATTCTTTCTATCTCACTCTCTATGATTGTCTTTTACTTATTTCATTCTTTTCTTTAAGGGCTTACAACTTCTTTAAGAATTCTTGGATAACCATTCATTCTATATTTGTCTCCACAAAAGTATATTCAACTTGTATAATCCCAAGTAAACTTGTTGTATTCATGCTAATATGGACATATCTATGGGTGTTCTACATGAATCGTTTATTTTCATCTATTATCTATCTTGCTAGGGTATTACTAACTCTTAGATATCGCTTGAGGCTTCTGTGATTCCTTGCAGTTATCATACCACTATTATACTTTGTACCACAGTCAATAACCTTCTGTTTTCCTCGGTTTTAAGTATACCTGAAGTTCTTCACTTTCTTTTTCTATAGTATAACTCCATTAATGGTCTTACTAAGTGTATCCTTAATTTCTTTCTTATTCAACGCCTTCGCATGTTGAAGGGTGATTATGTCTCATTTCGTTAGGTTTCTTCACATTCCACCATAGTTCTGGAACAAAAATATACAAAGATAATCATTGTTTCTAATGAAAACAATCGTCCCAATATATTTCTAGTTCTACTTGCTCAGTTTGAGCTTAGCATTTATTCACTCGGCTTGTCTATTTTCTTATTATTATCTTTCAATTACTTACGGGTTTCAACCTCTAGGTTCTGCTATCTTTATATTTATATTTGTTACTAATATAAATCTGATCATCCATCTTTTGCACCGCATTGTTCCCTTAACCTTCTTGTACCTAAAATTTCTTTTTTTAATTATTCCTATAGTCTCATTTTAATTTCTTTGGGCATTTTTGTGTTGTTCCTCAATAATTCCATTCATAGTCATATTTTCTCTTATTGCATAACTTGGGAACTTATATGTTATACTTACTACCTTTCTTTGTTTAAAATTTGATAGAATTCCAATCTTATTTCGACGTTTATAAGCCTTCCATTCCGGGGTATTACTTAACAATGTAAAGTTTATTTTTGTATTTGTGTACCTTTATCATTATCTATTTATTATATTTTCTATTTTCGTTCTACTAGGACAGTCCTATCTCCGAATATTTTACTTGTTATTTATCTTCTTTTCAGCTTTATTCTATACCTGAGACTTCCGCAGTCTATGTCTATGTTTCCTGGTCCAAAAGGGTATCATACTTTACATGTCTCTAGCCATGTCTAACACTGATTATTTGATAATTCCATTATAGCATGACTAATACTTTCTCTCTTAATCATCTCGTATAAACCATCTTTCTTCTAAATCTTTTACTTAGCACCATTTTCTCATTCTACTCCGTTTTCGTACTTTATTAGAAGGTTTTATATTCGGTCTTACTTTTTCTACATTTTCATTTGTTTCTGGGAATATTCTGGAGGTAAATACCGAGGTCCATCTTTGCTACTGTTGTCTATCAGGGGTTGAGAGGGTGATGCTTGGTCCCGAAACCTTTCCAGTTGTGCCGACCTCACTAACTACATGTGCCATACTTGCACGTCCTGTTTATCTATAAGCCTATGACTCTTATATTTACTAATGTCGGTTTCCCCACAAAGATGCTTCTACTATATACTTTTTGAATTGTCTTGTGTTTCAACTTCACTCTTGATTCACTTCTTAACTATCGATCATACTACCATTATTATGAACCTTTTCTAAAATCATGCTTTCTAAAAGCTCCATTATGCTGCCTATATTCTTTTCCCTATCAGTCTTTGTTAAGCTTACTCTGCTACATAGATTTCTTCTTTATCTCAGTTCCTTGGACTCCTTACATCTTTACTCTCATGGAAACTCTATCAACTTCGATTACTTATGACATTTCTACTAAATTTTTGGTTCAGGTGCTGCTCTCCATCTATTTCTTCCTTCTTAGTACAATGATACTCTTTATGAGTTATCTACTATACTTCTGAGAGTCGCTCTCTCTGGTTCCTTCGTACGTTTGAGCCGTAACTTCCTTAAGGGTTTCCAATCCCACGATGACTCCTATGTTTGGCTCGACTCACTATGACGTCCAACTATTCTATCTTATGATTATTATCTATATTCCTTTGAACTATTTGGCTTGGCATTCTAGCCGTTTCTCGACTCATTTATCATGTTAAATTCACTTATTTACTTGTTCTTTTCCTTACTGAGCTCTACATTGAATATGAATACATTCTTCCCATAGGGATCTATGAGCACGCATTTTTGTTATTTTCATAAGCTTGGTGATGGTCTAGTTAGGTGTCTATAAGCTTACCTAGAGGTTGAGGCTACTAAAAGGGAAACTTACTATTCATTCCATTGGAAACCACTTCGACTATATCATATCTTAGTATTCCTTAATATTTATCGAACATCCAAGGTTTTCATATTATTACTGCCTCCAAACTACGTTGTCTGTGTCACTATACACTCTAAATTTCCTTGTCATTAACCATATATTTGGTATTGTTTCCATAGCCAGTCTCTTAGCTCTAAGCCATGCTACCGAGGCTAGTCGTGGTTCATCTTATGGGCTACCTTCTACACCTCTACTCTTACTATATGTCACAGTTATGTCACTCTGATCTTATTAAACGCTACAGCCCTGACATCTAATCTTACTGTCCGCATTGGTATCTTTCAATAAATCCTGAGTGTTTCTAACTTCTTGGGTCTGATATCTGAAATATCCTTGGTCTTTCCCAAGTAAACTTTTGATCCAAATTCACTATTTCTACCTTAGAATATTGGTATCATGAAAACTGGGCTCACACGATTATTTCTTTCTATGTTGGCATAGGTTGGGACAAGTATTTTATTTCTCTACGAGCGTTGTCATTTCTTGTTCTAGTATTCTATATCTTGATGAAGCCTATTACTCATGTAGGGTAGGTATGAGATAAAATTCTGCAAGACAACTTCCTCTACCAATATTACTAAGGGGTGATACTTTGGGTAGCTTAAGGTCACATCTGTGTCGGGTCGCTTGAAAGAATGTAGCTAATCCCCTTCGCTTACGGCCTGTATTTGCTTGATTGCGGGTCTGGGTTTGGGGCTTGTAATCTCTTCTCCCATTTGTTGACATCTCAGATCTATAAGGACTTCCATGTCTAATTATGATTTCTTACTTTTCTTATGCTTATGACTATCCTTTGTTATTCGAAGAGCTTGCCATCTGTATGGGGTTCTCAAAGGCTAATGATCTAGCTTGAATGAACTTTTTAAAGAGGAAATGAATCTTATGAAAGAGAAAATATCTTACATGGGTCTATTTGTCACTTTTTTTCTTACTCGGGTTTGCTATATTCCTCTTTACTGCTATAAGTTCTAATGTTCTCTTTATCATATATTTCTGTATTTATGTATTTCTTCCGCTTACTATCTCTGGTTGCTTGAGCATTTCTGTATCATTCCTTACCTTTTTTTCAAGCTTTCTCTTTCTCTTCCTATTTTCCTGAGTGAATATCCTTAGAATTTTACTGTCTATCTTCATAACTTGCCTTAGACATTTAGAAAATGAATCAGGGTAACTACGGAAGGAATCTCAAAGAATACAGTTACATTGTAAAGAGGGATAGTTGAATAGTTTAGAAATTCTTACTAACCTATCTGCAGAACTTTGAGAACGTACTCAAGGATCGGATACTGGAGAGGTAGTACCTTGCATACTAGTATCCCGGGCATACTACGTATACAAGACCCCAACACTCTACCCACTGCAGTCATTGACTCCCTTGACCATGCTCTAATACCATCTTTGTAACATCCACAACCCGGGTGATGCTACCGACATGGAATAGTCCGTACTATCCCCTTGAGCCTCTGAATTTATGACAACTGCTATTCTTATTTCATATATAAATTCATACATATGACCATTGCCCAACTCGTCAACCATGAATGTATAACACTCTTCATATTAAGTACACAGTTTTAATATACATTGCAACTCTGATAGTGATTACTTATAAAACATTACATATGTAATCTTTAATATATAAGATATATGTTACATGACATTTCCTGACTCTGACTGAATTGAACTCTATCCATGACTTGACCTGGTAGACCAATTCCCTAGTGACTGCAATCGGTATCCATCCTCTCGAGCTTTTCCTTCGAGTGACCTGCAAAACAAAGAAACTGGGAGTGGGGGAGTTAGATCGTTTGAACGATCTAAGTGAGTGGACAATTAAAACAAAAACTGATGTGCTTTTATAAAAATATTTGGTTCTTAAACCGAAACTGTCACCAGAAAATTCATTTTTTTTTCTGAAAACACTTTTCTTATTTGAAAACACCATTTTTCTTACAAAACTTTTCCGTGAAAGCTTTTTTGTCTGTAAACTCTGAGTCTTTTATGTGAAACTAAATTTTATTTCTAAAATTCTTTTATAAAACTTTCATTTCTGAAAACTGCATCTCTGAAAATCTTTTTCTAAAAATTTGTCATTGAAATCTGTCTATGAAAAACCTAACGCATGGTGGCGTTACATATCGCCGTCCCCTCATACGCCTAATTAGTGGTCTTGGGGCACTATGTATCACCGTCCCCCAAGCCACCGAACTAGAGCCAGAAGTGCAGATCTATGCTACTGCCTGACCCTGAACTAGGATACATGGGCACCTGTCATCCCTAGTTCTGAACTAGGATCTGGGGGCGTTACGTATCGCCGTCCCCCCGATCCTCTACATGTGCACATGTTCTATCCGTCAATTCCATATCTGAATCAAGTTACTTACTGAGGTGAGTTTTTCCCCCATGCCTCGAAAATATAAATTCATACTTTGAAAACATCTCTATTCTAAACCATTTCTCAAAACATTCTTAATCAAAATATAACTGAAAGTGAACTTGGCTAACGCTCTAAATGCGAAAAGTAAGTCTGATATGAAAAATAACATAATGAAAGTCAACTTAAGGGAAAAGTGTCCACTCACTGATTTTGGAATCTAGCTGGTTTTGTATCCCTTCGTTGAAGAAGATTGTGGTTTATGTTCATAATCTATAATCGGAAACTTAATTAGCATATAAGTTGTAGAATAGGCTTCAGAACTTTGCTAAGTTGATTAGTACTTCTAAATGTTATCACTACAGGCTTATCATGATTGTGATACGATAAAACATGAGTTTATGAGTTGATACGAGATCCGTAGGGTTGTCTCTAATATGCAAGGGTGAAATTGGAATGAACTAAAACTGGTTGGAGAAAATTTTGATCACGCGTGGTGACGCTGCCCCTTGGGCGTCGCGACACTTACGCCTGCTGAAGAACCAGTGAGCATTCTCTGTCTACTCATCGCGACGCGAATCCCTGGGTGTCGCGACGCTCATAATTCCATAAATGAATCTGTAATAATTTCCGTAGTACGCGTCGCGTCGCTGGCCCTTAGGCGTCGCGACGCTAGACTATTTTACAAGATTCAAAACTTGCTTCCCCAAAGTCTGTCTTACCCCAAATGCATTACCAACACTTTTATATCACAACCATCACATAATCCATTCCATTAAACTTTAACTTCACATATTATATACCAAGTTATCCTCATCAAATAATTCTTTAATCTCATCATTCTTATTTTTAGCTCAACACTCAAGCTTTTCAAAATTTGGCATTTAATCCTATAATTAATTTCTTTATTCAATAATCACCAAAATACAATCCTTAACATGCCATAGGTCTAATCTATTATCATACTCTTAGAATCTTACAATCTAAGTTTTAGGTTAAGTTTTACTACCTCATTTCATTTGATTTTTCCCATCTCTCAAGTCTTTTATGGTTTCTTTCCTTCTTCTTAACTTTTTAAGGAAATATTTGAGTTGTTTTCCACTTCTTTCCTTCTCCTTTCTTATTCTTTTTCTTCTCTTCTTCTTCTTCTTCTTCTTCTTCTTCTTCTTCTTCTTCTTCTTCTTCTTCTCTTCTTCTTCTTCTTCTCTTCCTCACGTCTCTATTTTTTTCTCTCAAAATTTTTGGCATGTAGGAATAGTATCCCCTTTTTATACTAGGGTCCATTTGTAATTGGTATCTTTGAAGAAATCTTTAGAAACTTTGAGAAACTTAGAGATTTCTCTAGATAGGTCGTGAGCACTATTCATCTGATATTTTGAGTTGCATTTTCGGCCTATTTCCGGTTCAAATCTGGAAAAATAGTCAACAAAAAATTATAGGTGTCGATCTTATATTTCCGATGATATAAAATTCATTAAATTCGGAGTTCGTATGAAAATGTTACGACCCAAATACCATAGACTGTCCGGAGTGGAACATCGTACCATCTCATATCGGATTCTCAAAGAATTTTCCGATTGATCCCAAAGTCATTTCGTGAGTATACATGTGTTTAAACATAATTTATATTATATGATACTCGTCCCAAAGTGTAACAATAGTTGTGACTTTCGGTCGTTATAAATTCTCCCCCACTTAAATAGGATTCGTCCTCGAATCATTTCTAATGCTCAGCTTGATACTATGACCTCTAGGAATTTCTTGTCTTGATATACTATATTCAATTCTTATAGCTGAAAGCTTAATCCTTTGAAGTCCTCTTTAGAACCCTCCATTCTCGTATAATATACACACTATCTATATAGAGACGTATTCATTCACAAAATTTATTATCCATAAAAATTATCCATCTCTTATTCTTCCCCTTGATGACTTCCTAACAAGATGTAACTTCATCTCCCAAGGTCTGAACCCTTGTTCTTCTCGAACTGGTGTCCATGTGGATTACTTCTTTCTATCTGATACTCTATGATTGTCTTTTACTTATTTCCTTCATTTCTTTAAGGGCCTAGTACTTCTTTAAGACTTCTTGGATAATCATTCATTCTATATTTGTCTCTACGAAAGTATATTCAACTTGTATAGTCCCAAGTAAACTTGTTGCATTCATGCTAATATGGACCTATCTACGGGTGTTCTACATGAATCGTTTATTTTCATCTCTTATCTCTCTTACAAGGGTATTACTAACTCTTAGATATCGCTTAAGGCTTCTGCGATTCCTTGCAGTTATCATACCACTATTATACTTTGTACCACAATCAATAACCTTATGCTTTCCTCAGTTTTAAGTATACCTCAAGTTCTTCACTTCATTTTTCTATAGTATAACTCCCTTAATGGTCTTACTGAGTGTATCTTTAATTTCTTTCTTATCCAACGCCTTCCCATGTTGAAGGGTGATTATGTCTCATGTCGTTAGGTTTATTCACATTCCACTATAGTCTCATCTTAATTTCTTTGGGCATCTTTGTGTTGTTCCTCAATAATTTCATTCCTAGTCATATTTTCTCTTATTGCATAGTCTGGGAATTTATACGTTATACTTACTACCTTCCTTTGTTTATTATCTGATAGAATTCCAATCTTATTTCGACGTTTATAAAGCCTGTTATTCCGGGGTACTACTTCACTATGTAAAGTTTATTTTTGTTATTGTGTACCTTTATCATTATCTATTCATTATCTTTTCTATTGTCGTTCTACTAGGACAGTCCTATCTCCGAATATTTTACTTTTTTGTTTATCTTTTTTTTCAGCTTTATCCTATACTTGGGACTTCTGTAGTCTATATCTCTATTTCCTAGTCCAAAAGGGTATCGTCCTTTACATGTCTCTAGCCGTGTCTAACACTGATTCTTTGGTAATTCCATTATTGCCTGACTATTACTTTCTCTCTTAATCGCCTCGTATAAACCATCTTTCTTCTAAATCTTTTACTTAGCACCATTTTCTCATTCTACTCCGTTTTTGTACTTTATCAGAAGGTTTTATATTTCGGTCCTACTTTTTATGCATTTCTATTTGTTTCTGGGAATATTCTGGAGGTAAATATCATGGTCCATCTTTGCTACTGTTGTCTATCAAAGGTTGGGAGGGTGGGGCTTGGTCCCGAAACCTTTCCAGTTGTCCCGACCTCACTAACTACATGTGTCATACTTGCACGTCCTATTTATCTATAAGCCTAGGACTCTTATATTTACTAATGTCGGTTTCCCTACTAAGATGCTTCTACTAGATACTATCTGAATTGTCTCATGTTTCAACTTCACTCTTGATTCGCTTCTTAACTATCGATCATACTACCATTATTATGAACCTTTTCTAAAATCATGCATTCTAAAAGCTCCATTGTGCTGCCTATATATTTTTCCCTATCAGTCTTTGTTACTTAACCACCTTAGGTAATCACTTTTCTCAGAGTCCTACTATATTCCCTCTTATTATTCCTCATTAAGAAGCTTACTTTGTCTATATACTTTTCCTTATCTTTATTCAATAATCACCAAAATACAATCCTTAGCATGCCCATAGCTCTACTCTATTATCATACTCTTAGAATCTTACAATCTAAGTTTTGGGTTAAGTTTTATTACCTCATTTCATTTGATTTTTCCCATCTCTCAAGTCTTTCATGGTTGCTCTCCTTCTTCTTAACTTATTAGGGAAATATTTGAGTTGTTTCCTCATTCTTTCTTTCTTCTTTCCTTCTTCTTTTTCTTATTTTATTCTTCTTCTTTTCCTCGTGTCTCTCTTTTTTTCTCTCAAGATTTTTGGGATGTAGGAATATTATCCCTCTTTTATACTAGGGGCCATTTGTAATTGGTATCTTTGAAGAAATGTTTAGAAACTTTGAGAAACTTAGAGATTTCTCTATATAGGTCTACGAGTACTATTCATCTAAACTTTTGAGTGGTATTTTCAGTCTATTTATGTTTCGAATATGGAAAAATATTCAACTCAAAAGTTGTAGGTCTCGATCTTATCTTTCCGAATATATAAAATTCATAAAATTTGGAGTTCGTATGAAAAGGTTATGGCCCAAATACCATGGACTGTCCGGAGTGGAACAACTTAGCATCTCGTATCAGATTCTCAAAGAATTTTCCGATTGATCCCAAAGTTATTTCATGAGTATACATATGTCTAAACATAATTTATATTATATGACACTCGTCCCATAGTGTAACAGTAGTTGTGACTTTCGGTCGTTATTGTTGGGATTTATGTCCTACAGCTTAATGTATTGTAAACAGAATTGATTTTTGTAATAATAATAAATGCATTATTCATTTTATCAAAGTTGTTTGATTTATATCGCATATTGTCCAATTGTCTTGTTTACCTTGATTACTCTTGTACCTTTAGACTTAGTGTATGTTTGATGCACAAGAGGATTTAAGTCTAAAGTTAGTAATCTAAATAGTCCATAAAGAGCGAACAAAGAGGGTATTTTGTTTGTGGTTTATCTATAGCTGCGGTCCATTCTATACTTGTATGACTATCTTGATCCGGGATCGTTCATGTAGTGACATGGGAATGGAGGCACCTTGTATGATAAGATCATATAGGACTCGACTCAGATAAATACAAATTTCTTTTAATATCCGTTAACCGAAGAAATTCATTTTATCTAATAGATGGTCATATATGGATTCGATCTTAATCATGAGTGTACTACGAACTCCTGCATGACAGGTTATGCCCTTTGATTTACTATGGTGAGGTTGGTGCTGCATTCCCAGCCAATAACTACGTATTTTGGGGATATGATTTGGTATGTAGCTGGGAACGTTTTACATAGATATGGAATTCACTCTTTCTTACGAGAAGTAGATGAATATCTCTTTTAAGAGTTGATTCAGGACTTGAAAATTTGAGCGCTCAACTTTTCTATTACGAATAGAAAGTATTTTATATTCATAATTGTTAGGAATTAATTGTTCATTATAGAATCAATGGTGCTTAAGAGACAAAATATTTAGAGGGGTTTAACGGACTTATGACCCGGCTTTATTTATGAGATATTCGTGAAGGGCTATATCTATATGTAATGACTATATCGATGGACACCGAAATGTTCGATTTATTTAATCCATCTACGGTAACGGGAGTTCAACTTCGAGTTTTTAGTGGAATAATGCGGAGTTTATAATTCGTAATATTTGATTAAAGAGTTTAATTAATATTTCGGAATTATTGGAGCTCGGAACCGTAGGTCCATTTGGTCCCCGTGCTAGCTCGATTAACTGTAGCAAACCTAATATAATTAGATTGTCTAATTATATGCTCACATTATATTTATTTATATATTATTAATAAGATTAATAATATTTATTGTCACAAATGAAAACTATTTTAAATTAGTTTAACTTAATGTTTTCTAAAATTCTTTGATTATGAGATAATCAAGTCTTGATTATGAGATAATCAAGTTAGTAATAATTATGAGATAATTACTACAACATAATTGAAGGTAAATAAATCATTATTAATATATTGATTTTTATTTACCATTGGAGACAAAGCCATATGGCATACCATGTCATCCAAGAAATTATGTCTATTAGGTGGCTTGGATACACCTAATAGTTTTGTCATTAGCTAATGCATTTTATGTTTTGGTATGGCATCCACATTTGTGTGTTTGCCATTGAAAGAAAGCATTGAATGCTTAATGACAAAGCCATTGACTTTAGCTTAACATTTCTTATGCTTTGGTATGGCATTCACATTTTTGTGTTGGCCATTACAAGAAAGCATTAGATGCTTAATGACAAGGTTAGTTGGCTTGTGTAAGAGAATATAATCTCTACCATTTCTCTCACTTCCTAAGGTTAACACTTTGCATTCATTCACACAATTGTTGTGAGAAAAAAATTGAGAGAAAAGAGAGAAGAACTTCAAATATTCACAAGTGTTGTGAGAGTATTTGAAATTCCAAAGAGCCAAACACCATTGTGACATCCTAAATCTCTAAATAGTTTCGAGGTTTAATATTTGTGAGTGAAGCCCACACTTCGGTTTGTTGGTTTCGAGTCATAGTTCGGAAGATCGAGTGGTTGATCCAAGTGTTGGACACCAAAGGATTGATCTTGGCTACTACAACAAAGGGAGAAGGCAAAGGAAATTTTGAAGATCCATACCGGACCCGGTGCCACCACAAGCAACTTCCGCCGCGCTAAGGAAAGTCGTTTCCTACAGTTATAATAAATGTGAGCATACTTGAGCAGTCATACAGGAGAGGACGATACTCTATTTATGTTTTGAAAATATGTATAACATATATGCAGTAATCAGGATTCAGACGTCTCCCTTACATCGCTATACATATCGAGATTCGGTCATCGCTCATGCGTACTCGTGCATACTAAAAGTCACGAAACGTAAATTATAAATCATGGAACGTGATTGAAATTGTGACTTGTAAATTGTAAACCATGAAACATAAACTGAACACTATGAAACGTGACCTGTAAACCATGACTATAACTGTAAATCATAAAAATGTAACTAAAAAATGTAAACTATAAACATTTTCAATAAATAGAATTCATGAATGTAAGCTGAAAACGTAAACTGTAAAACATGACTATTGAATTGAAATTCATGAACTATAACTGTAAATTGTGAATTGAAATCATATAAATTATAAACTTAACATTATAATAATGAATTGTGACATGTAAGTATGAATTGAAAACGTATAAAATCGTGAACTAAAAATATGTAAATCGTGGACTGAAATATGTAAATCACAAAATGTAAATATAAACTGCAAATTGAGAAATATAAGTTGTAAACATGAACTGTGACCTGAGATTCATGACATGTAACTGAAAACATAAATTGTAAATCGTGGACTGGGAACTGTAAAACATATACTACAGATAGTAAAATATAAGTTGTGACTGTAAAACATTAACTTTAACTATATAACACTAACTGTAAATTAGGAAACACTGACTGTAACTGAAAATCATGACATATGACTGAAAATCATGTTCATAAACTATAACATTGAACTGAAAAACTGAGAACGAAATCTGTAACATGTATTATAGAACATGGCACGTAACTATAAAACATGATATGTAAATCATGAAGCATAACTTGTAAATCATGACAAAAAAAATAAATCATGGATCGTGAAATGCGAATCGTGAATCATGAAACATATGAAAAAACCTTTTAAAACATGAATTAAACAAATCATACACAGATATATGCACTGGTTTCTACATACAACACTCGTACGAGACCCATTACCTATTTTAGAATAGGTATAAGATGAATGTCGAGCAGATTCCCTAACCAGCACTGCTATAACACAATACCAACTCATCAATCAAATCTTCACATACATTGCAACCATAAATTGTAAATCATGAATCATAGGCCTGTAAATCGTGAAATATGAATCGTAATTCATAGATCATATTGGGACAATATCATGTAACATGAACTTATAAATCATAACCATGGGGTGAACCGTAACCCTACGGTTAACCTAATCGAACCGAAACATATGGTTTGGTTACAGTTAATCAATTTTTTTAATTTTAAAAAATTATAAAATAAAAATAGATTGTAAATAAATGTTAAAATATTTTATAATTTATTACAAAGAACGTGTACTTAGTTTTTACATGATCAAGCAATCTATGTATCCTCCTAGGGTACATAGAGGAATCAAAACTCACGTAATTTTGATATAATTTTTTAATTAGTGACCCCGTTTATTTTACACGTTTAAAATTTAAAATTTACAAGTTATATTTTATTATTCTTCTTTTAAAATATTGCTAATCATTAAATAGATATTATGTGCAGTGTGTAAATCATCAAAAACACAAAATTCAATAACTCTTTTTTGAATCATCAATTCATCATCGATTTAATGACAAGTAACACCCATGTATGCACCGATTTCAGGGCTGATCATGAACCTCATCACACAAGTGCCAACACTTTTGGCAATACCATCACCACATCAACAATAATCATAACAAAAACATGCATAATCTGCATCCAACACCTCATTGGGTCACTTCAAGCACCCAAACCCATGGAAACCATAAGTTTCTTGGATTAACTTCTTAATTTAGCTTACAATTACACATATTCATGGTATTCAACCTCAATTAAACATGATCAACACTTTTATTCAACATGAACATGAATTGTATTTGGGTTTTCATAAATTCAAATGGTAAACCTTAGAGATCATGCTGAATCACTAGACAACTAATAGAATAAAACTAAAAGGCTTATCTTGTTTCGATTGACACTTGACATTGCAAGGGAAATAACCAATTCTTCAGGCTTGAGCAAATGACGTGAGGGAGCAAAATGAAGAAGAAGAGGGAGCTTGTTGGTCATGGTGTAAATATGAGGAAAAAGAAACGGGGCTAAATTAATATAAGCCACAATTGCCTAGATTTCTCCTTATTAAAATATTATAAAATGTAAGGCCCACAAGCTAAGTTTCTTAATAATTCTCGTCACTATGCAGTGGTCCAAAATTAAGGCCTAAAATTGACTTAATTACACATGAAATTTGGGAAAATACTTTATATGAAAGTTGTAGACTGTTTATGAGCTTTTTAACAATACCGAAATCAATGAAAAATGATATATGTAGCCCAAATTATGGTCAAAATAATGAGGGTTGTTCATGAAAGCATATAAATTAAAAGGGTATTGAAACTTGAAAAAAAATATTCTGAACTTATAGGAAGGGTTACAAGAATTTCAAATCCATTAATACATTATTAAATGCATAATATCATATCATGCATGAACAGAATCACTATAATATACATATCACGATAACCAGATTATTACACTCACAATGTCTACCCTCAGTCACATTACCGACTCTTAGATACATTGAGAACAATCACATTTGTGACATCAGTCACATTGTTGTTGGAGTTGGTGTTTGGAGCGTCAATCCGAATAATGTATTATATATTTTATTATTTATTCATAAATTAACTACATTTTCATTTTCAAAAATTATTAATGGTAATGTCATTATGCAAATTAGATTGATGTATAAATACGTTAAAAATGACATCAACCTTAAATAGTCATTTAGTAATACTGGACACTTGGTGGTCCGATATTGAGATAGTATTACTATTATAAACTATTCTTAAAGTTGTTTGGGCCAAAATTTGCCCCAATGGTAAAAAACGACATTACACCGCAAAACCAACCACAAACCTGAGGCCCATCAAGCAGACTGGGCCCACAAACGGAATGTCACGCAAGGGACCGACCCAGACCGCCTCAAAGGCCCAAGCCCGTTAACACAAAGGGAGCCAACGGACACCAGTTACTGGAATCAAGAGGAAATCAAAACTCAATAAAGATCGCCATGAAGTCGATAGATTCGAGTTTTAAGACATGATCGTCAGTTATCAAGCATGGAAAATCAGGAATAACTCACATTGATGGCAATGACTACGGGCAGAATAGAGAACCTATAAAGGAAAGAAACGAAATAATAGAGAGAGGAGATCTTCAGACACGACCCATCACACATACATTGTTAGCATACACCGCCCTCACGGCATTCAAACTGAAGTTAAGGTATTCCTGAAACCTTGACTCTCCGATTTAGAACTATATTCCTTCCTTGACACTGACTTGAGCGTCGGAGTGCCTACGGCTACCACCACACCGGTGGGCAGTAAGCTCTTCATTCACTCTACTCATTTTGCAGGTTCGCTCGTGCCTTACTTTTGATAATCTCGATTGTGGACCACTACCGAAATCAGCCGCCACAATTTGGCGCCCACCGTGGGGCTAACGAGCGAATTTCGCAAAAGTAAAACACATCAACTAAACAGTCAAATATGGCCTCAAGCAATGAACAAACACCAGATCCTCTAATGGCACAACTTGCCATGCTCCAAGAATGACTCCAAACCCTTGAAGAAGAAAATTTAACGATGCGAAACACCAACTAAGGCCTACGGCAAAATTTGGATCACCTATCATCCGACCCTCTGCACGACCCTCAAGGCCAAACCAGCAATGGAGGTAACCGAAGCAATCTAACAGTTCTGCCCATGTCGGATGGGCCAAATAGCAATCACCCTCCAATAACACAAGCCCCAAATCCTCCTATTGATCCGACCCATCTACTGGCCAGTTCCATCAGGAGGGAAATGGTTGAATTCAAAGAAGCAATTATGTCGAGACTACCAGGTGTAAAGCTCCCAATCAGAAAAAGCAGGGCCGGAGCAATTTCGGATACCCCATTCGTGGAATCAATTGTAGCAGTTGAGTTGCCACGAAATAGTCCACCTGAAATGAAGCAATATGATGGGACCACAGATCCGGACGACCACGTGATACATTACAAATTCAAGATGATGTCAATCGGCCTGTCTCCGAGCCAGTGGGAGGCTGGAATGTGCAGGTGCTTTAGGGAAACTCTAGCTGGACCTGCCCTAACGTGGTTCATTAGTCTTCCATACAGATCAATCAAGTCCTACCAATAACTGGCGGACAAGTTCGTGCAACACTTTGCAAGTTCATGCAAGTTGGAAAAGACATCAGACGACCTCAATTCCATACAGCAAAGAAGAGGAGAATCATTACGGAGCTACGTGGCCCGGTTCAACCGTGAGAGAATTACCATCCCGGATCTCCATCAGCCAACGGCAGTCGAATCCTTCAGGAATGGACTTCTTTATGATAGCGGGCTCTACAAGAAATTGACGAAATTCAGGTGCTACACAATGGACCAGGTCATGGCGCGGGCCCAGGTAGAGATAAGGTAGGAAGAGGATAAAAGAAATAAGAGAAGAGAGGATGACGCGAATGCACGAGTGGACAGAAGGCCTGCGGCTACCAGGCGACACGGCATGGATATCCCATTTCAAACTGAAGGAAATGAACCAAAATAGGGGTGAATGACGACCCTTCTACAAGAGTGTAGACAGACGACCAAGAGCATATAAAAATAGGGAGGAACTACCGGTAAGCAAACCCAGGCTTCCGGACTACAACTTTACGATTTCTCCCGGAGAATTGGTGTCAGTGCTAAAGAAGATGGGGAATGAAGTAAAGTGGCATCCACGGTCTAGGGATAGTTCATCCAAAAAGGACACTAGGAAGTGGTGTGAGTTTCACAGGGACTACGGTCACACGACAGCGGAATGTGTTGCCTTGAGATTGGAAGTTTTGGAGCTACTAAACAAGGGGTTCCTGAGGGATTTGCTCACGGATAAAGGGAAGGCTACATTGGCACGAAGGGATGAGAGAGACGGTCAAGAGAAATTCCAACTCGCCACCCCCGATTAATAACACTGTTAATGTCATTTCAGGAGGATCGGGAGTCAGTGGAGCTACCTATTCAGCAGCTAAACGACATTCAAGGGCGTTGGCAAACAATACTTCACACACCTTGATGTCTGTAGAGAGGGTCTCCACAGGTTTGGTAATTGAGTTTCCAGACAACAGGGATTCACACGATTTGAATCCCCACCACGACGCTTTGGTCATTTCCCTACAAGTGGCGAACTTCATGGTCAAACGAGTGTTAGTCGACACGGGCTCCTCAGCTAATATAATCTTCGTCAGTGCTCTAGCCGACATGGGTACGGAGTTGGATAACATAAACAGGCGGACGACAGTACTGATCGGGTTTAGTGGAGAACAAAAATTCACTACGGGGGAAGTATCGCTCCCAGTCTACGCTGCCGGAGTCAATAAAATGACTACTTTCCTGGTCTTGAACAGCCCTTCAGCCTACAACCTGATCATGGGCAGGCCCTGGATTCATGACATGAGGGCGGTTTCATCAACCTATCACCAAGTAATAAAATTCCCTAATAGATGGGGAGTTCAAGAAATAAAAGGAGATCGGTTGGCGTCAAGGAGCTGCTACCAAAAGACCTTGAAGGCTAAAGTTGAATCGGCATAGCAATTACAGGCTGGGCCTTGAGCATCGGAGCCAACTCTACCGAATATTGAGAAGCTCGACGAGGTCCAGATTCATCCTCAGTTCACAGATCACAAGGCCATGGTTGGAGCGGATTTAGATCCCAAACTACGAGCCGACCTGGTAGAATTCTTGAAAAGGCGACACGACAGCTTCGCGTGGTCACACAAAGATATGACTGGAATTGATCCGGAGCTCATCACTCACGAATTGCATGTGGATCCAGACCACGTCTCTGTTAGACAGAAAAGAAGAAAGTTCGCCTCATGAAAGGAACCGGATCATTGACGAAGAGGTACAAAAGTTATTGCAGAATGGAGCGGTTAGAGAAGTACAATTTCCGGAGTGGCTTGCGAATGTTGTTGTAGTAGTGAAGAAAAAGAATGGGAAGTGGAGAGTCTGCATCGACTTCACGGATTTGAACAAGGCTTGTCCAAATGACTCGTTTCCTTTACCACATATTGATTCAATGGTGGATGCGACTGCAGGACACGAGTTATTAAGCTTCATGGATGCGTATTCAGGCTACAACCAGATCCTCATGCATCCTGACGATCAAGAGAAGACAACCTTTGTCACAAACCGGGGGATATTCTACTACAAAGTCATGCCATTTGGCTTGAAGAACGCGGGAGCAACGTACCAGCGAATGGTCAATAAAATGTTCGACAGTCAAATTGGGAAGACAATGGAGGTTTATATTGACGACATGTTGCTGAAATCTGTCAAATCTGAGCAATATCTAAGTCATCTGGAAGAAGCCTTCGACATCATTGACAGGTACAGAATGAAATTGAATCCTATTAAGTGTGTGTTTTGTGTCGCTTCAGGGAAATTCTTGGGGTACGTAGTCACGCGACGAGGCATTGAAGCAAATCCAGACCAGATTAGATCAATCCTCGACATCACTTTCCCCTTCTAGCCCGAAGGATATCATGCGACTAACCGGGAGGATCGCGGCGTTGAACAGGTTCATCTCCAAATCCACAGATAAGAGTTTTTAATTCTTCTCTCTTTAAAAAGGGAAAATAAATTCGAATGGACTCCTGCTTGTGAGGAAGTGCTGAAAGGACTCAAACATAATTTAACTTCACCACCCCTGTTGTCAAAACTACACGACAAAGAAAGGCTCTACCTCTATTTGGGAGTCTCGGAACACGCTGTCAGTGGAGTCTTGGTGAGAGAGGAGTCGGGGCATCAACAACCAATCTACTACGTAAGCAGAGCATTGCTGGGGGCAGAGACACGCTACCCGTTAATGGAGAAGTTGGTCTTCGCTCTTGTCACAGCCGCGAGGAAACTCAGACCCTATTTTCAAGGACATGCGATCACAGTCTACACGACGTACCCTTTGAGGAGCATTCTCCACAAACCTGAATTGTCAGGGAGGTTGATGAAGTGGGCGATTGAGCTTGGAGAGCACGACATAGATTACAATCCTAGAACGGCTATCAAGTCGCAAGCTTTGGCCGATTTTGTGGCCGACTTCGCTCCCGATATTTTGGCGGCAGCCGAAGCTGAAGTCAACTCCATTCAGTCGATAGTCCATTGGAAGTTAGCAGTTGACGGGTCGAGTAACAAAAAGGGTTGTGGTCTTGGAATGGTGATCACTACTCCCACGGGCGATACTCTGCAACAGGCAATCAAATGCGGTTTCAGAGTTACCAACAACGAAGCAGAGTACGAAGCATTGGTCGCATGATTATTATTGGCCAAGGAATTGGGAGCGAAAGAGATAGAAGTGACGTCGGACTCTCAGTTGATAGTCAACCAAATTGAGGGATCTTATCAGGCTAGGGGTCAGACAATGGCTTCCTACTTACAGAATGTAAATGATATACGGTCGACATTTGACAAATTTTCCATAACCCAAGTCCCAATAAGCGAAAATTCCCAGGCTGATGCATTGGCGACCCTCGGATCGACAATGGAAGGCGAAAAACCACGAACAATACCAGTAGTGTATTTGAGCTGGCCGGCAATCTGGAAGGAAGAGGCAGCTGTAGCCGCTATCAGGTCAGTCGACAGTTGGATGACACCGATCGTCGAATATTTGCAAAAAGGCATGCTTCCAGAAGACAAAGTGCAAGCTAGGAAAGTTTAAAGACAGTCTGCAAGGTTCGTGGTGTTCGAAGGTCAGTTGCTAAGAAGGTCGTTCACAGGACCATACTTGAAATGCTTAACACACGACGAAGCTCAGCATGTATTGACTGAATTGCAAGAAGGGGAATGTGGGAACCACTCAGGCGGCAGGAGTTTGGCTCTCCGAGCCCATTCGACAGGGTATTACTGGCCGACAATGAGACTAGACTCCGCTGAATTCACAAAGAGGTGTGATAAGTGCCAGAGATTCGCACCAGTTCCTCATCTACCACCAGAAAAACTAAACCCAATTTTATCTCTGTGGCCGTTCATGAAGTGGGGCATGGACATTGTTGGAAAACTCCCAGCCGCACCCGGCCAACGTGTCTACATGCTTGTAATGACGGATTATTACTCGAAGTGGATAGAAGCTGAAGCTTTTGCCAGAGTACGCGACAAGGAGGCCCAGACGTTTGTTTGGAGGAATATCATATGTCGTTCGACATACCAAGAGAAATTATGACCGACAATGGTTCACAGTTCATCAGCCATCACTTTCAAGATTTCTGCAGGAACTGGGGCATCAAACTGAACTTCTCGACACCGCGTTTTCCACAAGCAAACGGCCAAGCAGAGTCGTCCAATAAAACAATCTTGAACACAATGAAGAAGAGGTTGGAGAAGGCTAAGGGCGCTTGGGCGGATGAGTTACCTGGAGTCTTGTGGTCGTACCGAACAACCGTGAGATCTTCCACTGGCGAAACTCCTTTCGCATTGGCATTTGGAACGGAAGCAGTTATTCCAACAGAAGAAGTCATCCCCTCCCCACGATACCAATGGCTCGACGGAAAAAGTAATCAACAACTGATGAACTTCAATCTCGACACGATTGATGAGACTAGGGACAGAGCTTCCATTCGACTGGCTGCTTATCGACAGAAGATGGCCAGATACTTCGACAAAAATGTTAGGACTAGGACTTTCCGCACTGGTGATTGGGTCCTACGAAGAGTGTTCCAGAACACTAAGGAAAGTAGATGGGAAGTTGGGCCCAAATTGGGAAGGCCCTTATCTTATCACATGGGTTGTTGGGAAAGGAGCCTACAAGTTACAGACCGTGGAGGGGAATCCCGTTCGCAACAGTTGGAACGCGGTGCACCTTAAAAGATTTATCTGGTAACATTTATGTTTTGTCATTTCTGTGCCAGTTAACTTTTTAGAATTGTCGTATTTAAATAAAGCAAAGACGTTTGTAGAAGTTATTCGACGAATTGCAATAAAGATTGTTCATTGAATCCTCGTCCCGCTTTTTACATTCAAAATAATAAATCGTTCATCATTTTTATACACAACGTCAAAAGTACAAAATGCTTTTTTTGGCCATCCTTTCGATTATAAATACAAACTGCACAAACACATTCCAGTTAACTCCTATATCCTCGGCCTCAAAGACCCGCTCCCTCTACATCAGTGGTTGTTGGGATGCTGGCAGGGACATCTTCTTCATTCTCCACAATCATGGGCTCAGAATGGCCAGCGACCAGTCCGACATTTTCTCCTTCTTCTTCATGCTTCTCGACCTCCACCGTCTCCTCAACAGGTGCTGCAACTGGCTCGACCTCGCCATTCTTCATTTCAATTTCCATTCCTAACTCTTCAACTTCTTCCTCGGCCGACGAAGAGATGCCAGCTGCATGCCTTTCGAATTCTCGAATCCATTTCTCAGGCTTCCATTCCACGTGTTTCCCAGCTAGAAACTCCTTCATTAAGTCATACCTATTCTTCATCATGGAGTCAATAGCAATGTCCTCCATCTGCTCTATCAATGACTCTTTCTCCTTCTTCACATTTTCGAACCCTTCCTTGTAACCTTCAATCGTTAGCTCGGTGGTCTCCTTCTCCAAGCTTTCACTTCCTTCAATTCCTTCTCAAGAACCTTCTCCTTCCTCTGCGACGCGACCAGCCCAGACTTTAGGTCAGATGAATCCTTCCTCGCAGCCGACAGGGCCTTCTCTAGTTCTTTGACCCTTCTCTGATTAGACTCCGCATTCTTTCGCAGAAATAAGCTGCATTCCAGTGCCTGGGGGATTTGATTCAGAGCGTCATTCAAAATAATAATAATAATAATAATGATTAAGAAAAAAAAACCCCTTACTTGATAGTCTAAGGCGATGGCTTTCTTCATGGCCTCCACAGGCCCGATTTGTGCCAATCTTACTTCATCCCCTTGAAGTAGTAATCCTCCGACGAATGAGTCAATGCTTGAGGGATCTGAGATTGCAGTCGACTCCCGCGGGACTTTTAGGGTGAGGTTATCAGAGTCCTCTTAGTTTCTGCCTCGGTGACTGATTTCTTTTCTTCCCCGCAGAAGACATCTCAGTCGACTTCCCTTTCTCTACGAACCTCACTCGGAATAACCTCCCGAATTTGAGTGTCAGCTTCTCCTTCTGCCTCTACCCCTATCTTTTTATTCTTCCTTGATTTTCTTCGACTCTTCATTTCGTCGAGTGAAGCTACCGCAAATGGCCCAGTCATCATTTCCTCTGCGCATAAAAATTCTTCAGTTTTTAGGGGCTCTCGATATCTATTCTCCTCATACAACGTGTGAATCAACCATCTACAGTTTATCACGGGTAAAACGTTTTTACAGAGGGCCAGAACTTTACCTCCTTCTCGGTGATAGATATCCTCCCACAACGGAGTCGCCCTTAGTCTTCCCTCTGTCAAGATCCTTTTACACTGTCTTTCCTCAGCCGACAGAGATAAAACGATTTTGGTATTTGAGATTGTACGTGCAGTTGTGACGGGTGACCTATTTTGTAAATGATCTGCAATAAATAAATGCGTGGTTATTTAAATGCGTGAATTTGGCTCAAAAAATTATGAATTAGGAAATAAAGTTACTCACTCGACGGACACCAAAATTCAGGGATTCGACCAGCCCCTGTTGATCCAAATATACCCTCCCCATTTGCAAAGAAGTAGTAGGACTGCCAATTCCCTCTATCATTAGTTGGCAATCCAGTAACTAATGGCATCTTCCTCTGTCTAAGGATTAAAGTATATCTCCATTTTTCCTTCAAATGCTCATTTAAGTAGTAAGTCTCTAACACATCTCTTACCTCGAAGAGGATTCCCAACTCAAAGGCCAAACACTCAATCGACAATAAGATTCTCCACGCGATAGGCATCAATTGTGAGGGGGCGACACGAAAATGATCTAGAACTTCCCAGACCAATCTCGGGATAGGAAATCTCAACCCTACAAAAAATGGACGTACGTAGAATCCCATCCACCCCGGGACCTTGTAATATATTCTTTCATTCGACGAAGGCACCCGGAGCTCCAAAGAATCTGGGAACCTATACATAATGCTGAGTTCCCTCAACAATTTCCCTGTCATTCGACTAGCAGGGTTTTTCGACAGTAAATTCGTGGGTTCACTGGTAGAAGGAAAGTCACTCGACTCCCCGACAGCGGGCAAAGATCTGAGTGGTATGGCCTCAGTAGGGGTCTCTTGGAAGGCCTAGCTAGAGTGACTGCACCACTTTCGATCATCCCCTGATACGACCGATCTCTGTCCTCTACACCCTCCTTGGTGTCACTCGACGAATCAACATAACTGTCAATACTAGCGCCTAAGCTACCTAGAGAGTCTCCACTCGACATCTTCCAAACAACTAGCATATAAACAACTAACTTCCCTAGTACCCAACCTTCTAAAGATCAAAACCCACAAACATGATTTCTCAACGAGTCACACAAACCCCAAAGATCAAACGGCCAAATCTACCTTAGAACAGCTTGAATATTCAATATGAATGTTTAAAGAAATTGAAGAACAGGAGAAATTTTTGAAGAATACCTTTGTGACACTTGAGAGCTCTATCTTTACTCGACTTCCGAATGAAGCAAAATGAAATGCCCAAAGCTCTTTTATACACAACTCGAATTGGCGCCAAAGTTCCCGCCAAAAGACTCCTCGTAACTCGCATTAGGGTTTGCAATTGATGGCCAGGGACAATTTGGTGATATTCCAAGTGTCGGATCTGTGGACCAAAGACATCTACATGTCGGTTCATGTCGAGCCACGTTAGAGTACGATGATATTTAATAGTTTCAAGAACAACTCGACCGGGGACATCCCCCTGATGAAAAAAGAAATATGTTTTTCACTCGACAACTCGAGAGAAGTTATTCCTGAACACCATCAAGTTCAGTCGACCGGGGACATCCCCCTGATGAAATAAGAATTATGTTTTTCACTCGACAACTCGAGAGAAGTTATTCCTGAACACCATCAAGTTCAGTCGACCGGGGACATCCCCCTGATAAAATAAGAATTATGTTTTTCACTCGACAAGTCGAATGAAGCCACTCCTGAACCCCATCAAGTTCAGTCGACCGGGGACATCCCCCTGATAAAATAAGAATTATGTTTTTCACTCGACAAGTCGAATGAAGCCACTCCTGAACCCCATCAAGTTCAGTCGACCGGGGACATCCCCCTGATAAAATAAGAATTATGTTTTCACTGACAAGTCGAATGAAGCCACTCCTGAACCCCATCAAGTTCAGTCAACTGGGGACATCCCCCTGATAAAATAAGAATTATTTTATTTTACTCGACAAGTCGAGTGAAGCTACTCTTGAACCACAATCTGGTTCAGTCGACCGGGGACTTCCCCTGATGAGATAACAGTTATGACAGTCATTCGACACACTCGACATGTCGAATGAAAAGAATCCTGAACCACAATCCGGTTCAGTCGACGGGGACTCCCCTGATAAGAAAATGGTTATGAAAGTCATTCGACACATACGACATGTCGAATGAAATGATTCCTGAACAACCATCAAGTTCAGTCGACCAGCAACATCCCCTGATGAGATTATGGTTATGAAAGTCATTCGACATACTCGACATGTCGAGTGAAAAGAATCCTGAACCACAATCCGGTTCAGTCGATCGGGGACTTCCCCTGATGAGATAATGGTTATGAAAATCAATCGACGCATTTGACATGTCGGGTGAAATAAATCCTGAGCCGTCATCCAATTCAGTCAACCGGGAGACGACCCTGCTAACTCACGTCGAGTCAAGCAAAAGACATGATAAATAACTCGTCACATACAAGTCGAGTGAGCTCACCCCAGAACGTCCGTCTCATTCCATTGACCAAAGACACCATATGCTTACTCATGTCGAGTCAAACAAAGGTATAGTAATCACTTGGCACATGCAAGTCGAGTGAGGTTGCGCCTGAACAAACGTCTGGTTCAGTCGACCTTGTACGTCCCCTAATCCCATACGACATGCACCAAAGCCACTGTTCGGTTCAATTTGCATTGGATGATCCCTCATAAGCTCACAAGGTCGACGTACTTGAAATATGAGTTCCCCCATTACGATATGTCGAACAAGGTAGATTTCCTCGACCGTCACGGTAGATCCAAAGACACCTCCAAAATTACTATCGAAAGCCAGAATCATGGAGACCAAAATTCCCCACTCACGAGCTGTACGACGAAGATTTGCCCTAGATCAAAGCCATGATCAACAATATTGAAGAACATTTCCAGATTCACTCGACGTACTCGAAGGTACTCTCTAAGCCTAGGACTCCCAGACTTAGAGAGTAGGGGACAAACTATTTGGGCCAAAATTGGCCCCAAAGGTAAAAATGACATTACACCGCAAAACCAACCACAAACCTGAGGCCCATCAAGCAGACTGGGCCCACAAACGGAATGTCACGCAAGGGACCGACCTGGACCGCCTCAAGGGCCCAAGCCCGTTAACACAAATGGAGCCAACGGACACCAGTTACTGGAATCAAGAGGAAATCAAAACTCAATAAAGATCGCCATGAAGTCGATAGATTCGAGTTTTAAGACACGATCGTCAGTTATCAAGCATGGAAAATCAGGAATAACTCACATTGATGGCAATGACAACGGGCAGAATAGAGAACCTATAAAGGAAAGAAACGAAATAATAGAGAGAGTAGATCATCAGACACGACCCATCACACAGACATTGTTATCATACCCCGCCCTCACGACATTCAAACTGAAGTTAAGGTATTCCTGAAACCTTGACTCTCCGATTTAGAACTATATTCCTTCCTTGACACTGACTTGAGCATCGGAGTGCCTACGGCTTCCACCACACTGGTGGGCAGTAAGCTCCTCATTCACTCTACTCGTTTTACAGGTTCGCTCGTGCCCTACTTTTGATAATCTCGATTGTGGACCACTACCGAAATCAGCCTCCACAAAAGTAAATATCCATAGTCGTTGTTTTGGTATACGTTAGAATTCATATAATCTATAAGACTATCATATGTCGTATATTGGAATTGGAGTTCTAATGGTTTAACCCGATGTACCATGAGCTTTGAAAGCTCGTATAGACGTGTGGGTATTCATTGGAGTGAATACTGAATGACTCACGTGTGATCCCTAATAGTTGGAAGTACACACTATGGGTGTTCATAGGGTCGGGTCAACTTGCGACCCGACCCGACTCGCGCGAGTTTAAAAAAAATTGATTTTTCGGGTTAACCCGACCGACTCGAAATTTGCGGGTTGGGTCACGGGTTTGATATTAAAACCCGACCCCACTCGAAATTATAATATTTTTATTATTTTTCTAAAAAATTTATTATTGTTTTAAAGTTTTTATTATGATTTCATTTATTTATTACTTTTATTGTCTTGAAACTTATATATGATAATTTTCGGGACATAAAATGACAAATATTATATTTTCAATATAATTAATTCATTAAAAAAAATTATTTTTTTGGCCAACCTGACCGATCTGGTTTCAACTCTCAAATTTTGGGTTCAGGTTTCACAACCCTCATGACCCGACCCGATTGGGTCTCACATTTTTCAAAAAAACCCGACCAAACCCGACCCTTGAACACCCCTAGTACACACCACCGTCAATAGAAATCTGCTCGAGTCGAGTAGCATATGTGATCATTTGACTATAGGATATCATTAATTTTGTGTGAGATCTTTCACACTTAGATGTCATGTATTTCAGAAACCTTTAATGGTCCGGCCTCTAGATGTTCGTTGGGTATGAACTGATGTACTCGTTAATCAAGTGCGTATCAAGATATGATCTGTCGGCCCGTATGTGTACCATAAGGGATTTAGGTATTCATGTAAGTAAGTCACGATTCTTAAAACTTTGGCCAAAGTTGATTACCTAAGGTGGATCGCATATATCAGAAATGATATCTGATTAGTTGTAAAGAATCGTGGACATGTCGACATGAGATGTACGCCTCGGAAACTTGACAGTGTATTCTATGTTTCATAAGCACAACTCGGATAGCTTACGACTGAGGGATTGATAAACATATGTGATGATTTCGACTTATATAGTTCAAAAATGTCGTTCATGTTCTTCACGAATTCGGAGGTGGCCAAATTACGTACATATATGCTAGGCTTATATGATGAACATGTCTAAACTTAGAGAGTCCCATAATATAAAGTGTACTCGTTGAGCACTTGGGTAGCCGATAATTTTTTATAATAAATAATATTCGATATTATAATTATCAACTAAGATAATTAAGTGTTATTGGATAACATTGATTATTTACTTTGAACCAATTGGATTAATTGGGTTAATCCAAAATTTACACAAGGGCTTTGTCGTAATTTCATAAATATCTCTACCATTTGAGGATATTTTGGTAATTATAGGTGTATTTGGCCTGATTTAATTGGATTAAATCAAAGTGGTAGACATGTAACTAATCCATTAATTAAACTTTATCTTGATTTAATTGGATTAAATCAAAGTGGTAGACATGTAACTAATCCATTAATTAAACTTTATCTTGATTTAATTGGATTAAATCAAAGTGGTAGACAAAGGTGATTAATCACACCTAATTATATATATTTGGACAAATTAGATTAAGCCCACATAAAAGTTGATTAGAACTTTTATTAATTAAAAATTACCTAAGTTTTTTTATAAATAGCAAGTTTGAGCAAATATTTTAATTAAGTTTGAGAAAGCTAAAACAAGCAAGAGTTATAGAAATTAGCCTAAATTAGCGAAGTGTTTAGAGAAGCTTTGGAAGATCTTTACAATATTTCAACTAGGAGAGATCAAGATTGGATCTTGGAGTGAAACTTGCTAACATTGGAATCAAGATTGGATCTTGGAGTCAAGCTTGTTAACTTTGGAATTTCTCTACAATATTTCAACAAGAACCATTAGATTGGATCTTTGAATCAACCTTGCTAGGAAGTTTGATATTCTCCAAAGTTATATTTTTCATTAGTGAGTTATCATTAGTGAGACATATAGTGATGAATTATGTATTAGATACATAATAATATAGCTTGATGTGGAAATTAGACTAATTAATTTTGTTATGATGCATTGGAAGTATAAACATAATATGCTTGTAATTGGATCAAAATGTTTATGTTAGACATAGACATAAAATTAGAGTTTGGAACTCAAGATAATAGCTTGGAGTTATGGCTACTAGTCTAGGATCACCTGACCACCTTTAGGTGACATAGAATTATTCATGAGTCATTTAATTGTTGGATTATATTTTGGTTTGAATTTTGATTTTAAAAAATACATATAAATTTGCGGGTTGGGTCAAGGATTTGATATTAAAATCCGACCCCACCCGAAATTATAATATTTTTATTATTTTTCAAAAATTCTATTATTGTTTTAAATTTTTTACTATTATTTCATTTATTTATTATTTTTATTGTCTTGAAACTTATATATGATAATTTTCGGGACATACAATAACTAATATTTATAGTTCAATATAATTAATTCCTTAAAAAGAATATTTGTTTGGCAGACCCGATCGGGTTTCAACTCTCAAATTCCAGGTTCGGGTTTCACGACCCACGTGACCCGACCTGATCGGATCTCATATTTTTCAAAAAAATCGACCCGACCCAACCCTTGAACACCCCTAGTATACACCATTATCAATAGGAATCTTCTTAAGTCGAGTAGCATATAAGATCATTTGACTATAGGATAACATTGATTTTGTGTGAGATCCTCCACACTTAGATGTCATGTATGTTAGAAACCTTTCATTGTCCGGCCGCTAGATGTTCGTTGGGTATGGACTGATGCACTCGTTAATTAAGTGCGTATCAAGATATGATCCGTCGGCCTGTATGGGCACCATAAAAGGGTTTAGGTATCCATTTAAGTAAGTCACGGTTATTAAAACTTTGGCCAAAATTGATCACCTAAGGTGGATCGCATATATCAGAAATGGTTTTTGATTAGTTGTAAAGAATCTTGGATATGTCGACATGAGATGTAAGCCTTAAAAACTTGACGGTGTATTCTATGTTTCTTAAGCACAACTCAGATAGCCTACAACGGAGGGATTGATAAACATATGTGATGACCTCGACTTGTATAGTTCAGAAAGGTCGTTCGTGTTCTTCATGAATTCGGAGGTGGCCGAATTGCGTACATATATGCTAGACTTATATGACGAACATGTTTGGACTTAGAGAGTCCCATAATATGATGTGTACTCGTTGAGCACTTGGGTAGCCGATAATTTCTTATAAAAATAATAATCGATATTATAATTATCAAATAAGATAATTAAGTGTTATTGGATAACATCGATTATTTACTTTGACCCAATTGGAATAATTGGATTAATCCAAAATTTACACAAAGGCTTTGTCGTAATTTCATAAATATCTCTACCATTTAAGGATATTTTGATAATTATAAATATGTAATTATATGTGTATTTGGCTTAATTTAATTGCATTAAATCAAAGTGGTAGACATATAACTAATCCATTAATTAAACTTTATCTTGATTTAATCCATTAATTATACTTTATCTTGAGCAAATATTTTAATTAAGTTTGAGAAAGCTAAAACAAGCAAGAGTTATAGAAATTGGCCTAAATTAGAGAAGTGTTTAAAGAAGCTTTGGAAGATCTCTACAACATTTCAACTAGGAGAAATCATGATTGATCTTGGAGTGAAGCTTGCTAGCATTGGAATCAAGATTGGATCTTGGAGTCAAGCTTGCTAGGTAAGTTTGATATTCACCAAAACTATATTTTTCATTAGTGAGTTATCATTAGTAAGACATATAGTGATGAATTATGTATTAGATACATAATAACGTAGCTTAATGTTGAAATTAGGCTAATTAATTGTGTTAGGATGCTTTGGAAGTATAAACACAATATGTTTGTAATTGGGTCAAAATGTTTATGTTAGACATAAACATAAAATTAGAGTTTGGAACTCAAGATAATAGCTTGGAGTTACGACTACCATTCTAGAATCACTTGACCATTTATGGGTGATATAGAATTGTTAATGAGTCATTTCATTGTAGAATTCTATTTTGGTTTTAAAAAATGTATACATATATGTATGTGTGTGTGTGTGTGTGTTTGTGTGTGTGTGTGTGTGTGTGTGTATAACAAGGGTTGTGGTTGGTTTTGAAAGAGCAAGATGCACTGCAACGCAGCAACATCTTGCTCATGCATGCGCAAGCAGCTTGCGCGTTAGGTGCGTTAGACACGATTTTCTTCCGTTTTGATTTTTCCGGACTCCAATTTTTCCCTAAACACTCGTAATGGAATATGGTATTCCATTAAAATATTTTAAAAATACACACATGCTAGATATCCATAGGTTAGACTCACTTTCGTTGTACGGGAAACTGATCCGACCCTAAGGGTTCCACATCCACCCCAACAGAATGGTATCAGAGCAGGTCTTATCCACACAACACATATTACATGTTTGACATGTATTTGAATTTATGCCTCTTTAATTTTAATTTAATTATGCATAAATTATATTCGATATGCATTGCATATTTTGAATTAAAATTTTTATTTTGACCCAATTATATTAATGACTTGATTGTCATAATGCTCATGTGATTAAGTGATTGCTTTAATTAAGTAATAGTATTAATAATGTTGGAGCATTATTAGATGGTATGTCTTGTCAATACAGAGATGAATGAGTTCTTACTATTTATGCCCAAAACTGTCGATAGTGTGAGGGTCTAAATGTTCAGAACTTAGGTCGCTCCGGTAAAATATTAGATGTAGCGTGATGGGTTAACATAGTCACCAAATACCGTTATCATTGTGAGGGTGTACTTACGAAGCTCATTAATGCATTTTGACAAGTATACACTTGGAATACGTCTTAATCCAATACCGTCATTATTGTAAGGATAAGAAATGGTTTAGGACCAAACTAGGAGTCACATGAATATGATTAACCTTGGAGGTCTACCTAATGAGTTTATAACGGGCAAGACTGTCGATAATGTGAGGCTAGAGTAAATGTCATGTGATCCACTTCCCGCTATGAAATTTTGATAGTCAAATTTTTATTTTTCCGCTAAGGAAGATTACATAATTACGTAAAGTAGTGGGATGACATTAATAAATTTAAAATTCCATAATCGTATTAGTGTTATTATATTAAATGAAAAATATTCTACTAGTGTTTAATTGTTGTCTTGTAGATGGCTGTCGCAAATTCACTAGCGCGACTTCTGGATTCTAATAAACTGAAAGGAGCCGAAAGCTATTTTGAATGGGAAATGAACATCCGCAATTCCGTATTATCTTGGAGTAAAAAAGATTGAGGTATGTTACGCTCAATCCAATGTCTGTCGAAATTGTTCCTAATTTACTTAGTCAGTACATAAATGTACCAAATGTTTGGAGTATTATAAGAACACTCAAGTAGTTGTTCGAAGCAAATCAAGAAATTGAGATATATCGGAGGTCTAAGGAATTATTCTATGCTACGCTTAAAGATGAAATTGTGGTTAGCATTCATGTTTTGAACATGATTGACCAGATCCAATATATGGAATGAAATGACATTATGATAGATAAAAGGCTAGGTCAAAATTTGATTTTGTCTTCTTTACCCGATACATATGTTGGATTTGTGATGCATTCTATGCAAGCCACATATGAAGAGCTTCACAACATGTTACGCTCGGCATAACATGATTTGAAGAAAGAGAATCTCACTTTTTACCTCCATGGTGGAGCAAGTTATTCAAAGACTTCTAGGAAGTCTAAGAAGATTAAAATAGGAAATAAGAAGAAATATTCCAAGAAACAAACTGCAAGACCGCATGTAGCTCGTGATGTATGTCTACACTGTAATAAGTCTAGACATTGGAAGAAAGATTGTCCAGAGCTGAAAGGAAAAGTAGGAACCCCAAGTACATTTTATATTTTTCCTATTATTGACATCTCATTAGCCTTAGATACAAATAATGGTTGGGTATTAGACACCGATATTCCTACTCATATTTGCAACTCTATGCAAGCTATGAGAGTCAAAAGGAGGCTAAACAAATGAGAGATCTAGCTTAGAGTTGGCAATGGCGAGACGTTGGATGTCAAAGCCATAGGAGCAGTTGTTCTCGATCTCCCTAATGGGTTTAAATTAGATTTACATGACTATTATTATGTACCATCCTTTATCAAATAAATAATATCATTACCGATATTAGATAAAGATGGATATAAAATAAATATTAAAGATGAAGCTTTATGTTTATATGATAAAAATAACTTTTTGATATGTGAATGTTCTTTATCTAATGGTCATTATATTTTGGAAACATATAGAGATGTCTTTAATATATAGGAAAATAAAAATAGAAGATCTGAATTAAATAATACTGAATTATGGCATATGAGATTAAGCCACATATGTGTTAGATGTTTATCAAAATTAGTTAAAGATGGTTTGATTGAAAATCTCACATTAGATCCTTATCTGATTTATGAGTCATGCATCCAAGGGAAAATGACAAAGACCCTATGTCTTGGTATTGGACACAGTGCTAAAGATTTATTGGAGTTAATACACAGTGATGTGTTTGGTCCATTAAATCATGCTGCTCATAATGGTTCAATATATTTCGTGACCTTCACTGATGATAAATCAAGATATGAAAATGTCTATTTGATGAGACATAAATCGTAAACATTTGACAAGTTCAAAATATTCTGAAACGAAGTAAAAAAATAAATCGGTAAATTCATCAAGTGCCTTCGATCAGATCAAAGCGGTGAATACATGAGTGACGAATTCAGAAGTTATTTAAAGGAGAATGGAATTATCGCCTGATATAGCCCACCAGGAACACCTCAACACAATGGCATGTTTGAGCGAAGAAATTATACTTTATTGGATATGGTACATTCCATGATGAGCCATACAGACCTTTCATATTACTTTTGGGGTTATGCTTTACTTATTGATGCCCACATACTTAATAGGGCTCTATCGAAAGCTATTTGTACGACCACATATCAAATATAGTTCAGTAGAAATTCAAGTCTTAGATATTTAAAGATTTGAGGTTGTCCTGCATACGTAGGAGTTATGCAGTGGGATAAACTAGCACCCAGTGGGTATAAATATAGGTTCATTGGAGATCTTGAAAAAATATTTGGGATATCAATTCTACGATTCTGAGCAACGAAATGTATTTGTTGTTCATTTTTTCACTTTTCTTGAAAAGAAACTTTTAAGAGAAAGTGAAAATTGTAGAAAGATTGAACTCGATGAGTTTGATCCCAACATTGAGGAACCTGAGATGGAACTAGAGATCCAACTAGGTGAATGATCCACAACACAAGTTCTATGTAAGTCGAGTTGAATATCAAAGTCTCATGAGAGATTGTTTTTAACATCTGATGTGAGCATTGATGTTCTCCTCTTTGAGAAAACAGATATGACTACGTATAAATAGGAGATATTAGATATCGATTTGGGAAAATGGCAGGAAGTCATGAAATCTGAAATGGATTCTATGTATGATAACCAAGTCTGGGACTTAGTTGAACTTTCTGAATGAGTTAAACTTATTGGTTCTAATTGGGTTTAAGGAAACGAGGGCCCGATGGAAAGGTGGAAACCTTTAAGGCCCGACTGGTAGCGAAACGTTACATTCAACGTCCTGAGATTGATTATGAGGAAAATGTTTAGCCATGCTAAAATCCATTAGGATTCTTTTAGCCATTGCTGCATATTACGACTATGAGATATGACATATGGATGTGAAAACCACTTTCCTAAATGGATTCCTCGATGGGGATATTTATATGGAACAACCATAGGGTTTCGTATCCAGTGAGACTTCAAACTTGGTTTGTAAGCTCTAGAAGTCTATTTATGGACTTAAACAGACATCTCGAAGCTGAAATCATCGTTTTGATGAGATAATTAGATTATATGGATTCATCAAGAACGAGGAAGAACCATGTATTTATAAGAAAGTTATTGGGAGCATGTTAGTATTCCTTATTTTGTTTGTAGACGATATCCTTCTCATTGTGAATGATATAAGATTAATGCAAAATGTGAAAGCCTACCTTTGCAAAAAAAAAAAAAAAAAAATCCATGAAAGATATGGGTGAAGCTTCATATATACTAGGCATAAGGCTCTATTGGGATAGAGTTAGGAAGCTTATAGGGTTGTCTCAATCCACGTACATAGATAAGATGTTAGAAATGTACAATTTTACCAACTGCAAGGCAGTAAATGTACCTTTCCGATACGACATACATCTTTCGAAGAAAATGACACATCAGACTGAGGAAGAAAGAGTAAGAATTTCTAACTTGCCATGTGCTTTTTGTAGTGGAAGCATTATGTATGGTATGCTATGTCCGAGACCTGACATTAGTTTCGGTCAGAGTGATTAACCGATATCAATCCGATCCAGGTAACGATCATTGGACATCCGTGAAACATATCCTGAAATATCTCAAAGGTACTAAGGATAAGTTTCTCATATATGGAGAAGATGGGCTACAAGTTAAATGTTATACAGACTCCGACTTCTAAAGAGATCCAGATGATAGAAATTCTACATATGGATACATATTTACCCTTAATGGTGGTGCGGTTAGTTGGTGATGTTCAAAGCAAGGCTCAATAGCTGATTCCACCACTGAGGCGGAATTTATAGCAGCTTCGGAAGATGCTAAAGAAGCTGTCTGAATTAGAAATTTTATCATAAAACTTGGTATTGTGTCTAGTATTACGGATTTGATCCCACTATACTGTGATAATAGCGGAGCCATTGCGCACGCTAAGGAGACGAGAGTGCATTCCAAGTCGTGGAAAGAAAATATCGCGTGATTAGAGAGATTATTGAACGAAAAGACATAATGGTCTTGAAGGTTCAATGAATAGACAACATAGCAGACCCACTAACAAATGCCTTACGTCATAAGTTATTTGATAAATATGTGGAGGAGATGAGAATACAGTACCATTCGGATCGGCACTAAGCAAATGAGAGTTTGTTGCTTGGAGCGCCAATCCGAATAATGTATTGTACATTTTATTATTTATTAATAAATTAACTACATTTTCATTTCCAAACCTTATTAATAGTAATTGTATTATGCATATTAGATTGATATATAAATATGCTAAGAATAATATCGACCTTAGAATAGTCATTTAGTAATACTGGACACTAGGTGGTCCGACATTGAGATAGTATTACTATTATAAAATATTCTTAAAGTAAATAGTCATAGTCATTGTTTTGGTATACGGTCGAATTCCTATAACCTAAAAGACTAGCACATGTCGTTTATTAGAATTGAAGTTCCAATAGTTTAACCCGATGTACCATGAGCTTTGAAAGCTCGTATAGACGTGTGGGTATTCGTTGGAGCGAATACTGAATGACTTATATGTGATTCCTAATATTTGGAAGTACAAACCACCATCAATAGGAATCTCATCGAGTTGAGTAGCATATGTGATCATTTGACTATAAGATAACATTGATTTTATGTGAGATCATATACACTTAGATGTCATGTATGTCAGAAACCTTTCATGGTATGGCCTCTAGATGTTCGTTGGGTGTGGACCGATGCACTCGTTAATCAAGTGCGTATCAAGATAGGATCTGTCGGCCCGTATGTGTACCATAAGGGGTTTAGGTATCCATGTAAGTAAGTCACGATTATTAAAACTTTGGCCAAAATCGATCACCTAGAGTGGATCGCATATATCAGAAATGGTTTCTGATTAGTTGTAATTAATCGTGGACATGTCGACATGAGATGTGCGCCTCGAAAACTTGATGGTGTATTCTATGTTTCCTAAGCACAACTCGGATAATCTACGACGGAGGGATTGATAAACATATGTGATGACCTCAACTTGTATAGTTTAGAAATGTCGTTCGTGTTCTTTGCGAATTCGGAGGTGGCCGAATTGCGTACATATATGTTAGGCTTATATGACGAACATGTCTAGACTTAGAGAGTCCCACAATATGAAGTGTACTCGTTGAGCACTTGGGTAATCGATAATTTTTTATAACAAATAATACTCGATATTATAATTATCAACTAAGATAATTAAGTGTTATTGGATATCATTGATTATTTACTTTGACCCAATTGGATTAATTGGATTAATCCAAAATTTACACAAGGGCTTTGTCGTAATTTCATAAACATCTCTACCATTTGAGGATATTTTGGTAATTATAAATATGTAATTATATGTGTATTTTGCTTGATTTAATTGGATTAAATCAAAGTGGTAGACATGTAACTAATCCATTAATTAAACTTTATCTTGATTTAATTATATTAAATTAAAGTGGTAGATAAATGTGATTAGTCACACCTAATTATATATATTTGGACAAATTATATTAAGCCCACATAAAAGTTGATTAGAACTTTTATTAATTAAAAATTGCCTAAGTTTTGTTATAAATAGCAAGCTTGAGTAAATATTTTAATTAAGTTTGAGAAAGCTAAAATAAGCAAAAGTTATTGAAATTATCCTAAATTAGAGAAGTGTTTAGAGAAGCTTTGAAGATCTCTACAACATTTCAACTAGG